>OW240917.1:93704136-93720481 GCA_933207985.1 Pelobates cultripes | reverse complement strand
ACCTAAACCCTATTGAGCATCTGTGGGACATCCTCAAACGGAAGCTGGGGGAGTGCAAGGTCTCTAACATCTACCTGCTCAGTGATGTCTTCATGGAGGAGTGAAAGAGGACTCCAGTGGCTACCTGTGAAGCTCTGGTGAACTACATGCCTATGAGGGTTAAGGCAGTGCTGGAAAATAATGGTGACCACACAAAATATTGGCACTTTGGGCCCAATTTGGATATTTCAACTTAGGGGTGTAATCACTCTTGTTGCCAACAGTTTAGACATTAATGGCTGTGTGCTGAGTTATTTTGAGGGGACAGCAAATTTACACTGTTATACAGGCTGTACACTTACTACTATGCGCTGTAGCAGAGTGTCATTTCTTCAGTGTTGTCACATGAAAAGATATAATAAAATATTTACAAAAATGTGAGGGGTGTACTCACTTTTGTGAGATACTGTGTGTATATATATATGCACACACACTCCTTTTCCTACTACTACTGCAACACAAGCTCTCTCCTCTGTTTGTTTCTTCCCCTCCCCCAATCTTTTTTTCCACAACTGTATTCCAGTGCTACTGACTAACCCGTGTGCTCCCTATAAACGGTTGATAAGTGTGTATAGTTTTATAAAACTATCCCTTTCTATCTCATTACAGATTTTGTGATTTAGCTGAAAGCAGCAAGGTGAACTGTTAGTGTAGGACTCACTTAAGAGGTTTTGCCTTGGGCAGGTGAGCTTACACTATAATGGCCATTGGAGTGATACTAAAATACCTCCAGTTATTTAAATGTGCATAGGGATTTGGGATAGTGCACAAATAATCATTTTTTGCTTTTGTTCTTGGGCTGACGTATACTGTAACCATTCCTGCCGCCCAGGAATAGTGGGAGATTGAGCACAGAGCTTTAATTAGTGCATTTGTATTTGCTTTTGTACCTACCACTAACATCACACAAATACCCAACTCTGTTTACTTTTCCACCTCTTTCTTTTTTCACAGTATTCCTATATCCCTGTCTCACCCTAAAGTGATGATAGAATTACACAAGAGGAAATAGGCGATCCGGTACCTGCTGCTGTTGTCAATACTGTTTTAAATGTTGCTCATGAATCATAATAATTCCTGATGACAGAAGTAATTCAAGACAATCTGTTAGGTAGAACATTTAGCCCAAATGTAATTAGAAATAAAACAATTCTGGAATTGTCTAGTCAGAATTCTTAGGCTTTGAGGATTATCTTTCATAAAAACAAAATCAAACTAAATAAACAGGTTTTTTCACAAAGCCTCTGTTGTTGGGTGTCTGTGTCAAACCCAGCAGTCTTACTGGGGAGTTTCCGTATGTAAGCTAACAAGTACCACACAATCAATGCCACAGACATAGAAATATTATTCTTTATTAAGAGACACAATCATATAAATAACTAACCTACTCATCTATTACTTTGTTTCCTACCTTACATGAAGCACATTTAAAGGACCAATCCAACCACCTTAACCACTACAGCTTGTTTTAGTGCCATGGTGCCTTCCCCCTGGAAAGTAGTCAAAAAATAGTCAAATTGTTATTGAACATTTTACTTCTTACTTGGAGTCAGTCAGGGGCTATTCTTCGCCTCTACTACTTACGTGGGAGAATCAGAAGTTCCTAAGCAGGTATTTCCTTTAGCTTTTATTACCTAACCCCTGCTCTCATTGAGTGAGAACATATGAACTTCCGATTCTCTAAGGTTAGTAGGGAGAATGTAGACAATACCCAGCAGACCCCATTTAAGGAGTTAAACTATTCTAAAATTCTAATTACGTGTCTGTTAGTCCACCCATTGCACAGCGTTATGGAATTTGCTTGCGCTACATAAATAATAAAATAACAATAATAATACAATGGGGGAAGGGGTTTTCTGGTTATTCCTGGCACTATAACCACCACAGAGATCTGTTGTTACTTTGGTATTTGGAGTGTTCCATTAGCATATGTAAGTATGTGTTAGCACGATTCAGCTATATTAAAACCAGTTATTGCCACTAGTATTATATGAATTGCATCCTTCGTCTGTACGAATCTCCGGCCGAAGCTTATGCCACAAAATTTGTACCGTGTTCCATATTTGTGTTGCTAGTAAATGGAAACAACAGATTGCAGACTGGTCACCATAGAAGTGATATTTAAACTCTACTTCACTCAGGATTTGACATCTGATCCCAGATTGTGGGCACTCTTCAGCTTAACTCATAATTGACTCATCACTGGCCATTCTCTTTTTCTAACCCCACTCTATCTTTTTTTCTTTCATTATTTTAGTTTAGTTTTTATTTTATTTATTTAGTTTTTTTTTCTATAATTCTTGCCATTCTATACTGTTTTGTTTCATTTCTAGTTTACTTTATCTATTGTACATACTGCATTATGCCCTGTTTATTAACAGTATAATTGTGTGTATGTGGTTTGTTGATTTTCTTGTGTCATTATTTTGTCTTTAGTTCTCTGGTACTTTTTAAAGGCACACCATTTTTTTTATTTTTTTTGGTGTGTGGCTATTTTGTTATAATAAAAAAAACAAAGACTAAGGGTGTGCAACCCTGCATTAAGTGATCCTGTGAAAGCTAGACTATTTTTTTAGACCTTAGTTTATTTTTGGTATGTTGCTGTAATATGACTGTCATATGTACCGTCCACTGTTTCTCAATAAAAATATTAGAGGAACAGAAATAAATTGCAAACAATCCCACCCTTTTACTCATGAGAACATTTCAGATAATAAAAAAGGTTTAGGCACTCCCATTGCTATAGTTATTTGTTTTTACAGTTTAAACCAAACAAATAGGGAGAAATAATTGTGATCTGAGATTAGCACATGATCATTTTTCAACATGGGTTTATGAAATCAACCATGGGACCTGTATTGTGAGGTCACATAGATTTGGTGGATTAAAAACCCATGGGTGTATTAATGTGTGTAGCTGGGACAGGAAACGTTCGAGTCAAAATAACAGTGAAATTTACTATCAATTTAACACAGTAAATTCCATTACATTATGTGTCTGATATTTGTATTTTAAGATACTAGTCATATAGAGATAAACATGATACTGATTTTACAATCCATTTATGATCATTATACTTACCAGCAGCGCTGTACCTAGCGCGAGGCTGGCAAGGCCTTTGCCTTGCCAGCCTTTTGTCCTGGGGTGCCCAGGAGATGGCTGCTGGCCACCTCAGGCCCCCCCCGTGAGGCTGGTATCTCCTGATGTTGAGGGTGGGGAGGGAGTGCTGAACGGTGCGCAAGGGAGCTGAGCAGGAGGATCAGAGCTCCCTCGCTGCCCGCCTCTACTCTGCTCCTGCCTGCCCGACCACCCAAGTCTGCCAGCCCAGCCAGCAGCCGCTCCACTGGACTCCAGGGAAGAATCCACTCCAAAGGTAGGATGGATTGAACTTGATTTTTTATTTTATTTTAAATTGTTAATGAGTGTGTGTGTGTGTATCTGTAATTGAGTGTGTTAGTATGTGTCTGTTAGCGAGTGTTAGTTTGTGTGTGTCTGTTAGTGAGTGTGTGTCTGTCTGTTAGTAAGTGTTTGTGTGTATCTGCAATTGAGTGTGTTAGTGTGTGTCTTTTAGTGAGTGTTAGTGTTTGTGTGTGTGTTAGTGAGTGTTAGTGTGTGTCTTTTAGTGAGAGTTAGTGTGTGTGTGTGTGTGACTGTTAGTAAGGGTGTGTGTGTGTTAGTGAGTGTGTCTTTCACTAAGAGTGTATATGTGTGAGAGTGTATATGTGTGCGTCATTGAGTGTGTATGTGTGTTTGTCAGTGAGAGTTTGTCAGTGAGTGTGTATGTGTGTGTATCTGTCACTGAGAGTGTGTGTCTGTCAGTGAATGTGTATGTCTGTCAGTGTGTGTCTATCAGCTATTGTATGTATGTCTGAGTGAGTGTGTGTGCATTTTTGTCAGTGAGTGTGCATGTGTGCCTTGTCAGTGAGTGTGTATGTGTCTGGCATTTAGAGTATATGTGTGTCTGTCGGTGAATGTGAGTGTGTGTAACTGTGAACGAGTGTGTATGTCTGTGAATGTGTATGTTTCAGTGAAAGTGTGTGCTGGTTAAACAGTGTGTGTGACAATTTTTAATTTAAACAGTTCCAATTTTTCCAAGACCTTTCTTCAGCTACATTAATGAAAAGAGGGAAATTTCAAAATTTTACTAGCGAAATCCAAAATATTTCTTTTTATATAGATGGGGATTCCCAGTTAAAGCAATATTTTGACATAATATTAACCCCTTAAGGACCAAACTTCTGGAATAAAAGGGAATCATGACATGTCACATGTCATGTGTCCTTAAGGGGTTAAAATTACCAAGCCAGAAGAAGTCTAAATCAGGCAGTTCAGGAGAACCAGGAGGAACCGCAGAAACCTAAGAGGAAATCGCACAGGAGAGAGATTCCAGGGAATGAACTTTGCAATTTATCTGTCACAACTTTACAAATTTTTCATCTTCAAAAATAAGCTTTATTCTAGCATTCATAGTTGAGAACGTTCTAACTAAGTTTCTCTAAGTACTTTCTCTTTATATATTCTAACTTTTATAGTAGAGAATTCTCTCACTAAACTGGAATATTTTGTTTGTTATGCGGTGCTTAAGATTAGAGTTGAGCGAACCTGGACTGTAAAGTTCGGGTTTGTACCGAACATTACGTTTTTTGGACCCCGGACCCGAATCACTGTATGTTCGGGTTGGAGTTCAGTGTTCGGCGATTTAATGGCACGTTTTCAAAGGCTGCAGGGCAACCAATCAACAAGCGTTTGACCCATGTGCCCTTAGAAGCCATCACAGCCATGCCTACTAATGGCATGGCTGTGATTGGCCAGTGCAGCATGTGACCCAGCCTCTATATATAAGCTGGAGTTGCGTAGCGCCGAACGCACATGAGGTCTTATTGGTGTAGGGAGAGGATGCTGCCGCTATGAGGGACAGCTTAGGAAAGAATTCTGCAAACTAGTACACTAGTGGGGTCTAAGAGTCAAATAGCAGTGTCAAATACCGCGGTTACATCAGAGTTTTAAAAAGTATATTTTTTTGGGTGCTAATTAGTACATTAGTGGGGTGTCAAAGAGTCAAATAGAAGCATCTAATAGTGCGCTTACAGCGCACTTGTAAACATTCTAATTGTTTTGCTGCTAATCTGCTAAATAGTACATTTTGGGGCCTGCTCTTCATATCTGAGAGTCAAATAGAAGCGTCTAATAGTGCGCTTACTGTGCAGTTGTAAAAATTCTAATTGTTTTGGTTCTAAACTGCTAAATAGTACATTTTGGGGGTTCACTTCATATCTGAGAGTCAAATAGAAGCGTCAAATAGTGCGCTTACTGCGCACTTGTAAACATTCTAATTGTTTTGCTGCTAATCTGCTAAATAGTACAAATTGAAGCGTAACTTTGATTCGAATTTACTACATCGTCACTTGTAATATTGTTTCACACCTACAACACTTGTTACACAGATCTAAATGATAGAAAACAGATTGATATTTTCTACACTAGAAACTACCAGATAACAAGCTGCTATATTTAAACCAGTTATCAATAGCTAAGAGGTACTTAAACAATATTGTAATTCTGGGGCAATACCCTCACAAGTCAAACTGAGAGGTCAGTTTATAGGGAAAACTGTTGCCTGGATACAAATCTAAAACAATTTCCATATGTCCTTTGCAGACTTTATAAACTGGAAAAACACAGGACCCTGATGCAGCTTCAGTAAAAAGAGTACTGGATACCAGAAGCCATCACCAGACTGATCCGCAATTTGGAACAGGATGTGACATTCACTGTAGCGGCTGTGCACGCTTTGGGCGTTCTCATCCTGCTGCTGCTCGCCTGACTGTGCTACAGCGTAAGTTTGGCCTTCCCACTCACTGCCTCATATGTGACGTGCCCACAAGGTGGAACTCCGCCTTGCACATGCTGGAGAGACTATTTGAGCAGCAGCAGGTAATAGTGGAGTTTCAGCTGCAGCAAGAACGGGTCAGTGGCTCTGCACCAGACTTCCCTCCAATTGATCAGAGTTAAAGAATTTCAAGTGGACTCATTACAATTACAGGGCCTCTAAAGAGTCCTGTATTGTTATTTGTCGTCACTACCTTCCCGCGTCGGAAGTGGGTCATTTGCGAGCCTGCTGCCTTCCTTTCATGTGGTAGCCATTTGTCAGGGTCCCTGTATGGAATAGAACCCTGATTCCCCATTACCCATGGTCACCATGGTAGGCGCAGTCAATGGCTCGAAAGTTGATATGGATTGACATATGAATGCGTCGTCGCCTTCTCGTTGGGGAGCACATTGAAAAAGTGCTCTAGCATAATGAGCTGGGTGATCTCCTCCGGGAACTTGGCTTGATGGGAGTTGAGCCTGTTCTGGGTAGCCCTTGTGATGCCACAGTGTATACCCAGATATATCAGAGCTGCTGCAGAAAGTGCGGGCCGTCTATGTGCGCTTTTGGCGTTCTAACCCTGCTGCTGTTTGCCTGTCCGAACTGCAGCGTAACTTCGGCCTTCCTGCTCACCGCCTCATGAGACTGTGCGAGCAGCAGCAGGCGATAGTGGAGTTTCAGATGCTGCATGCATGGGTCAGTCGCTCTGCGGAACAGTTTTCTTTTTTTGTATGTCCCAATATTTTGGGGGCTACCCCAATTAAAATAAAATAAAAATATATATATAAACAGTGTTGGCTACCTCCGCCTCCTCCTCCACTGCCACTTCCACCTATACCGCCACGGTCACCCCCTCCTCAAACTATGGGTCACTTAGTATAAACTATGTACACAATAGCAGAGGCTTGTGAAGGTCTTTTCTCCATGCATCAGGAGTTGAGCATTTCTCCATGCATCAGGACTGCAAGAAATGCACCGCAGGCCGCAAATGTTTCTTTTTTTGTATGTCCCAATATTTTGGGGCTACCCCAATTAAAAAAAAAAATAAATAAAAAAAAAAATATATATATATATATATATATATATATATAAACAGTGTTGGCTACCTCCTCCTCCTCCACTGCTGCTTCCACCTACACCGCCATGGTCACTGCCTGCTCAACCTATGGGTCACTTAGTATAAACTATGTACACAATAGCAGAGGCTTGTGAATGCTTTTTCTTCATGCATCAGGAGTTGAACAATGAAAGAGAATACCCTGCACTCCAACCCTCTCTCAAATGGATAATTATGTTGATCCTCCTGACAGCCATGCTTTAGATTTTGATTTATGTTCTTCCAAAGCTAAAATCAAAGATTCCATCTAGTGCTATTTTATGGCTCAGATGTATTTTTAATTAGTTTGCAGGCACTTGTCCTACTCTTACCCCCATTTTACTTCCTTTTGCAGCCCTCTAGCCCTTTCCAGGAGTTTTTTAGATGCATTTTTGTGGCCAAAAGTTCGGGTCCCCATTGACTTCAATGGGGTTCGGGTTCAGAGTCAAGTTCGGGTTCAAGTTCACAAACCCTGACTTTTTTTCAAAGTTCGGCCAAACCCGCCAGACCCGAACATCCAGGTGTCCGCTCAACTTATGATGCTTTAATGTTCTTTATTTTCTTTTTTTCTCTTACATAGTAATTTAACAAATAGTTATGAATCCAACAGGTAAATTTTATACACTTTAAGGAGCATTTCTGTTTTACCGCAAACATTTTTTTTCAATGTGCCTCACAGAGGTGATAATACTTTGTTACTATATGTTATTAAGGATTTCATGCACTAATAAATAAAAATATAAGAAAAACAAAAATAAATTGCAGTGTCAGTGCAAACACCATTTTACTCATGAAAACATTTCAGATAATAAAAAAGTTTTAGGCACTCCCATTGCTATAGTTATTTGTTTTTACAGTTTAAACCAAACAAATAGGGAGAAATAATTGTGATTTGAGATTAGCACATGATCATTTTTCAACATGGTTTTATGAAATCAACCATGGGACCTGTATTGTGAGGTCACATAGATTTGGTGGATTAAAAACCCATGGGTGTATTAATGTGTGTAGCTGGGACAGGAAACGTTCGAGTCAAAATAACAGTGAAATTTACTATCAATTTAACACAGTAAATTCCATTACCTTATGTGTCTGATATTTGTATTTTAAGATACTAGTCATATAGAGATAAACATGATACTGATTTTACAATCCATTTATGATCATTATACTTACCAGCAGCGCTGTACCTAGCGCGAGGCTGGCAAGGCCTGGTTGGGAAAGGTGTCTGTCCTCTTTAAGATACTTTATCATATTCCTCTAGCCATACCAATGTCCTTTTTTAGAAGGTTCATTTTGCCCTGATCATATAGACATGGAGGAAGAAAGCAAGTAGAGTTAAGTTTACTATACTGCAAAATCTTAGGTCTAATGGAGGAGTAGGAATTCCCGACTTTAAGAATTATTACTAGGCCACCAACGAGGTCTCTGGGCTTAAGTTTAATTTAGAAAAGCATTGTCACAGTGGGTTGGTAATAGAGGCAGACAAGTTGCACTCCTATTCTATGAAATATATTCTGTGGTTACCATGTAGCAGAAATGTTCCCTACAACCAGAATGACTCTCAAAGTTCAGAATGTAGTATTTGGCACGATCTGAAATAGACTTAAATTATTGGCTTATGCATTTGATTCGTAATTTGATTGATTTTATTTTGGAAAACTCTATAATTCCAGTCCAAATTTAACTTAGAAAGTTTTATTAATTTAGAATATATAGTTATTGAGATACTGAAAGAATTTTTGCTATTTCTGCCCTGGATCAAAGATTTGATACCTTGGAAATCTCTTATTTGGAAAAGATCTATCTCTTTGATCCTGGCAAAAGACATGCCATGTCCCTTTGCTACTCATGTGTCATGCCTAAACTTGTGACAAAAACAGAATACATGCTGGCATGGGAAAAGGATTTAGGGTTTCAATTTAAGCTGGTTGACTGGCTAGATGAGCTCTCTCAAAGGCAAAACACAATGTTCTGGTCACTTAGAGAATCATTTAAATATTGTTTATAGCTGGTATTAGCCCCCTTCTAGGCTACATAGAGTGAATTCTGTGATTTCTAACAAATATTGTCGTGATCACCCTTCTATTTCCATGTTTACTTTAGAATTGGCATTATTCATGAGAATCCCTGATAACATCTGTAAGGTTGATAGAATTATTATAGGGCATTAATTAATTAATTTTCTTTTTCACCACTTCCCCCCTTATTTTTCCCTTTCTTTTTAATTGCTGTTTTTTTTTTCTTTTCTTTTGCTTTTTTAAATATTTTGTTCTATTATCATTATTGTTATTTTAAAACATTTGAAAATGATTAAATCTAATTATTTGAGAAAAAAATAGCAATGTCATTTTCTTCTTGCTGCTCATATATCACGCTATTTAAAAACAACATTAAGAGAAAAAAGTTGAGATTTTGAAATCCTGAAAAGCATTGTAGATGTACTGTTGAAGTTGCATTGCACCAGGTAACTCATACTCATGGTTTGCTAATAAGTCTAAAGAGGTCAAATGTGAGTTAACAGTGTTACACCTCAGCTTTACAAGATCTTTGGACACAACAATGTGAGACCCTTGAATTAAGCCTTTGTCAGCTTCCAACTTACTATTAGAACAGTGGTGATAATGCCACACATCCATATGATAAAATTGCCTTTGCTTTGGAATTCGTTGGAGTGCCTGGATTATTTTCAATATTCAAACTATATTAAGGCATGAAGGGGTTTTATATATTTATTATTATTGGTTTTAGCGGGCTTGCAGACAACAAAGTTTGCCCAATCAAGATATTCCCCTTTTAATTTAAATACCTGTAATTATAATAGTTTCGTTTGAACCAGGAAACATACACATGTCACGAGAGATCACATTTTGAGTAAGTGTTTTATTATGTTTTACATTCTGTTTGTTTTACGCTCTATGTAAACATACTCATGACTAATAATTCAAGAATTAATCATCATGTTGTGAATCTAAGCTCATGTCATATTTCCACAGAAACTTCTATTATATCTGTTTGATGATGCATGAAACATGAAGGCTGGTTAAGAGAATGACAAGCATTTCAAATGTCACATATTGCTTTCATGTAATTATGAATGTACATGATAAAGAACTAACTTAAAGATTACACAATTTTCAGATGTCTTACAACCCTAATTATAATTAATGTTAAATTCATCTTAAATTATATTTGATATTGAGTCATGTTTTTATTTGTCTCCACCTAGACCATGTTAAACATACTAATCAACTGTTCTTCCCTTTAAATTGTACAGATGTACTTGACGTAGAGCTAATGATGCATCATTAAAATGATCATGCCCTTCAGTCCTTTGGAGAATTTTATGGGTCACATGCGTCCTTGATATTTTCAGACACATGCATCATTACATAATGCAACAATAACAAATGTTGTTGTTGCATCAAAAAGAAAGAAGAAACAGATGATCTAAAGGACAGTGGTGGAACTAATGAAGAGAGGGCCCTGATGTGAGATTTTTTTTTGGCCCCTATAGAGCACTGGTGATCTTCAACTGACATAGAACTAGAACTTTGCTTTATCATCTGGGAATCTAGCATTTGCTCATCATTTCGCAGTTGTACTTGAGAGCCGTGTCTGCATGCTTGAATGTAGATGTATTTTTGCAGAGAGAAGGTGCATGAATGCAAATATGTTGTGTTGGTGTCTGAATGCAGGAGTGTATTTGAGTGATTTTTTTATTTTTTTTATTTATTATTAGAATTTATATAGAGCCTACATATTCCACAGCACATTACAATCATAGAATGGGAAATTCTGACTACAAGTAATTGACATAAAGGAATATAACAGAGAAAAGAGGTGAAGAAGGTCCTGTTAAAACGAGCTTTCAATCTTTGAGAAAGAGGTAATAAAAAAACAAGAGGAAGAACAGCATGTCACAGGGAGGAAATATTGATGGATAAATACCTGTTTCAAAATCAGCTAGTAAAAGTGGTGTAAACTGAACAATATAGGAAGAAAGAGTAAACTGGGCTATGGAAGTGAGGTAACTGGGAAGGGAAATTATAAGAAGAGTAGCGTCACCCAGGAAAGTAGTAGGTTATCCTAAAGACATCTGTTTTCTTAAAATTTCAAAGGACTGTAGACTAGGGAAGAATGTGATGGATCTGAGTAGTAAATTCTATAGGAACGGGGCACCTCTTCAAAATTCCTGCAGATTACAGTTGGCAGTGTGAAAATAAGCAGATAACAGGAGAAGTCACTCGCAGAGCAAAGGTAATGAGAAGGGGTGTGTTTGCTGAGTAAAGAGTTAATCTGGTGAGGAGTGGAATTATCAAGGGCTTTGTAGGTTAGTGTTAGCAGTTTGAATTGGATCCAGAAGGGTCATTATAAGGATTTATAGGGAAAGGGTTGAGATGTTGTAGTAGCGGCCTATCGGATGAGCGTGGCAGCAGCATTCATTACCAACTGAAGAGGGACAATGCAGGTATTTGGAAGGCAGATGAGCAGTAAGTTGCAATAGTCAAGTTGGGAAATGATGAGTGCAGGGACAAGTGCCTATGTTATACCTTGCCTAAGTTGTATGATTTGAATGGGACGGAGGGAGGAGGTTTTCAGCTTTGGAACTATTATGTTTTAGATAAAAGGAAATAAAGCTGAGTATCATCAGCATATACATGTTATTGATGTCCAAAAGAGTGTATATGAAGACAAAAAGAGGACTAAGACTGAGACAAGCTATGTGGAGGAGTTTGCACCATAGAAGGAGACACTAAATTATAGGATGACAAGCCATAAGGTACAGTCTCACTTTGTCCAAGTTTGATGAGTTTGAAGAAAAAAATAGTGGCTAATCAAAAGCAGTAGAAGAGTCAATGAGAATTACGAGAGAAATGATCTTTGGACTTATCAGAGGTTAAACCATAAGTCACTTTGGTAAGGGCTGTTTTCATTCAATGGAAGAAGCAGAAGTCAGATTGAGTAGGACCAAGGAGGGAGTTAGCACTGAGAAAGTGAGCTAGATGGGTGAATACAAGCCACTTGAGAAGTTTAGAAGTCAAGGGGAGTAGTGATATGGCATAGGAGTTAGAAGGAGAATTAGGGTCAAGCAATAGCCTATTTAGCATGGGATCGATGATTGCATGTTTGAAGGATGGAAATACAAAAAAAGCATGCAAAGCCAAAAGATATCGCAAGTGCATCGGATTACATAGAATAATAATTGCATAACATACACAGATTCTGCACATTTTGTTATGCGACCTCCAGTTTTGCCATCGTTGGTAGAGGTTAGCTTGTCAGGCAGGGAATTTTGGCACAAGCTCAGAATATCTGGATCCTCTGCGTCTGCCATTTTGCCACTTGCTTGACTCAGCACCGAGCAGCCAAACTGTTCAGGACCATAGGGAACAAGTCCAGTGGGGGGTACGTGTCCCAAGCAGTACTCAATGCTCCATCCAGACTGGAGATCATCCATGTCCCCCATCTCGGAACAAATGGCAGGCCGCAGAGGGCTTCAAGGCCCATTAAGCGCCTGATGGAGCTGGCAAAATAAGTACAGCAGGTTCCAGTATCCCTCCTTATATCATGAGAGGTTTACGGTTTCAAAAGTTTCAGGAATGCTCATTTTATGGACCTAAATCATAGGCTTAATCACAGTTGAGGAGCTTCCTCAGCCTGCATCTTGCTCTTGTGGTAGCCAGGCCCTGCCCCCACATATTCTTCTTTTTTCTTCTCTTCTTTTTAAAAGTAATTTAACAGGTAGGCTGGTACCGCTATGTTATGGTCCTATGTTGTGAAAATTGTCAACGTATTCACAAAATAGAGGGAAATAATCCTAAATAAAAAGACATTATTACTTCTCTTTTCATCACATTAAACTAATAAAACTGTGATAAACACAAATACAATAGTGTTCACATCCCACTACCTAAAAATATACCAATGTGAATATTGTGAAAGGATAAGCGAATTATTCAATTTGAGTAACTACAGTTATGCAGACTGCATGACACCTGCTTCATACAGTGTATATAGAAAAATGTAACCAATTACACTGATCAGGCACAATATTAACAACACTGACAGGTAAGATGAGTAACATTAATTAGGTCATTACAATGGCACCTGCCAAGGGGTGCACTTGGCAGGTGCTAAATTAGGCAGGAAGTGCACAGTCAACTCCTTAATTTCATGTGTTGGAAAAATTAACAAGTGAAAAGAGTGACTTTGGCAAAGGCCAAACAGTGATGGCTAGATGACTGGATCAGAGCATCTCTAAAGAGTCTTGTGGGGTTCCTGGTATGCAGTGGTCAGTACCTACCAGAGGACCGGCTTCATGTTCTTGGGCTCCTAAGGCTCATTGGAAGGGTTTCTATAGCTCAAATTGCTGAAAAAACGTAATACTGGCCATGATAGAATGGTGTCACAATACACAGTGCATCACAGTGTGTTGTGTATGAGGCTGCGTAGTCGCAGACTGGTCAGAGTGCCCATGATGATCCCTGTCCAATATGAAAAGCACCTTCAATGGGGACATTAGCTTCAGGACTTTACCTGACCAAGGAGTAATGAACGAATGTTGCCTATTCTGATGAATCAAGTTTTCTTCAGATCAGGTGGATGGCCAGGTGTGTGTATGTCCTTTACCTAGGGAAGAGATGACAGCAGGATGTATTATAGGAAAAAGTAATGCCAGCCCAATTGAGCATCTGTGGGATGTGCTGGAACAACAAATCTGGTCCATGTTGGCCCCACTTCACAACTTGCAGAACCTAAAGGATCTGCTGCTTATGTCTTGGTACTAGATACCACAGGAAACAGTCAGAGATTTTGTGTCCATGCCTCTACGCATCAGAGCTGTTTTGGCAGCACAAGGGGAACCTACACTATATTAGTCAGGTGGTTTTAATGTTGTGGCTGATTAGTGTATGTTACTAAATTTGTAACAAAATAAGTTTAATCTACTAGGGTAACTTGCAAAAACTGCAGTATTAACTTGAAATACTGAAACTAGATACAAGTTGTGCTAAGAATGAAAAACATGGTATCCATGGTATGAATTAAACTAAAATTGATTTTTTTTAGAGTAAAGTAAAACATTAACTGCAATTCCTCAAAGAGTTTTCCAATATTGCAGGAGTAAACATTAAATCTCAAGGGGAACAGAAGTAGTGACAAAATTATAGTACTATCACAGTGTGAACTCCATAGGCAAAACCCACAGAAGGAGTGTTATTCTTCCCTTTTGCAACAGAATTTTGGCTTATGTAACAAAGAGTGCCACAGGGGTATACAATGATTGAATCAGCTCGTGGGTCATTCAACAATTATATACCCATGACCAAGGTGCAGACAGCATGCACCAAAATGCACATCAGGTTTTCCTCTAAATGTTATTGTTAGTTTTAATGATGATCTCAGCCCTGGAGGCGGGTCCAGCTATGGCAAAATCAGTATGGTGATGGAGAAAAGGTACGTTATATACCTTGTAACATCATTCTGCTGGTGTGAGGAGGGGACACACACCTAAATAGGTAGTGCAGCACTATGATGTTAGTAATACATATATGTACTAAAAATGTACCAGAACAATTCCTAACATTATAGTTTTCCTTTACCTAGCATATCAAACAAATTAAAGTCATCTCTTTCTTGTGAGGCTTTAAATGATACTTGGCATGCAAGGTTCACAAAATCTATTCAAAGAGCATCATACAAAACTCACCCTGATTTTTGTTTGCGGAATGTGCATGACTTTAATAAATACTTGAAGAACACATACACCTCAGGTAATGTCACTTGACTCACATTTTGCTAGAGGATGTGGTGAGAAAATTAACGTAAAAGGAAATTTGTAGACCTGATGGCATCAGAAGCAATGCAACTTCTAATAAAATATCATCATAATCAAACAGTAAAGTTTGTTATTTAGTATATATATATATATATATAAATTACACAAGATCCAGAGCACTCACTTATCCACTAAACAGCAAATTCGAAGCTCACAGATTTTTTAAATTTTTAGTTTTTATTTAAAAAGAAAAACACACCTAATCTAGACAAACATAATAAGGGGTTTAATTGCAGTATATGATCATCCATTGCATAAGCCTGCCACAACGTCAATGTACCCCATCTTTTGCAGGTCCTACTCTCAAAACCTTGATGTATGCTGTTATGTGATTAACCCACTTACTTGGGGAAAAAATCCATCTGGGGCTCTCTGCAGTACAAGGCTAAATAGGGCCCTGGAATGAGGCACCTGTGACATGGAGGGGTGCAAAACCAATGAGTTGGCCTAGACTCCCAAATATATATATATATATATATATATATATATATATATATATATATATATATGAAACCAGGGGGCTGCACTCATCTGAACATGCATAAATGTGGTGCTGCTGTGGCCAGTTCATACAATACACAAGATCCAGCTCACTCAGTCATCCACTAAACAGCAACTTCAAAGCTCAAAGATATTATTAGTTTATATATATATATATATATATATATATATTAATAATATCATCAAGAAATTAAACAGGAATCAATGCTCAGAGACCAGAAGTGTTCCAGGTTATCAGCTAAGCAATAAACTTCCTTTTAAAATATATATATATATATATATATATATATATACATGAATAAATGTGGTGCTGCTGTGGCCAATTCATATACAATACACAAGATCCAACTCACTCAGTCATCCACTAAACAGCAACTTCAAAGCTCAAAGATATTATTGGTATATATATATATATATATATGCTTCCCCATAGGATTGGTTAAAACTGACAAAGAGGCAGATCATTGATTCATTGATTCAATTCATCTATATGAGGAGATGCTGATTGGCCAGGGCTGTGTTTAAATTGTGCTGGCTCTGCCCCTGATCTGCCTCCATGTCACTCTCAGCCAATCCTATGGAGAAGCACTGTGATTGGATAAGGCCACCACTTCTGATGATGTCAACAGACAGCTTGCTATTCTGAGGCAAACAGCATGCAGAGCTACAGCTTCAGGCTTGGAAATAAGTAAGCTTTTGCTATATTTAGGGATGCATGAGGGGACCGAGGGGTGGGGGTAGCTAGATGGTTTTAACACTATAGGGTCAGAAATACATGCTTGTGTTCCTGACCCTATAGTGTTCCTTTAAGATCCTGTTGCACAGTAGCTGTACTTTGCTTTAATGCAAAATGTGAAAATGAAGCCCATCCCAATTAATAGTTCAGATCCTCAATATTTGAAAGAGTAGTAACTTTGTAATATGCAGTGAGCAATGACATTATTGTTGGTAATATAAATAATATATTTAATATTTTCAAAGGTATTTATTAAAATGAGAA
>OW240917.1:93607184-93702565 GCA_933207985.1 Pelobates cultripes | reverse complement strand
TAAAATCTTCCCGAAGCCTAAAGTCCTTTAAGAGATCCCTCTCTACATATCTCAAAACAGAATGCACCTGTCATGGTTGATTATCTATTTCCTGCCTGTTCTATGTTACATTTTGTATTTATTGTGTATTAATATTGTTTTTGTATTTTATTGTAACTTAATGTAACAATGCAATGATTTGTGGACCCAGGACATACTTGAAAAAGAGAGAAATCTCAATGTATCTTTCCTGGTAAAATATTTTCTAAATAAATAAATAAAACATTTCTGCCACAGCTATAACAACAGCTCAGTTACTTTAGTCTGAAATGGATACTAAAGGCATCAAAACAACTTTAGCTTATAAAAGCAGTTTTGGTGTATAGATAGATCATGGCCCTGCCATTTAGGAGTTAAATCACTTTTGTTTCTGTTTAGGCAGCCCTAGCCAAACCTCCACTGGTTGTCACTCACACAGCCAACATGAAAAATGATTTCATTTTCAATCAGATCTTTATATGTTTTTATCTACTGCTATGTAAATTAAACTTTAATCACACACAGGAGGAGAAAAGGAAACTGGCTCCAGCAGTGCCTCAGTTGCTGCTAGGGGCGGGCTGGGACGGGGAGCAGGGAGGCAATTGCCCCACAGGTCGCCCTAAATCAGTTTAAAAATGGCCGCCTGCAGAGTGGTTTAGGCAGCCGCCTAAGGCCTCTCGGCCGCCTAAACCACCTTAGGGCAGACTGTGTCAGGTCCTCGGTCAGTGACTGAGGACCTGAGACCAGCAAGGGGCCCAGGGGCTTGCTCGATATGCCGCCGGGTGCAAGGCCCCTCGTGGTTGCCTGGCCTGGATGGGGAGTGCCCGTGGCCGCTGGTCTGCAGCTCCATAGTGCTGTGCAGAGCGGCAGACCATGTTTCTGGCGGGATCTGGCTAATCAGAGCGTTATCTGCGGAGCTGCAGACAGGATATCACCACCGGACCACCAGAGAATTAAATAAGGTATTTAGTCCCCCCTCCCTCACACCATCACCCTCCTCCCTCTCACCATCACCCACCTCACTCACACCAACACCCTCTCACAATCACCCCCTCTTCCCCTCCCTCACACCATCACCCCCCTCCCTCACACCATCACCCCCCCTCCTTCACACCATCACCCCCTCACTCACCATCACCCCCCTCTTCCTCTCACCATCACCCCCATTACACCATCACTCCCTCTCACCATCACCTACCCTCACTCACACCATTAGCCCCACTCACCATCACCCCCTCACCCTCTCACCATCACCCCAACTCCCTCTCACCATCACCCCTTCTTCCTCTCACCATCACCCCCTCTCCCTCACACCATCACCCCCTCACCCTCCCTCTCACCATCACCCTCTTCCTCACACCATCACCCTCCCTGAACTAATACCCTCCCACCATCACTCCTCCCTCCTCACACACCATATCACCCTCCCTCTCACCATCACCCTCCCTCACAACATCACCACCCTCCCTCTCACCATAACCCCCTCTCCCTTTCACCATTACCCCCCTCTCCCTCACACCATCACCCCCTTCCCTCACACATCACCCCCTTCCCTCACACTATCACCCTCCCTCCCTCACACCTTCACACTCTCATCTTTCCTGTCTTGCGGCTGGTCACAGCCACAACACAAAGTGGCCCATGGGCAGATAGGCCGCAAATATATCCATTGTGGGCCGCGAGTTTAACACGCTTGGCCTACTCAATATTAGACAGATGGTTTCAATACTGTGGCTGATCCATGTATACAGTTGTAATCAAAATTGTCCCTCATCGAAAAGCAGGTCTAATGCCAAAATTTACAGACTTTCATTGATGTACAATAAACAAATCAAACAAAAGCAATTAAAATAGCTCAACACAATGAATGCTACAAGTGGTTTCCTCAAATTCAACTGAAAATGCAACTTATAAATCAGTTCTAACACCATTGAGGCTTTTTTTCCCCTTTTGAGAAGAACTCTTAATATTTAGCCAATTATCAGAATTAATTTAGCTGCACATGGATTGCCAGCAGTTCCAGCTGGTGCATTTTCTATTTGCTTGTTTATCTATAGAATCTTTAGAATTCATTAACCCCTTAAGACCGGAGGGCGTACAATTACGCTCTATTTCAGGCGGCTCTAAACGCCGCCGGACGTAATTGTACGCCCTCCGGTCTTTCATTACTTACCCGGCGATCGTGGTGGGGGGGACTCCCAGGGAGCCCCCCCCCCGCAGCAGATCCTCCTCCTCCAGTGCCCCCCGGTCATGTGAGAGTGAGGTCCTTGCGAGGACCCCACAATCACATTGCCGGGTAGGCTGCATCCTGCATTGTCAGCAGGGGGGCAGCCTGTAATGACAGGTGGTCCCCCTGCTGGCTGAAATAAAATAAAAATAAATGAAAAAGTGTAAAAAAAAAATGTATACTTAGATCATATATATATATTATATATATATATGATCTAAGTATAAATATACACATATACATACACACACGTACACTGTCTAGGTGTATTTTACTATTAATATATATATAATTATATATATATATATATTAATATCAAATTACACGTAGACTGATACTGATTAAATATATATATATATATATAATTATTGTTATATATATATTTATATATAATATAAAAAAAATTCATATGTAAATATGTTAAAAAATTAAATTAAAAAAATAATTAAAAATTTTTTTTTTTAAATATATAGATGTGTGTTATTTCGTTCTAACTGTATTGTGATATTAATATATATATATATATATTTATATCAAAATACACGTAGCATGAAATAATATATATATCTACATACATAAATATATACGTATATATCACTATATATATACCTATATATAAATAAAAATATTAAAAAAATTATATATATACACATATAGATTCACATACGTATATATATATATATATATATATATACTTATATATATATATATATACATATATTAATTCTACATATATGTTTATGTAATATTTTTACATAATTAGGTATCTTAATTAATTACAATTAGCGGTACCTGCCTGACAACCCATGCCGAAAGTATAGGGAATTTAATTTGCTAGCACTATATTTAGCCCTATAACTTTCCAAGACACAATAAAACCTGTACATGGGGGGTACTGTTCTACTCGGGAGACTTCGCTGAACACAAATATTATTGTTTCAAAACAGTAAAGTGTATTACAATGATGATATCGCCAGTAAAAGTGACGTTTTTTGCCTTTTTCATGCACAAACAGCACTTACACGGACGATATTATTGCTGCGATACTTTTTACTGTTTTGAAACACAAATATTTGTGTTCAGCGAAGTCTCCCGGGTACAACAGTACCCCTCATGTACAGGCTTTATTGTGTTTTCAAATGTTACAGCGTCAAATATAAGGCTTGCGTTTCATTTTTTTTCACATTAAAATTCGCCAGATTGGTTACGGTGCCTTTGAGACCCTATGGTAGCCCAAGAATGAAAATTACCCCTATGATGGCATACCATTTGCAATAGTAGACAACCCAAGCTATTGCAAACGGGGTATGTCCAGTCTTTTTAGTAGCCACTTAGTCACAAACACTGGCCAAAATTGGCGTTTTTTGCATTTTTCACACACAAACAAATATTAACGCTAACTTTGGCCAGTGTTTGTGACCAAATGGCTACTAAAAAAGACTGGACATACCCCATTTGCAATACCTTGGGTTGTCTACTATTGCAAATGGTATGCCACTATGGGTGTAAATTTCATTCCTGGGCTACTATAAAGTCCCAAAGGCAACGTAACCAATCTGGCGAATTTCAATTTCAAATGTAACGTGCTACATTTGACCCTGTAACTTCCCAAAACGCCATAAAACCTGTACATAGGGGGTACTGTTTTACACGTGAGACTTTGCTGAATACAAATATGTGTATTTTATTGCAGTAAAAGCAAACAGTATTATGACATTGATAGTTAAAATGTCATGTAGAACTAAAAAAATAACAACATTTCTTATTTTCTCCCATTTTTTTCATATTAAATTATGTTTCATAGCTAAATATTTGATATTAAATGAAAGCCCTGTCTCCCCTGAATAAAATGATATATAATAAGGGTGGGTGTATTTAATATGAAAGAGGTGAATTACGGTTGGACAGACATGTAGCGCAAATGCCAGGTTTTGTTTACATTTGTTTCGTTCCCAACGTGTACATTTGGCTCCGTCCTTAAGGGGTTAAACACAAGGCTGTTTGCAGAAACAGAATACATGGTGAAATGCCAAGCTACAGTGGTAAACATTACATGGGAAACTTTTCTGTGTACTAAAAAAAAATCTAGATGCTGAATCAGAAGGAAAAAAAAAAAACATCCAAGCAATTTAGCAGAGTTAATAATATGAATCTTAGAAAAGAGAGAACAGTATGGTCACTTAATGAAAGGAGAGGGTACATGACGTACTAAAACGTGCAAAGCAATCATGGCTTTGTCCCATTATTGAGTGAGCTAACACCCTACTGATAAATGTGCTAAGTGGCAGGTAAACTTCCAGTCACATAAATAGCTTTTAACTTTCATTTAAGTATGCTTTGCATCCCCCGCCCACTCCTAGAGAGTAAAAAGACAAGAACAGATAAGACGTAATACACTGACTCGAGGAGAAGGGGGAGGACACAAACCTCATTGAAAGCAGTCGGACCAGCCAGGCTCTCACAATACAGCTTGGAAGGTGATAGCAGCACTCTGAGCAGAGAGACCTCCTGCATTGCTGGAAAGACAGTCTGCCTGCTTGTCTCACTTACCTGCCTTTCTAGACATCACAGAACTCCTAAGGCAGCAATGTATCTGAACGGGAAAGTGGCCTTTGTGACCGGGGCAGCTCAAGGCATTGGCAGAGCCATGGTAGAGGAACTTCTACACAAGGGAGCTGCGGTAAGGATTCAATGCAAGCCATTCAGCCATAGAACCATCTGCTGTGCAATCAGAATGCAGCCAGACATTCCACATCTACCTGAACGGCACACTTACATATTAGACATGAGATACCATAACTGTCACTGTAAGACCAGGGGCATAAGGGATATTTAATCATAGAAATCATAGAAATGTTCGATGTGTCTTGCGATAAACCGTATCTGCTTAAATAACCAGTGATAATCATAACAGATATGGTTATGTGTAACAGAGAGCTGTGATCATATTGCTACATTGCTATTAATAGTTGTAATGGTTATACAGGGACATATTAATAGGGCTAGATCAAATACAGTGAAAGGCATGTATCATTGGGTGTTATTGTATAAAGTGTCTGTTCTGATAAATAGTGCCAACATGGGGAATTTGCTAGTCACCAATGCAATGTACCAACAGGTTCTACTGGTTCCCATGGTGACTGTCCCATGTTAGTACTTTTCAGAGCACTTTTATCCACAAAGTGCACTCCTCTATACCTTATCGGTTTGTATGTTTAGGAATTTTGTGTAAACGTTTAATGGATTTTTAAATTAGCCTTAGGTAGAAATAACATGTGAAACATGTTGTGGGAGCACAGAGTAGTGAGTACATTTAGGGCACATAGAGTTCAGTATTTTAGCTGCACCCAAATTATTCCTCTTGCGAGATACAGGTTAAAGTGATTTGCCAAAACAAAATAAATAAATAAAATGACCACCACAATTAGGAGTTGATCAAGTATCTCTTAGAGAAACACCCTGAGCACCATAACAACTAAGTCTCAATGAAGTAAAAAAAAAATGGTTACAGTCCAAAGTGGTCCACATGGGTCAACCCTACATTTCCCTGCGCCTACTCATTTGGACCATGTTTCAATGCAGAAGCCTTGCACTGGGCACCGGTTGAGAGGCTGAGAGTGTCTGCTGACGATCTCATCCTATCACTGGCTTGTTATTGAGAAAAATGCATTAAAAAGGTACATACACCCAGCACCCGTCCTGGAAGAGGAGACACAGGGACCTGAAAGACAGGTGCCATCTAAACCTCTTTGTAATTAAGTTAATATGGTGTCCAAGACCTCCATGCACCATAACAACTTAATATAGATTGAGGGTGGTGTTATGGTATCCAAGTGTGCCTTTATCACCCATTCTTGGACCATGTGAGATATCTAGCAGGTTTTGCCATTTTAATACACACTCACTCTTTATACTGGCCAATGCTTCTTAGATTTAAAATATTTGCTCTCTGTTCTGGAGATCCAGCAAATATATGTGTTGCCTAACAAGGGCTAGCTAGGCTGCTTTTCTTCTCTGTGTAGTGCTGATTAGCTAACAGCAGCTCTCCCTGCACCTCTATGAAAGGTAAACAGGAGGTCAAACTTCTCCTTTGATCTGAACAATGAAGTTCATTTACACCTCAACAAATATGTTTGATACTGTTAACCAGCTTACATAGACAAACAAATGAGATGTGCTAGTTGTGCCCAAACAATGGCTTGCCTTACATACTTTGTATAGATCTCTACGGCCACGTTTGCAACAAATTTAGCTGTTGACAGCTTGATTATAGAAACAGGACATGAAAAACAAATGTATCTTTGTGTCTGGTTTTCACTGAGAAAACTAGTTGGCGTTTGAGGAATTCCTTTATGAAACATGTAGTTGGCAATTTTGCATTGTTCAAAACTGATAAAAAAAAATATATAAGAAGATTTATGTTTTATGATTGAATAATCAACAAATATTTGCTTTTCTATAAAAAAAAAGCTGTGGGTGCACATACTATTGAAGTTCGCTGTGTGGTTAACCTCGTAATAGTAGTGTGTTTTTATTTCTTTCATTTGTTTATACTCCCTGGTTAAAACATAGGCTGTGTAAAATATAAAATAAAAATATCAACTGAGACATTTAGTATATTTACTTAGTTTCAGAAACAGACAGGGTGAGGTAATGTGTTGGCATACTAATAATGAAATACATTGATCGCGTATGTTCCAATGACGTGAGACATTTTTCGAGTACAAATATTATTCTAGTTAAAAAGAGTAGAAAAGTGTAGAGTATTCCACTCTAAAGGGACACTTAAGTAACCTAGAACACTTTGATGCACTTTAAAGATTACAGTAATATGCCTGCTTAAAAGAGCACGCCAAGCACCATAACCACTACAATGTGCTGTAGATGTTATGGTACAGGGAGTGCCATGGCGCCTTATCACCATGTAATTAGTCAAAAAGTTTTAGAAGCTTTTATACGTATAATGAAAAGTTTTCCAGATCACCTATTTTGGTTTAAACTATGTCTTATGGATTTAAATGCTCTTCAATTAAGAGTAATGCAAATGTTTGCAGACATAATATTATTTTAAATATATTTTATAAGGTGCATGTGCTTTCCACTGATGTCCACTGAGAATGTGATACAGGAACTGTCCGTCTGCATAGGGAAACTTAATTAAATTAAATAATATACAAAGCATAATGCTGTATCTACCAAAGATTTGCATACCCTAACAGTGATACTATTTTAAACCTTGATAAGGAAACTTAATGTAATTAAATACTATACAAACCATCATGCTGTATCTACCAAAGATTTGCTTACCCTTATAGTGATACTATTTTAAACCTTCATAAGGAAACTTAATGTAATTAAATACTATACAAACCAAAATGCTGTATCTACCAAAGATTTGCTTACCCTTATAGTGATACTATTATAAACCTTGATAGTGTGCAAACGACCTCTGTAATTCAAGAACAAATATCTTGCCAAGTGATTCACTTTTTCAAGAATAGCCAGTAGCATATGTTGTTGTTGTTTTTTTGTCCTAACATTCCTGTGTACCATTGTGTTTACATGTGATTTTCAAGTAGCAGGTTCTTCTAAGAAATATTTACCAAGATTATCTGTGTGTGCTAAGCTACACTAAATTGTTAGTGACATACCATACGGTGTGTTTTATGGTAAGAAATGTGTACTTCAATTTAGTTGAAGGATGTTACATACCTTTTTTATGTTGTATGTGTCATATGTAACAAGTAAAATGCAATCAGTAGGTCTGGTACACTGAAAAAAGAATGTAACGTCTAGATGTATAGTCAGTATAGATCTATTCCTAACATGATAATTATTACGCTATAAACAAATAGTTATTACTTTGGATACAGAATGAACTTTTTCATTAACATGCTTTTACTGAATGAGTAACAGATACCGTGGAATAATCCGTATGACAAGGTGAGCAGGGAGTGTGTGGCAACCTTACGTGAACTGGTGTATTACATAACACATGCTATTAATCAGAACCTGTGCATCTCATCCACTTGTTTCATTTCAGTACATTATCATTCAAGATATTTTTACTAGATCTGTCCAGACTGTATATTTATTTATTTATTTATAGCAGGCAGAGGATATATAATTAGACACCAAACAATATCAGAACCTTATTTATAGCGTTCAATCTTCTGCAAGGTACTCTTGTGAGCTTACAATCAAGAGGGTAAATGTAGATTGAGACAAATGGTTACTTTAAAAGTAACAGAAATGTATACTAAAATATGCAACACAAACAGTATGGCTTTACAATCAGTATTCAGAAGACAGGAAGTCCTTTGACAATAAAAAAATATAAGCAATGCTTTACAATCACCATATACATTAAGACAACTCAGACAGCTCCTTTGAGATAAAATGGTCTGGGTGCCTATAGTGTCCCTTAATGCGTTGTGAGCTGCATGGACCAATGTAGTAAGGATTTTTTTGCAAGAAGTTACACTACATCATCACATACTCCGCTAAAACGCAGATGGCTAAATCATAACAATTTAGCAAAATGCTAATATTTACAAGGCATTACAAACATTTACAAAATATTGCTAACACTGACAATAGTTCAGGACAGTTGCACTCAGTATTTCCCTCTGCATCATCTAAAGACCTCTCGCTGAAACAACCATCTGGTTTTGCTTTTGAGTACTGCTATACTTTTTTTAAAGTCTAGTAAACAGCAATTTATAAGAATAATATCACAGTATTTAACTAGACACAGTGCATTTCAAAAGTATTTAGACCTCTTGAACATGATCATGGTTTCTGTATTTGAAATTATACATACTTATAAATGTCCAAATATTTTATTGCGAATGAATCTCAAATGAACTAACCCCTTAAGGACCAAACTTCTGGAATAAAAGGGAATCATGACATGTCACACATGTCATGTGTCCTTAAGGGGTTAAGTGAATAACTCTGGCAGTATTTAAACCCCTCATATTATTATTTAGTCAAGTCACCTTTTGATGTAATAATAGTTTGAATTTTTGGGGGGACTTATCTACCAACTTTGGACTCTAATTGGCAACCGTCTTCTTGGCAGATTTATTCCAGGTGGTTCAGGTTGTTTAGGTGGGGCTTGTGACCAAATTTTCAAATAGTACCACAGATTTTTAACAGGATTAAGTTCAGGACTTTGGGACACTGTAGTGTTTTTTCTTGAGCCATTCCAGAGTGGCTTTTCATATGTGCTTGGGATCATTGTCCTACTGAATTGTGAAAGTTCTACACAGGTTTAGTTTTTTAGCCATTCCATTGTTTCTTTAATTCTCACAAGATTACCAGGTCCTGTAGATGAGGAGCCTCTACAGCACAATCCAGCCATTACTAGACTTTAGTGTAGTGATAGTTTTGTTTCTTGCCACCGTCCCAGTTTGGGTCATTATGATCTAGAGTTATTGAAATTGTTGTTTGGTGCACATTCGCTCCAGTCTCAGTCACTGACCTATATAGTTTAACTAAAGTGGCTGATGGCCTCTTCTTGGCTTCCATTATAAGTCTCATGCTTACTTAGTCTCTGAGTTTTTAAGGACAACCTTTTCTAGGCTGTGTCTAAGAGGTGTGATGTAGCCTTTTTTTTCCGGATAATTGATTCAACAATGCTAAATAGAATTTGGATGGGTTGTGGTAGCAAAATTATGGACATATTTGCCGAGAGAAATCAGGCTATAGGAATGGATCTGGAGAAAGAAGTAATGCGAAGGAATTTTGGGAATCCACAAACATGAATTCCTTTAGAGAATTTCTGTAGAGAATTATACCGGTAGAGGAGCAATCGGTATAGTGGTGGTGGGATGTATAGCATTCATTGTGAGACTAAAAAGCAAACATTTTGACAATAATATCTTCTTCCTAAAATGAATATTGTACATGAATTAACAATACGAAAGTATTAGTTACGAACTATATAGAAATGAAGTCACAGGGTATACAATACTAATAACTGCAAAAGTGTTGGAGGATATTGTGGAAGATGAGTAAACATTTGTTTCTGTCCTGATTGAAAATAATGCTATTGTTTGCAGATGATATTTCAAAATGGTGGTGCTGGCTGCTGAAGCAAATCAGGGTATAAGTATGGATTTAATTGCTTACAGAGGTTATTACAGCATTTTGGAGATGGTCTCTAAGGTAAATCATGGTGTATGTATGGATCTGGAGAAAGAATGCTTTCCTTCAGATCTACAGCCTGGCCAACAGTCCATGTATGTAATGGGCTTTTATCCAGAGAAAAATATTGATGAGGTTAACGTCTCACAGGTGGAAGTCAATTGTTAGATAATTGTATTACCATCAGGACATTTTTTTCAGGTTTGTAAAAATGGAGAAGCTAGCGAACAGTTGTTAAATATTTTCTTATACTGCATATTTGAGGTTTTCATTGACTGCAAATGTTTTCAGGTAAAGTATCACACAGACTGTTTTCAGCAATATGTAGGAATTGGCCAAGGATCTTATTACATTTAGAAGATGCAGTATAATTCTGGAGACCTGTATCATACACCAAATATATCGCTGTGGATTTGTGAATAATCACTAATATGTTCCAGTGATCACCATCTTTGCTCTGAGTAATTCAGATATCACCCAGTTTAATCAGAAAGATCTATGACAGCTAGAATTGGCCCTCACTTAGAACTTGTAGGGATACGTCTAAATACCTTGGTTAAGTTTTATTTATTTTTTTCCTTACATTCTTTAAATAGTAAGTTTGAGAGTGATGCTTTCTTCAGAAAATACATGTTTACCTCTTCTTATCTAATGTTCTTATCAGAAAAGAAACTGAATGTCACATATTCTAGAAATTATCTTTTTATCCATCAATCTTTAATAAATTGGCTGTGTACCTCCTTACTCCTCAGTGATGTTTTAGCTTTCCTCACTTTTTCTTTAAACCGCATTCCTGTTAGATCTTCCGTCTGTTTTTTTTTTTTTTTTTTTTAAAGGAATGCAAACCCTCCCCCCTTCAAGTAAAAGTAACTGATAATTTCCATCAGGCCTGCTGAGAACAGTTGTTAAGCCAGGAGGACTATTACTAAAAAGTATCAAGTCTATTTATTACTGTTTGGCAGGAAAATATTAGGGAGAACAAATCTTTGGCATTTCTTAAAAACTACGAGTCCATGACTGAGGCCTTTTTTGCTCTTTTGCAATGTTTGTTCCGTTGTACTTTCCATCTTTCCAATTAAGTGCACCCAAACATATTTTATATCATTTTCTTAAAGGACAGATAGGACTGACCGTCTTCTAGGAACTTGTATTTATCTGTTTAAAAGTATTAAACATAAATAAAATATTTGAAAAATAACCCAAAATATAACCAATTGACATCTGAATTGCGATATGCACTTTCCATGTTGTGTAATAACTTTTAATAGCACAGAATCGTTTTGTAGTGGTGGCATGTATATGTGGGCCCAAAGGATGTACCATGCGTGCTCGGACACACTCTAATTCAGGGTTTAATTTTTGTCCACATTGAACAGAGGGTGGGGGACGTCGTGGATAAGAAAGCAAGCTCAGAAAGCTACAAAACCTTTGTTGTTGCAAAAACATTCCATATTTGAGTATGCAAACAAATGTAGCTTATTACGGAGGGCAAAACCTATCAAATATGTTAGAGTTGCTTAAGTGCCCATAGTGTCCCTTTAAGTTGAACCTGCACCTCTTGATCGAGTTCACCTAACTTTGTTTGTCATTTTTTAATCATGCATTTCTTTTCTGCTATACATTGTTGCAGAATATTTTGTGACTTTATGATATAAAAACAAATTTACGGCTTGCAATTCATTGTGCATGTCAACTGTATGCTTGCCTATATATTTTCTCTTCAATAGAAAGATTTTACAAAGAAAGTAGACTGCTATATAATATATATTATTAACTGTATATAAGTTGCATCGCTTTCCCGTGTTAATTTAATGAACTCAACAAGAAGTTGACTTACAAGGTGAAATGTAAAACAGGTGGATTCTTTTTATTGGCTGATTAGAGCTGGATGTGTAATTTATTCTGTCGTTTAGCTCTCTATCAGATGTTGTGCTTAGAGTAACCCTGTAAGGTAAGAGTTTTTATTTAATTTGGTTTTTAATTCTTATCCATAGGTGATACTTGTGGACCTGAATCGCATAGCGGGTGAGCAGTGTAAAGCCTCTCTGGATGAAGAATTTGGAAGTCACAGAACCTTATTTATTCAATGTGATGTCACAGATGAGAAACAGCTCAAAGGTAAAAAGGAGGGGTGGAGAATTAATCTCTTGAGTAGCTAAGGGGTAAGCAATGTGTACACATATCCCTCTGGTGCTGAAAGACATTTAACAACCTGATCCGTTCTGATTGTGTGTGTGTATTCAGCACAAAAACAATCCAAAGTTCAACGTGCAATGCAGTAGCAATTAAATAAAAGATTACAGACATATATGAAATACAAAAGAATAATCCGTGGTAATTGCATTTAACAGTCTGATGACATTTACAAGAAGTTGTGCGGTAAGTAAAAATCTGCTGAACATGAATGATGCGTGTTTTGATTACTGAGTTGTGGAGAAAAGTACAAAATAACAGATGGCGTAATAAATGACACTAGTAATCGAGCAATCTCATAAGGGTAAAAGGGAACTCAGGACAAATGCGTTAATAATTATACAATACTTGGTAGAAGGCAGAATAGTCTCATATATAAAATCTGATAATGAACTGTCACATTGTTTAAAACCTAAATCTTAGGTTCCAAAGGTATGTCATATGTAAGGGAACCATGTTAAAGTGACACAATAAGCAAGATATGACAAATCCTCCCCCCACCCTGGCCCAATTTTAGAATGCAGTATTGCCTTTATTGTCCTGTTAAACCCCCCCCCTTACATTAAAATTATGCAAAAATTAAGAAAAAATAAATATTGCTTACTTGCAAAGATCCCCTTCCAGACAGAAAGAGACATCAAGAGCCTTCCCACCCAGTCTCAGCACATTTTGTCTTAACCCCTTAAGGACACATGACATGTGTGACATGTCATGATTCCCTTTCATTCCAGAAGTTTGGTCCTTAATGGGTTAAGCCAGTAAGCCAGGAGACAAGGAGCAGGATACTCTCTGGACCATAACCTTTACAATGATGCAACATTGTCATGGTGCTTAGAGTAATCCTTTATATTTGTTTTTAAACAGGTTTTTTTTTTTTATTTATCTTAGACAAACTACATTTTTAAATCTTATCAATATCATATAAGACAATCAAATTATAAAAAAAAACTTTTAATGACTATGATATTAAACTGCCCTTACCCCTTTTTACAATTTAGCTGCCTTTCAAAAAACAATGGAACATTTTGGAAATTTGGACATATTGGTGAACAATGCTGGAGTGAACAATGAAAAAGACTGGGAGAAAACAATTGAAGTTAACTTGGTAAGTTTTATTGAACATGGGTCAGGTTTTATTACTAAGGATAGCCCTATATTACGTAGGTGAACACTGTGATTGTGGTTTTATTGACAGATGTATATCCTGCACAGACTGCACAAAGGTTGGGGATTCTTTTAACTCCTGCTGCATTTGTAGGGGCCCTTTAAGCATATATGTGGGGCACTAGATGCCTGGAGCACTAGTGAAGTCAGGAACCTGATTATTCAACATTAGTGATGTCCCGAACGGTTCGCGAACGGTTCGCGAACGGTTCGCCACGAACGGTTCGCCACGGACTCATCATTGAATAAACTTTGACCCTGTACCTCACAGTCAGCAGACACATTCCAGCCAATCAGCAGCATACCCTCCCTCCCAGACCTTCCCACCTCCTGGTCCGCGGCAAACCGTTCGTGGCGAACCGTTCGCGAACTGTTCGGCGAACCGTTCGGGACATCACTCTTCAACATATATTGCAGGGTGAATACAAATACAAAAAGATAAGTCCTGTGCTTACTCCCATCACTCCTGGGCGCAGCAACGACCACGGTACACATCAGCCCCAATGTATATAGTAAAAACCAAAGAAAAAAATGTTACCTGCACTCTCTCCTTAATCCCTATGTATATTTAAACAAATGGAGGTCATTTAGTTACTCCAATGGCCATTGGAGGGAATGTCCGCCTACCAACGTCAAGGCAGACCCCCCTAAGCGGGTCCTACACTAACCCTTCACCTTACTTCCTTGAGCTTTTGGCAAAGATATCTCTAATGAGACAGAGAGGGTATTTTTTTATATACACCCCTATATACTTATTAACCCTTAATAGGAAACACATGGGATGGGTGGCAGCATTGTAATAAAGCTGTGTGATACAAAAAGTTAATACAAATACAAAAAGATAAGTCCTGCGCTCATATATGAGATGACATATATTGCAGGGTAGATTGTGGCATGGTGATTGGACTTGCATTAGACTAAGGACTAGACGCAGGGGTAAGCAACTTTTGGCACTCCAGATGTGAACTACATTTCCCCTGATGCTTTGCCTGTGGTGTCCATCTAAATGCATTATTAGAGATGTTGCCATTTGGAGTTCCAAATGTTGCATATCCCTAGACTAGAAGATGAATCCCAGGTATCCTTTCTCCACAATGAAGCACTGACTTGGCTATTGCTGTCTTGTACTCAGAGGCCTCTAATGGACCCCTATTGTAACCTATGGAGTGACAAGCTTTAAAGAGTAACTCCAAGCATCATGTCCATTTCAGCTGTAACTCCACCAATCCAAAACAAAAGGTTGGCTAATGTTCATTATGTGCCTATTCTTCAAGACAAAAGTACATAGGCTCAACAACGTGACGCAACATCAGCTTTATTGGATCACAGGGACAGAACTCACATGGCATTAATCTTAATATAAACTGTTACTCATCTCTCCTTGATGCACACTACACATCTTGTAATGAAAAAACTAAGCAGCAGACTGCATAATGTGGGCATGTGAGAGAGATGTGTGAATACCCTGTAAAATATGTTGTTGATTTAATAAATACGATTGGCAGGCCTGTGTGTTTTGCTAGTGATAATCAGTTATTTGCCAGATATGCCTCCTAGTGGTTACTGATTTATCAGTATCAACCAAGTGGAGAAACTCCCATAGGTGCAGCAAGTAAGTCTGTTAGTCTAACTCAGACTGTGCTTGTGTTCAATGTGATTTCTTTTTCCAAATTATATAGGGAGCCAAAATGAAACTCTATAAAATTATTGAGTACTTTGCTGCATGCCTTAGAGATAGACAACATATGTAATATTATCATGTTGTAATTTAGGGATTGAGGAGGAGAATTAATTTTTTTATTATTATTAAAATGTGTTAATTCTGCTTCAGCCACCAAAATAAAATCACCTAAACATTCTTCGCTCTGAGAGCCTGACCTGCTAAATCACAGTTTAATGCATGCTTAAATAGCCGTTGCTATGGGCCTCTGCCGAGCCAAGAAACTAGCACTTGAAATGTTTACAGATCACTGTTGCATTGCACTTGTGTGTGCTGCTGTTCAAATTCCAGGGAAACCTACATTCTGAATTCAGACCCACTACAGAACATGAAACTAGCAGATTGGCACTTATAGCAACAAGCCCTTAAGCTCTTATAATTACAGTGTGCTTTGTGTCACTATGAAGGTTACTTAAAATCTACAATTGAAAGGAAATTCCACACATCATGCAAGGAGCATATAAAGGTGCAAGAAGCTATTTTCCCACCCCCTTCATTCAGCTAATTATACCTGCAGTGTTTTTTTTGTTTTGTTTTGTTCAAATTTGCCACAGCTGTTACCTCAACCACAGGCTTGGTATTTTCACAGAAGGAAGCTATAGCTATGCTAATAGGATTTTACACATACAGAATTATTTTTTATTGTGTGTATGTATGACGCATGCAAACCATAAAAGTCCAAAGAAACACACGCTTTCATAGATTTATTTGAAACAGCTGCTGCTGACATATTCATAAAAAAAATGAGAGAATCTATAGGGTAACCTAATAGAAGCTACTCTCCAGTTAGCATCACAGATGATGAAAGGAGGCTTCTCATACTAGGATGCATGCATGCACGCCAGGATGACAGGCTACCTATTCACTGAAGTTTAATGTCCTACATTTTACCCCAAATTTAGCACAGGGAGTGTTAGGAATACAAATCTGTCCCTACTCTTTTTCAGGTACCCTTGGTGCAATAAAAAAATAAAATAAAGATTTACTAATCTTTTTCCTGTGCCGAGGCTGCTACATCACATCTCTGCCAATTTCACAGAAGAGGCTCCTCGTAGGGAAGCATTTGGGGACCTAATGCACATGCACGTTAAGTGCCGTATTCACATTCATATTTCCCTAAAGGAAAGATTAGGATCAATGCTTTCCTAAAGGGCTTCTGCATCATGTGACCAAGTGTTACATGGTCAATGCAGCAGAAACCGCTCTAGTAGTTGTCATACTTACTGCCTTTAGAGGTGGACTTTACCCTACTGCAGACGTCAATGTTTTACATTACAGGGTTAAGAAGACAGTCACAGCACCCAGAGAACTTAATTGAGATGATGTGGTCTGGGTGACCATAGTGTTTCTTTAAACATGTTTCTGTGCTGCACTTTCCCCAGTCCTCCTTATACTAGATGACATAGGAGCTTTGTCAGTAATCAGGCGGACGGTGTGCATCTTGTGTCAAACAGACAGATTAAAATCCCACAGGGCCCTAGGCAGGTTACTTCTTTGGAGCCCCCATTTGTTTTTCACATAAGGATAGTGAATGGAGTCAGGCTAATTCGTGGTTCCAGGAGCCCCTGTCTAACCCCTTGACCCTAGGCGGCTGCCTAAGGTAATTTTATGGTTAATCCTTCTCTGGTGTCACACAGTCAAATCGTATGACTTGACAAATCTGGAGACTGAGCTGGGGAAATGAGCTCCTATTATTAAAAACCATGAACAAAGCTGTTATGCAAGCTATTTTTTTGAAGGTAGAAACACAGAGATTACACTTTGTAGAAATAAATTAACTTAAACTATGTGGACATTTAAAAGGTACAAATCCAAATTCATTATATGGATATCCGATATCATCAGTCTGTTTACAGACTTCTAGAAGACGAAAAGTGTTCTTCAGAACTGTCTCACGTAAAGCAGAGACATTTTTGAATTGTGTATAGGAATGTTACTATCTAAACAATTTTTATGTCTTGTCAATGGTCTTGATTTTGTATATGAACCATTTACAAAGCTAAAGCTGTGCTTCGCAAGGATACATATGAATGCATTAAAGGGACTATAGTCACCAGAACAACTGCAGCTTAATGTTCTTAATTAGCCAGCCACTAAAGACTTTTTTTGATATAAACACTGCCTGTTCAGAGAAAATACAGTGTTTACATTACTGCATAGGTACACCTCTAGAGGCTGTCACTCAGACGGCTACTAGAGGTGCTTCCTGCGTCAGTGCTGCACAGTGTGCAGCACTGATGTTCAGTGCTCTGGATTCCTATAGGAAAGCATTGGCTTGGCTGAGACTGTCAGATTTGGGAATATCATCCAAGGAGGCAGAGCCAGGTATGAGGAAACCCATATAGGTGCTGGAGTAAAGGTATGTTTTCACCCTTTTTAAGAAGGTAAGAGGGGGGAACCTCAAATGTATCTTTAACACTATAGTGGTAGGAGTACGTGTTTGCATTGCTGACACTATAGTGTTCCTTTGAATAAAAATTGATCTCATCAAGTTTTATTCTCTTTCCAGTGTGGCCATAGTTTTAATGTTGGTGCACTTTTAAATCTTAATATTCTGACTATAACATAACATCCATTCATACAACTCTTAAAGATCATTACACCCAAAAAAACACTTGATCTAGCATGTTAAACAAAGGGCAGTTACCTACTCCCAACTATGGAGTCTCAAATCAGCCATTAATTACTGGAGTTGTTTTTAAGAAAAAAAGTCATTTTATATGATATAAGCAGCATTAAAAGCACAAACACTACCAATTTTGTAAATCTATTTTGACTTTCAAATGATTTCAACCACATTTCATTTGCATACAGATACGACAATACCTGTACACAGAGGCCCATATTTCTTTGTGTCTGCTGCTGTTTTCTTCTCCTGTAACCATGTGTACTGTGTCCACTCTCCAGCAAGAATTTGTTTTGCATTTTACATTATTTTACACTGTGTATACTTCATGTCCATCAATGTCAGCCTATACATTTATAAAAAAATTAATCAGTGTCCAACGATTGTAAATATGCCAATCCCTAATTGAAAATAGATTACATTCCTGCTTACCTGGGATACTCCCTGTTTCACATCATATTAAATCATTTTTACAACACTCACTAATCCAGTATATGCTTGCCTAGGTTTAAAGGCTCTACAAGTGTAATTGTTTTGAACATTTCAATTTGTATAACGTAATGTGATGTTTGTTGTCCTGAAGAAGACGCATAACTAGAATCCAACCTATATTTTGCAATTATTTTTATAAAAAAGAGGTGCATAAAATAAACAGAATATATTTGTACTTACTTTAATTATTACTTTATTACATTACATTTCTAAACAGGATAAATACTGCACTCTTATTAGAGTGTTTAATGTGTTTCCACATTATCTACATTTTCTAAAGATTGCAGATTTTTATTCTGGATATTTTTTTTTGTATATGTTTTCTTTTTTTTGGTTTTATTAGTCCATATTCTCAGGGTTATGCACGTAATTTAAACTGGATACATATTGAATTTCAAATGTAAATGGAGACAGCTTAATGTAGTGGTTCTGGTGTCTCTAGCATGTCTCTGCAGTGTTAGCATTGCAAACACTGCCATTTTAGAGAAATGCAGTAGTCAGCACCAGTAGACTTAATTGTTGAACAAATAAATAACCTCAATTGAATATTTGAACATCTGAACATCTGCTGCTATGTCTCCCATGGTTGATAATGCAGTAGACAAAACAAGTTTCAATATAACTGGGAATAGGGGCTGGTGACGTCAACCATGGAATTTGTAGAAGAAAGACTTCCACATTGCTGTGTTCTAAGAGAGTGAGTAGGGCTTCAGCGGAGTGAACGTGAAAATAGGTTCTTAAGGTTGATCATTAAAATGAGAATTCAAAGTGAATGTCAAATTGAAGGCCAGAGTAGCTGAAATGGAACAAAAGCTGACAATTTTTTTCCAAGTTGGCTATTCTGATCTTAAATTTCTAATTTCTTACTTTATTAAATAACCTTGTGTGTTACACAACGTGCCTTCCGAATTGAGGCCATAATACCTATAGCCTGATTTAATATCTGTACAAAGACAAAAGGATCACGCCTGGAAAGTACAAAAGTGAGTGTATGTTTTTTTAAAGCAAATTGGTAGTCAGCCATTTTTTCCATATCATTACGTGTCCATTGCAAATGCACAGGATACACACTGAGAGAGGTGCACCAACAAACTGACCTGTAAGATTGCAGGTAGTGTGGCATAAGTTTGCAAGTGGGACTGTTATCATAGTTCCTCCACAGTAACAGCACCTTCAGCTCCCTGACAGTCCTCAGAGTCTCTTACAGCAACCAGTGCACCGTATCACTTCCCAGCATGGCAGTGTGGTGGAGAACATCTGGAGAGAACTGTGAAACCCTTCCTTCCTGTGAAACCCTTCCTGCTAAATGGGGGTTTCAGAGATGTGGGCATGCTTGGCTCAGTTTTCAATGTCTCAGACTCTTAAAGAAGTCCCCAAAATGACAGGGAGCAGGCTTGGAGAATTAAGGGAAACAGTGCAGTTTTCCTAAAGTATATATTGCCTGGAATAAGCACAAACACCTCCGGGGAAGAGGTCAACTGATGTGGGGACTCAGATGACATGTACATTGATTTATATGCATGTAACATCATTTTAGCCAATGAAAGCATTATCATTCCTTGATGTTGCAACGTAACACTCATCCCACTATCCCCTCTTAGCGACCCCTTTGTAAATTGTTGCCCAATGTAAAAAATAAGAAAGTTCTGATTTCACATGCAGTTTAAATGTGAAAAATGTGAACATGTTATATGCAGAAGAGTTAGGCAAGCCATTGGCACTGAAGGGGTTAAAATATCAAAGGGGGGGAAGTAGGTACAGCTGGGACTGTGAAACAGGGGCAATCATCCAGTAATAAAAACAAAAATATTCTCACTAAATCCCATTAATCATATTGTGTCCTTTTCTGACCTTTAAGCATATTTAAACATCACACGCAAAAGAAGGAAAAAACAGCACGCTCTGCTGTCATTAAGGATTTACAACACCCATGACATGATAGTAGCAAAATGTTTAAAGCTTGAGCGTGGTTTGTTCAGACATAAAAAGGATTAGCATTTCTGGACAACGTTTGACAAACTCTGACAGGCATGAATGATTTTTAGGAAGTGTTTATCAGTTTCAGGTAATTACCTAGCTTGTGAAATTGCATTTTTCAGAAATTCTGCATTTAAGGCCAAAGTCAGAAATCCATATCCCCCACGTATCCCTATTTTGTAGGAAAAATCACAATGTTGGACCAATTCCCTTCTTTTTTATTCGAACGTTGCTCTTTTCTAAGAATTCCTTATTGTTGGTGTATCTGAGTGTATAACAGAGCTCCATTGAAATAATACCCCCAGTAATGTGTCTTTAAACTACAAAATATGTTTAGGGATCAGTCTGTGTAAATACATTGTTTCTTGTTCCAAGTTACATCTTAGTTACAAAAAATTGTTATTAGTAAGTCTCCTAAAATATCTGAGAATAGCCCTGCCCCTGGTTACTCTGCTACTCCACCACCTAAAATGAAAATGTCCATTTTAAATGTTAGGAAGTATGGTAAGCCATCACAAATTGAACTGGTTTAATAAGCAGTATAAGTACTGCCAGTTTTTCCCATTTACACTGAGAAAATCAAGCCTAAGATCACACTAGCATGATAACTTCCATTGGGAATTTAAGGAATGTACACAGTGTTGTTTGCACAGGCATAAGAACTGTCAATCTCTTTCATTTGGGAAAATATTGTTCTAAAAATAAATGTTCTACTCACATAAACAAAATATGGGTCCTTTAGGACTCTTAAACTAATAGTAGTGCATGGTAGATAAAGGACTTACAAATCATATGTGGTCCCAAAAATACCTAGTAATAGTAGTGGAACCAGATCCCCACCCTTGAAGTAAACAGAGATCCCCAGAACCTCCTATAAACCAGGTCCTGCAGATGCTCTTCAGTAACCAAACAATGTCCTTTCCCTTCATCACCTAACACTGAAGATGATATGATAAAATATATATCAGTGGGGTATGGGTTTATCATGTCTATTTTTTTACCTTGTAATTCTTGAAAACTTTAGACCAAAGGCCTTAAAAATATCTCCAGTTACTTCTTGGCTATTTCACACTGGATATTTATATTACCACAATGCACTGTTCAGTGAATAAACCCTTGTAAAGTGTAATTTTCTGAAAGGTTCTGTATTTGTGTAAATTGTTTATCAAAGTGCAAATGCAGTTAACCACCAGTGCCACTGACAAAATACCTATAGAAATGTAAAATCTGAGGTTCTTTAATATTCTGTGAAGCAGGTAAACGGAAATCTAGATTATGATAACAAATGAGGTTGAATAGTGAATCTTAACCTCAGTAATGGTTTGTCCTCCATTACGCTATTTTGGACATTTTGAGAATTTTTTAATTCCACTTCTGCTTTAGATTTTTGTTTATATATATTTTTTGCTTTGCAGTGTCAGTTGTATGGATTGATGGAGGCAGTGTGTGTTCTCTTCTCGTGCCTATTAGGTTATAAACCTTTGCGAATGTTGATAGCATTAGGGAGTTTATGGCTTGTACAGAGGCTTAGAACAGTCTGTGTGTCTTTTTATTTCATAAAATGCACTCCTGTAATGCACTCCGTCTCTCTGTTTAAATCAAATTTGAGGTAATAAAATAATTTATTCTTCCTGCTTCTTTCTGTTTCAGATTTCAGTTATCAGAGGAACCTATATCGGTTTGGAACTCATGAACGTAAAGAATGGAGGTCGTGGAGGTGTTATTATCAACATCTCGTCTTTAGCTGGTAAGATACTTGATTGGACACTGTAGATTTAAGAAAATGCAGTACTGCATATTGTTTTCTCATCCTGCTGTTTAATGAGAAACCAAAAATCCAATATATTCTCTTTTGACATTTTGTTATTGATGGCAGTACTCTGCACTTCATCTTCTCTCTGTCTCTGCCTAAACAGTAACCATAGTAACAGTACAGACACTACAAACTCAAACACAAAAAAATCTAAATGTGGCACTTATTCAATGTAGAGCTGGGTAAATAAAATGTAAAATGACAAGAATATATAGATTAGTGGATTAAGTACATAAGGGATATTAAAACAATCCTTCCTGTGGAACTGTGAGTGCACACCAGTTGTATCTTGTGTTGTATTCCACATAGAGATTGGCACATGCGTGACTCCTTGTAGTAGGGAGTCTGTAGAGGTAATAGGCTACACGTGAAATGAATCAACCATTGATTACTTTTAATAGTTCAATTTTTCTGTTTATTATGCCAAGCAACAAACCTATATTCATTCCTCTCGTGGTATGATCAATATAATTTTATAGGTTGGATATGCAATGTCAATAAGTATACCTTAACTTATAATCAAATTAAACTTTGGGATAGATACTGCTTCTGCATTCATGAGATAGCCAACATATGTTGAGTAAACTGTCAGGGTGGGCCACAAAATTGGGAATCGAATAGTGAAGTGTAAATGTAAAAAGTTATTGACAATTTAAAGGCCAAAATAGCAAAGGTGAGAAAATACATACATTTTAATTCAGAAATGTGGCTATTATGGCCTACACATAGCAATTCTCTTGTCAACTCTCCATAATTCCCTGTTTAATAAACAATCCTATTTGACACATTTTGAAAAAAATAAAATAATTGCAGCTCTTAATGAATAATGATAAATACATCCCAAAACCTTATTGGTTTAACCTTGAAACTCAGCTACCATTTTAGAACATCTGTAGTTCTTTTTCTGCTGTTTTTCTTGATGGTTGACTTGGGTCACATTGATTACAGGACATTTTGCAGTCACATTCACTAATTCACCAATAGATGTCAATAATTGACTAGGGAATTGCAAATTATAGGCCAGTATTGGTGAAATGGAACAATAACTCAGCTGGAGAGTTCTTTTGAGTCTGCAAATTTGGCCTAAAATGTAGCCTATTCCCTGGTTAGAGAATACCGTTTGTGTATTGTCTTTGACTATGGCTAGCATAGCTAGAGGACATAAATGCAGTTCTTTTGTTCAGCATTTTTAACGTTGATGCTATGTTTATGCAATCCAGACACATGGGTTTTATTGTCTATGACTGTCATGGGACGTAATGATTTTTTTCTACATTCTTTATTTATATTGTGCAGCAAAGAAAAATGACACTTGTGTTGCCACAACAGCTAAGTAGTTGCCACAACAGCCAAGTAACAACAATTAATACATGAGAAAAACGTGACATATAGAAGAAATCCACAATTTTTGGAGATAATATAACATGCAAGACTTATTTGTCTGAGTACAAGATAATATAGAACATGGGTGTCCAACCTTTTGGCATCATTGAGCGCAGAGGAATTGTCTTGTGCCGCAAATAAAATCTATAGTATAATTAATTTGTATAATAAATCTTCAAAAGCCCCTTTCTTACATTTGTTTAGTAGATAACTCCCTTATTTGTTATCCTTATGTGGGATTGCCATATTTAAGGATATCAACTTGGGGAGCTATCTATTAAACACATATGCATGTATATACATATGCACATACAACCACACATATGCACATACATAATCACAGACACATATATATATACAATCACAGACCTATACACATAATTACAAATACACACAAACACAATCACAGACCCACACACACACATAATCACAGATCTTTACACACAGTCACATATATGCATACACACAAACACACATAATCACAGATCTACACACACACAGACATGCACATACACACACACACACACAATCAGACCCACACGCATACAATCACAGACCTATACTCACAGTCACATACACACACACACATAATCACAGATGTCCACACACACACACACACAATCACAGGCCCACACACAAACATACAATCACAGACCTATACATACAGTCACAAACAAACACAGACACAGACACAAATAATCACAGACCTAAACACACAATCACAGACTCACACACATGCATACAATCACAGACCTATACATACAGTCACATACATAAACACACACACACATAATCACATATGTACAAACACACACAATCACAGATCCACATACATACAATAAAAGACCTATACACATAATACATACACAATCATAGGCCCACACACACGCATACAATCACAGACCTATACAGACAATCATATACATACACACACAAATACACAATTCCAGACTAACACACATACAATCACAGACTTTTACACACAATCACACAAATACAGACCTATACACACAGTCACATACATACCCACTCAAAATCACAGATGTACACACATACCCACACACAATCACAGACACCTATACACACAATCACATACATACAAACACATAATAACTGATAAACACACACAATTACAGACCCATACACATAACCACTGACTTACACACACACACACACACACACACACTCAGAGATATACACACAGACCCCCCTTCCTGCACACACAACAAAAATCACATATACACACATTTAGTACTAAAGAGGTCCACCCAGCCTCCCTACCATGTTCTGGGAAGGGAGGAATGGATCCTCTGTCCTTGATGGCCAGTGGTTGCTTCTGGGCTGGAACCTCTGTGCTCTTCCTGCACAGTTCTCTCACATTCCCACCAGTGATGCCAATGCCGGGATGACATCATATCCCGGTGGTTGGGTCACTGCAGGACACACAGTGGAGCTGTCCAGAAGGATCACAGTATGTAAAATGTTCCTTGCCTCCCTCGCCACCCACAGCGCTTGTCAAGCAGGTCCATCCTGCTTGGTAGTCAGGCTCCTCCTCGTGACAGAATGATTTTAAAGTGGAACTGTCACTTCTCTGGAAATAAAACCAAAGAATAAAACATCAAAAACCACCTATAACTTCAGTTAAAAGCTTTTCATGAGATACCCTTTTGTCTTTTAAATGTATATTAAATATTTAGCAAGTGGCAATACAATTTAGTTCAGTTCATGCACAATCAGGGCACATGATGCTAATGAAGCTAAGAGAAACATAGTCCCCGTTTCTCCTCTTCCACTTGCTATGTTAAGGGGTAATTTCCTAAAAAATAATTATGGGAACTCTTCACGTCCACCCTTGCTATCCTTTAAATAAGTAACATCTCCCTGCTCTTAACAATCCACTTCCATATTTAAAGGTTTTGTAAAGTGCATAATTGCATATCCTAGAATGTGTTAATAATATATAGCACCCCTGTGACAATGGCCCTTTAACTCTCCTCACTATACACGGATAGGGTCTTCAAACTACAAACTGGGCTAAGCTTTTTAATTCTGTAGCCCTGCTAGGACTTTATAGTCTCCCTCTGTGTGCATCTTCCATTTTTATTTTGCCTCAAATGTGTGCAGGTATGTAAACTGCACATTCTTAATAAATGTAAGCATTATTTTAGTTCAGTGGTAGATTCATTTCCTCAACTAACACTTGTTTTATAGTTCATAGAATGTCAGGCACGAAACACTTGCTAGTAAGCAGAGCTGATTCATCTTCTTATCTCTTAATTACAAACATTGAAGTCTTTAGATACACTATGTGGTCTGTAGTTTTACATTTAGATAGTTTGTTGTGATTCATATGGCTTAATCCCAGCTTTATCTTTATGACACTGAGTTTATTCTTATATTTTAATATATGTCTTATATTAAATTGTAACAATAATTCTGATTTTTATAATGGCTGCATCCTGTTGTAGTATGTAAATTGGAAGAAGGGTACAGAATAAGACAAATAAATTTCCAGTCAAAATGCTTTATAGTTCATCTGTTCAACTTAATTTATTTTTACGTATCCCTGAGAAAATACCAATCTCCATTAAAGCATGGATAGATTTTTCATCTTACTTAAAGGAACACTATAGGGTCAGGAACACATACAGATATTCCTGACCCTATAGTGTTAAAAACATCTAGCCCCCCTGACCCATCCTTGCACCCTAAATATAGCAACATCTTAACTTTTTATCTGTCTGCTGGTGCTGGCTCTGCCCGTGATCTGCCTGCTTGGCTGACATCTTCAGAAGTGTTGTTCTGAGCCAATCACAATGCTTTCACATTGAAAAGCACTAGATTGGCTGAGACTGTCACTTCATTAACATTCTTCATGTAACAGTCTGCTTCACTAACATTTCACTTCATTAACATTCTTCATGTACCAGTCAGCACCGTAGAGTTGGCATTTTATGTTGCATAGGTAACAAGAGATGATTTCTCAATTCACAGTAACCCATCCCAAGTATAAAAAAGAAAAAAGGTCCAGGCACTCAGAGTTCCAACAGGGTTATACACTAAAATTTAAGGTGAATTTCAAATATAAGGTCAAAGTAGCTGAACTGCAGAAATTCTCTAAGTCAGCTATGCTTTAGATTCAGCTATTCTGGTCTTAAATGTGAAATTCAATTTGAATTCTCACTTTAGTGAATAACCCTGTTAGTCGTGATGACTTTTTAATGGACCAAATAACATAAGGGAAAGTTTCAGTAACTATATGTGAACTTTCTCATGGAATGTCAAATGAAAACTGGGGACAACATAATCATTGCAGCATTATGTGGTTATGGTGCTTAGAGTGTCCCTTTAAGTGAATGTACTAATTATAAAATGTTTCAATTTTGAACACTTTCTATGGATTTTGCCTGGGTACCTCCATTAAATATCTATGTTAATATGAAAGATACCATGCAAGGTAAAATCCATATTTCCTCTTATTTTTTTATTTTTTTATTCATAAAACAAATATTTTCATCATTTCTTCCTGTGCACATCAGCTGGACATGGGGATAAGTGATAGACACGTTACTCACTTACTGAATAGAATTCACACACTTCCTCGAGTGTTTAAATTAAGATCCAGTTCCTCTCTGGTTATTTCAGTAATAAGGAAGATCACTGTGGTTACAGACTACGCAGCATACTGATAATGGTACAAATGTGTCTTTCATTGACATATGTTGAATTGTTGCATGTGTCATGATAAGGGATTCTCTATTCATAATTCTACAGACTTTCTTATGTAATTAATTGACATCAAACAGATGTTACTTATGCAAGACAAAATGGTTTTAGTTGATAATCTTTGCAGAAATTTGCATTTTTGTGAAAAATACAAAATGGCTGTACAAGGTGTTTTTCATTACCTTGTTAAGTTAAACATGCTTGGAATTTGTAGATAATGCATATATTATGAAAGGAATTTTCATCCATTGCAAGATGTGAATTTTGTGTAGTTTAAAATATGTGCAATGCATTATAGTTATTTTCTTTATAAATTACAATATGGTAGAAGTTACCCAGATCACTTAATCTGAATGAAGTGGTGTGGGTGTAGTATCCCTGACATTTTAATCTGTGCAATGTAAAACACTGCCATTTTTACAATATGCAATGTTTACATTGCAATGACTGCAATGTTTACAAAAGCCTAAAAATGGCTTCTGCATACAGTTGAAATGGTCTAGCAGCTAAGGGGTTAAAAAGGCACTATAAATACCATAAACACTACAACATAACCAGCCCACTGCAATCTCAAGCAGTCATCACTGCTAAGATTGAACAGAATTGATATTGGTAATGCAGACATGCAGTGGCAGATCTTAAATGAGTAGAATTTGACAGTACCCATTGACTTGTTGCGCTTTGACCATTTAATTCCATGTACTTAACTCCTGACTCAATGAAAGGCCATGCCATGTTCAACATCATAAACTTGTAAATACACATATTTTGGAAACTACAAGCATATTAAAGAGGTACAACTCCTCACCTTGATGCTGTTATTAAATAACAGCCTTAGAATATAGGATAATTTGCAGGACTGTCTTTTAGGGTATCCAGGAAATGATGGCCCAATGCACAACCGATGGGTGACATCAGAAAGTCTATTACAAACTTAGACTGAGTGTGTCTCTGAAGAGAACTGAGCATTTTATTTTTCAAAAATACCCCCAAATCTTAACATGATTAGTTGCATAGCTTATCAACAGCATCTTACTTAATGGCTAGTTTCAGTATGAACTCCAATTCATCCAAATTTGGGTCAATCAGATAATTGGTCAAATGTCAAGTAAAATATACCTAAATCACGAATCAAACCTAATTCACGGATCAAACAAGCTGCACAATGGCCGAACATGTTCTTTCTGATTCGTGATTCTGAATTCTGCCCATGGTGGCAAAAAAAAAAAAAAGATGATTGATGGAACTAAAAAGATGATTGATGGCTAGGAGACAGTCACTAAATGTTTATTTTATTCATGGATGAAGTGAGAAGTGGGCAATAGAATAGGAAAATGGAAGAGCAGTAAAAAATATAATATATAAATATAAATATATATATTACTACTCCTCATATTTTTCCCTCTAATGGTTACTTTTTCCCAATTGATCAGTCATCCAAATGATGGAAAAAAGCTTTTACCTGCGTACTGCAAAATATATACATAATATTATCTTATATTTACATTTAACAGAAAATAGTTTCCCTTTTGGTTCATCTGGTTTTAGTATCAAAATTCTCTTGAGTCAAACCGTCAAATGACCAAAATTCTGTTGTCCTGAAAATGTATTTTATTTTATTTTCGAAAAAACTATTTTGGCAAACCAAATTTTCCCCATGCACAAGAAAAGCCTAATTTCCCATCCTCAATAAGTGTGGGTGAAGAGGAATTAGCTGAACTAATTATGACAGACACAAAATGTTTCTTTCTAACACATATTTATAATTCCACCTTCCCCTGCCAACATATCTTTTTAACGAGACATAAACTGTGTTGCCTCATGTACCAACTTCTTCCATGAAACTGTAGTTTCTGCACAGTGCAACCAAAGAGGGAGCAATCTGTAGGTACAGAGGAGAACCCTGTTTTTTGTCCATCTGCTCCTAAACTATTTAACAGAAAAAGTGAGATGGTGGTAAAAGCTTCCTTGTACCATAGCCACTAGAACAAGCTGTAGAAAATATCTTAATCAAATTTAAAGAGGTGTTTATTCATTTACTTTCCCATTAATATTTAAAAGGTTAAATGCTGCAAAATGTCAATATCCTAAGAAGGTTCGACTAAGCCAGCCAATACCCTCAAATCTTGAATTTGGTGCTGTTGTGAATTTTGTGTTATCAGCTAAAACAAGACTTCCTACGCAAAGGTCATCAATGCAAGTTTAAAACCTAAATAGCCTTTCCTTCCTCACTAATGGTATACTGTGGAAAATGACATCCTCCTTCATGCATTTGTAGGGTTCTTACAAATAATTAAGTGGCATATAATAACTTGAGGTTAGAAAGACTTTTCAGGGCATTGCAAGCATTGAATAAAATACAAACACAAATCCTGCTCTTACAGAACTTTCCATATGTTAGCATAGCTTTTATTTGCTTAGTAAACATCCTTCTAATTCAATAATACGGAAGATCACAGAGATAAAATTCACACTCATACAGACTTTAAAAAACAAGTGTAACACAGTTAACACAAAACTGTAGTAGTACATTGAAAATTAAACAGCAAAATTTGGTATAACATAGCCAGAAAGTGACTATATCTGATTTGGAGAATTGTGCATAATAGTATTTTATGCCTACATTTTGCAGTTCTAATTTACCTTAACTAGTGACTAAAGTCCTTAGAGTCATTATGCCGGTTACGGTCATAAACGTACACTCACCCCTATATTTAGTGTTATATTTATATCATGTCAAATACCATGAAGAAGATAATCTACGGCTAATGGGTTATAGTACCAGAGGAAAATAACTCAAAATCATGTTATAAATGAATGTAAAAAAGCCAAATATAAAATGTATAATTAGATAGTGATGTGGATCTCAGGTAAAAACACTGACAGTAGCATTGTTGTATTAGATAATTTACATAGAGACTGGCATTTATACCTAGAACTGTCTGTTTAGCTGCAACCAGTTTGTGGTTTTCAAGGTGTACATTGATTACCTTGCTTGATAGCTGTTTAAACTTAATTTGAAAATACATGTATATAACTAGAATTATTGCTATATTAACATGAATGGAATCATTTTATTTGTTTTCTGTTCCAAAGGTCTCACACCTGCTGCCTATCAGCCAGTATACTGTGCTTCGAAGCATGGCGTGATTGGATTTACAAGATCAATAGCTGTGAGTATATAGTGTGGCAAAGTACAATTAAAACAATGTATTGTAGGCTTATTTTTGTTAGTTTAATACAACTGGTGTACAAAGCATATTTCTAAAGGAACAGTATGTATGAAATGGAAAAATCAGCAATTTCTATTGTGGCACATTTAATTTATAGTCATAGCAAAATGAGCATTTTTATGTTTTGAATCGTTTTTTGCCCAAAATATCTAAGTTAAACTAAGTATAACGGGCAATGCTTGTGAACTACAGTTCTTTAATATACAAGCCAGCCAATATATGTCATTGGAAATGTTGTTTACAAATATCTGTAGAGCTTCAGTTGGCCACTTGGGGGAAATTGTCAATATATAACTATATGCAGCACATTGAAATGTGTAATTCTTCAAAAGCTTTGTCTGAAACAACAGGTTTAAAGCACCCAGATTAAATTGTAACTTAAAATCTAAAAAATGACTGCTATTCCTGCCTTCTTTTAACTCTCTCTGGCCTCTGACATATAGGTAGACCATTAAAAAAATTACACTATGTAGGTTGCAAGGGCTATTATGGGATTTAAACCAGAACACTAATTTAGACACTTCAGAATGTGTTGTATCTCCTTCCCACTTTATAGATCTTGGGTACACATTATCAACTGATGGACGTATTCCACCCCTGTCCAAATAAACTGTCACATGAAAATTGCTTCTGTAAACTAATGAATATGTTTCGAGAAGCAGAGAATATTGACTCTGTAAATTACGAATGGCTCAGCCGAATGATGTATGTCTTACAAATTGTTGCAGTGATGTTGAAACCCTGTGTCATCATGACAGAAAAGCAATATCGAACTTACTAGGGTTTATAATATATGTTTGCTTTCAGTAAGCAATGCGTTAACTGGTTTCAGCACCTGAATGTTATTCAACTCCATATATTATATGGTTTAAATTAAATACATTGTTGTGTTCTGTTGTAAAACCAGACTGTAGTAGGTTGTAGATTTCGACCGAATTGATGACCATTACATCTTTACCAAATGAGTTGTCAGAGTGTTTAAAGAGGCACGACTATGGAACTATTCTATTATCTTTTCTATTTAACTTTACTCACTGCTTACCTTGAAGTAAAACATTTTAATATAACTTTTATTATCATTATTGAATGTATAAGTAGCAGTGTGATGGCATGCCTGACTAAACAAACTGCATTTAAACATGTGGCCCTGTTGTGTAAATTGTGGGGTCTATAAGTCTTAAGGTAGCGTCAGAATTAGACCATGTGCTGGGCTACCTGAGATTGATGGAAATTACACCACAGGACAGCAAAATCTAACAGGCTAGAGACATAATTAGTAACAGCGGTATTAAATTTACATACAAATTCATAAACATTTCTAACTGTAGTTTTTAGCCAAGTGGAAGCAGTAACAGGTAACTGGAGACTAACATTCATTAAATTATTGTATGGAATTCATCAAGAATTTGCAAATTGTTGTCAAAAATAGCTGAGCCCATTTCCACTATTTTGTGCTTACATTTGCAACTCCCTTGTGAATTCTTAACAGTTCACAATTTAGTGAATACAAAGACACGTTCAATCGATTCACCTGTGATAAAGGGGGGACCTTTAAAGTGTAATATGCTCTTTTGAGCATTGTGGAGAAGGCATTCCTTCTCCATTTTCAGAAAAGTAAGCATTGTTTTTTTTGTTTTTTTTTAAACCTAACCAATGTTGCACAGAGGGAGGGAGTGCGAGATTCCCCTTGCAAGCAGTCTGCCTGCAAAGGGAAGATTATCACGTTTGTTGTCAGCATGCAGTGCACCCTGACAACAGACATAAATTATGCACATAATTGACATTCCAAAGGGAGTTCTGGGCTGCCAATGTCACTAGTGCTGGGAGTGCAACTTGCCCCCAGCACACAAGTGCCAATAACTCTGGATGTGCAGTTGTTCAAGCTGAAACACTGCACGTACCTTCTCCTACTACCAAATTACTGAAGTGATCATAGTGGTTGAAGTAACCCTTTTATCATACATCCATGTTTATTATCAAAGTCTAATTATGATCTTTACATAAGAACTGGAAATTTGACCAATGTTTCAATAGTTTCAGTTTAAAATATTCTCTTTTTTACATAGGCTCTTGCATCTATTGGAAATTATGGTGTACGGATAAATACAGTGTGCCCAGCATTTGTTGATACGCCACTTTTGGAATCCATCGAAAAGGAAGAAAACATGGGAGAGTTTTACAAATACAAGGATAACATAAAAGATATGATGAAATCCTTTGGAGTGTTAGAGTAAGTTTAAACATACTGTATATTGGTTTATTATTTAAGTCTGTTTGTTTCACTTCAAAGTACTTACTGCTTTGAAAAAAATATAATTATGTATCAGCATAAAATAAATCTTGAGAGACTTGGCTCTTCATTTATAAAATATAATAAAAAAAAACTATAGGTTCTCCACATACTAGGTAATTTCAATGAATTAGCCTGTCCCAATATATTTATTGAATAACAAAGAGAAGGATTGCACACAATGGTCAATTGAAAGCAGATTTTATTGGACATGAAAGGGTAACATTTGGACTAAAACGAGTCATCATGATGTGAAAATTTGAAGCATTGTTCTTTTATGTCCACAAGAGTCGGCTTTGGATTGAAAATTGACTGCTCGGACCTTTCTCTTTGTTATTCTCTAGAATAAAAGTTATGATACTTCGTTCTGTGATACATATTAAGATGATTCCTGCTTAATACGTGAGCAGTCCCTCAGCTCTATCCTTAAAATATTTAATGGACACTCTAACTAAAGTGGCAGATATGGGGCTAGGAGGCAGTTATTTGATGCCCTCTTTATGCTTTTTTTTGCCAGACCATTCAGGTAGTTGGGATGGTGGGAAATTCTCCAGGATTTTGCCAAAGCCCACTTTATGGTTCTCAGAGCTGCTTGTCTGGTATTGCCATCACTGCTAACAGGCATGTAGAAGTGCACTGGTGTGGGATATGAGTATACAGCTAGCAAAGTTAAAATCAGCTAATTTAGAAATCCTACTGTCTCAAGCTGCCCTATCCATTTCCTGAGTATCAATGCAACCATCCTACTTCATTTCTACTTTTGAAACCTATCTCAAGGGCCACCTTTTCTTACAAAAGGCACAAATATTTCAACTCTATTTATTTCCTGGAATTTATAAGGAAAGGGACATGTTGTCTAAAGTAATGCTCTGTTCCTACTGATAATGATGCTGCAATTGTCTTCTTATTGGGCTGGTTAAGATAGACCTGGTTGATTACACTAAACATACAAATTTAAAAAAAACAAAAAACCACTTTCCTCTGATTTACTGATTGTCCATCGATAGCCTTTAAAATAAATGTCCATTTGATTGCAGTTGAATCTTATTCTGATTGGAAGTTAGTTTCCTAAAGAACAGCTGATGATGAATATAGTTCTTAGTTATTATGTAAAGGGTATCAACCTGCGAAAATAAACTGAGACTGACCATGTAATTTAAAAACACTACACAAACTACATATTTCTCATTGATTGAGTCATTATAACGGTCTATGTGATTTATTCAAGTAATATTTCTACAGAAGAGCTATGTCCTAATAATTACTGAATAATAAGCAGCCGATATGCTTATTGTAGATTTTTCTGATTATTCTTGCAATGCGTAAACCAATAACAAGGTTTGTGTGACATTTATATTTAACATGCTTTCATTTAATTATATACATTTCCAAGATTAATACCTGCTGGATGCCTTCTGTACATGCTGCAGACTGCTTTGTAGCTGTGTAGACATAATAAGAATCGAGCGAAGAATGTTTCAGTAATTGCAGTATCAGAAGGAAGGAGACCTGATATCTTGAACTGTAATAATTAGAATGGATATATCAAACTGTTGACTTTACTTTCTATAGTTGGGATGTTTGAAATGCGGATTTTGTTTACAGGTTGTAAAAACAATTATCCCCTCTAGATTAATCATTTTTTATTATATACTTGGCAAGCATATTACTAGCAAATGGAGGAACTATTTCTGTTTCAGACTTTGAAACAATTGGCACTTCCTCCCCTGGGGGTCCTTTATATTTCATTAATACACCACTCCGGTTTCCTTCTAGTGAGTGAACTGATATCAGAATAAGTCTACGGACGACATTTATTTCCATTTTCTGTATAGCCAAGTTTGGCCTTGCCTAGATTTTAATTCAGTAACCAAAACAAACTAGAGGCTAACTCTGTATCTGCCAGAAAATATATTATCCGTAAATAATAGTAATTAGACTTGTGCATGGGATGGACACGATTTGCCATATGACGGTCTCTCAGAATTTAGGAAAGCAGAACTTGGTAAAGGAAAGGAATCAGACAAGGAAGCAAAAATGGGCAAGCCAATGAACCGCAATATATATATATATATAAATAATATAAATATAAATAACATTTTCTCACCATTTGGTTCGCATGTGCGAAAAGGTAACCAATAGAGGAAAAAAGGATGAGCAGTAAAAAATATAGATTTATGTATTATATATTTGTTAAAAGGAATATAGTTTTTTTTTTTTACTGCTCCTATGTTTTTTCCTCTATTGCTCACTTCTCACTTGATCTGTGAAAAAAAAATATGTTAATATTCAGTGATTGTCCCCATCAATTATCTTTCATACTCATCAGTCGTCTCTTCTTTTGGGGACATTGTTGGAATTTAAAATCACAAATCAAAACAAACATGCTCGTCTGTTACCTACTTCATTTGATTTGTGATTTAGCTACATTTGGTTTTGGAGTTTGGGAATGTCAATGATTAGTCGATCGGCCCAAATTCACATCAATTGCATTTGTAAGCAAGAAATATTGAGGTCTAACAGTAATGAAGACAATAATAGTTCAGTATACCATAAGGCATATCAGACAAAAAAAGTCCCTCAAAAGAATAATTAATAATAGCAAAAATAACTTTATTGCTCTTTACTAAAATAAAATGTAAAAGAGGGAAAATTACAAAGATACTCATTAAAAAGTCATCAGGCTGCATGCTAGATAGGGGTTATAAGAAAACAAGTAACTATTGCTTAGTGATACCCCTGCAAAATAATTTAAGAACAGGAAAATTGAAACAAAAAGTTATTTCAAATGTAGAGCAATTTACCAGGGCCTTAATTGTAGGTAACCCTTCAGGCCAAAAAAGCTACAAAGAGTCTCAGAGATCAAATAGAATCTTCTGTTAATATTCAAATTGAAATCACTAAATTAAAGGACCACTATAGTGCCAGGAAAACAAACTCGTTTTCCTGGCACTACGTAGTCCTTAGGTCCTGTCCCCCCCACCCTAGGCCCCCCTCCTGCTGGGCTGAAGGGGTTAAAACCCTCTCAGCCACTTACCTTAATCCAGTGCCGGGCTCCCTCTGCGCTGGTGACCTCTCCTCCTCCTGCCGACGTCAGCGCCGAATATGCATTCAAACAGCCCATAGGAAAGCATTACTCAATGCTTTCCTATGGACGTCAGCGTCTTCTCACTGTGATTTTCACAGTGATAATCGCGGAAGCAGCCTCTAGTGGCTGTCAGTGAGACAGCCACTAGAGGCTGGATTAACCCTCAGTGTAAACATAGCAGTTTCTCTGAAACTATGTTTTCAGCTGCAGAGTTAAAACTAGTTGAGCTGAAGTGGTCTGGGTGCCTATAGTGGTCCTTTAATGAAATGGCACACTAAATACAAAGTAACTATAATGTACTATAGTAAGCAGGGTGGAAAGAATCAAAGGGTAAATGTATCATTAAAAACTACCTTTTATATTCCCAAAATAGACTAATATACAGTATAGTAGTCTAAAGCATGCTTAGAAAAATGGTTTTCAGGTTTATACACATATAGTATCCCCAAGGTTCCCACCAAGACCCCCTATCAGCCAAATCACAGTGCCACACTACATAACATGCTTAACAAAAAAGTGTATAAAAAATGACCTACGCGCGTATTGGCGCCAAAGATGCGCCTTCATCTGGGGCTAAAAATGATGAAGGGGTAATATTGCACAATGTCCTTCTCAGGAAGATGAAGGGTTATTGGTCTTCCCCACCTAATTTTCACTTCTTCTTAAGTCACACCTTCGCAGCAATGCATACATACAATTTGTGTCTTTCAAAACACACCTGTAGTTGTTCCCAAGTTCCATCATTTGTAAACATTCTTACTTTAATCACCTTTATTCACATCAAATGTTAGCTTTTATGCAAGAGAGTCTAACATACAGGAGGTACGCTACATACATTGCAGATTTACCACACTCTCTTGTGCTATGTTTTTGTAAAGTGAAATAGGCTATGTTACTGTTCATAGCATAGGCAGGGCACAATTGGAACACAGCAGACTTTTGACATAATACAATTCTATGAAATTTGTATTATCCCTGATATTTTAAGATATGCATTACATTTTTCAAAATAAGGAAGATGCAGGAATCTTTTGGGCCATCTAATTAATAACAATTTCCCATATGTGCTGTGTATCACTACAAAAACCTGTTTTCACAGATTTCCCACATAAGACGTTAGTCAGTGTTTACACTGCTGCTTAACACCACTATTGACTGTCACTCAGACAGCTACTAGAGGCGCTTCCTGGTTGGACTCCTGCAAAGATTGCAGGACTAACATTCAGCATCTCCACGCTCCACATGGGGTTACTGAACACTCCCCATGGAGATATATTGAAGCATTGGCACACATGTGCACTAGTCTTCCATTGCTTTCCTATCACATCATCAGTATTGCCGGGGGATAGGTGAGTTCAACATATCCATTTAGTTAATTTAGGAGGGAGCCTTTAATCTAAATAGGGGAATACACGTTTGTTCCTTTAAAACTGAAATTGCAGAAAGATTCTGGATAAAACCTGAATATCTATAATATCATTGCGATTGTTTATAAGGAGATTGCAAGAGTTGACAAAGATCTTTATTGTGTTGCCAAACTTCATTATTTTGTGTTTACACATTAATAAACGTACTCTGTTTAAATTACATCCATGAGAACTGTCTTGGGAGAACATCAAACATTACATAAACAAGTTATACAATACACATCCCAGGGAAGGTTGTATATGAAAGGTAGAACTAAAGGACTTACATTTTGTTACAAATTCAGTCTACTGCAGACTGATTATGAATTGTGATTTTTATTTTATGGCAATAGGAAGATATTTATGATATGGAAAACACAATTACACAGATGACTAATTACTGACCTCATTTTTGAATTATATTGTATATCAAATTCTAAGAAAAAAAAAGAACTGCATTAATAGGAGATTATCAGAATGCATTTCATTCTGAAACTAGAATCAAATTGTCCTTGCTAAAAAGGACATGTGGGCTGAGTAGAACATTTTGAAAATGTCAAAAGAATGTATGTTTTTTTTTCTTTAAAACTCTTACAAGTACAGGAGAGCATTGTCTCTCCTCTGTCACTGAAAAAATGAGGGTTAAATATGAGAGAGAGAGAGAGAGAGAGAGTGGGTGTGTGAACAAGCACATGCTGTTTTATCACTGATGAAAAGTACTCTTGTATAATTGCTTTACTACTATGAAGCTAATGTTCTATATTTTTCTACTCGTAGTCCATCGCTGATTGCCAAAGGACTGATCGACCTTATAGAAGATGATTCTTTTAATGGTGCAGTAATGAAAATTACCACTTCCCGGGGAATCCACTTTGAAGAGTATGCAGCACATCAAAAAACAAAAGTTTAACTATAGTTCTTTTAAGTCATTTTCTCCAGTCTTAAATATGCTATTTGTACAAAAGGTTTAAAGGGACAGTCTAGGTTGGATTTGGTCCTTTCTTTTGTATGCATCAAAAATGCAAAAGCAGTACATTTTGAAGCAAGAATGGAACCACTGTTGGTTGAGAAAAGGTGGTAGAAAGGGTGGACGTATGATGCAAAGCTAATTTTCATTTCATTAAAAGAAAACAAAACAGCAAACCTAAATGTAACATAGAACATACATTGCACCTTGAAATATCAATGAATACAAAAAAATAAGTTATGCTTGATTTAAAAAGAAAGATCTGAAATCAAACTTTTATTTTAAACACTGGAAAATATAATGCACGGAAAGAACAACAGGTCCAGAAATAAATGGAAAAGATAATTTTAGATTATGTTTTTTTGTGTGAAATTGTGCCATATTGTGAAACACAGAAGGCAACTAGTATTAGAAAATGCAGTAGTAAGTGGTAAAATCAGTATACATTTGTTGAATATTATAGTTAATCTTGTACAGAGATGTAAATTATATTCTTAGTTTTGTAAAAATGTATTGTAAATTTGTGGCTTTTAATTTCAATAATTACATTTTTAAATTTGTATTTTTATATGAAACTGTGACTCCCATTTTATCACATATGAAATTAATAAACTTGTTATGCCAGTTGAATATTTGAATGATTTGTATTGATTGAATCCAATGTGGCTAACTGGAAATCTCAACTAATTAACTATTACATGGTTACATAGTTATTAAGGCTGAAAAAGACTTGCACCCATTAAATTTGGCCTTTCTCACATCAGTTTTTGCCTTTGATCCAGATTACTTTATTGATTGAATAACATAATAATTTGTGTTAATTTGAATGTTATACCAGATTTCTGCACAAATCTAAAGTTAGATATCAGATTATGTGTTGTAAATATTAAAATGTCAGTCTGTGCAAATTATGATTCAGTACAAACCAAATGGTAGCAAACTGAAGACCAAATTGTTGTATGAGTAAAGCAGAGTTGGACATGTTGTCCACATCAGTAGTGCAATTTGTTTACTGAATTTCTGTGTTTAGTGAGTAAACACCTTGATGCACTCTCATATCTACATGGTATTGTGGCAACAGGATATGAAAATGGTAGCACACAAGTAACTGCAACAGAATACATTTGTCATGCAATAACAAAATGAGACTGCTGGTGAAATGAGCATACAATCAGAAGGAAGTGGGGTAATTTCTTAAAGGGCAAATTTACTGTAAATAAATATTGCAGTCTTGTCACCCAGAATCAACCTCCAGAAAAGCTATGTTTGTTGAAAACAACTTTACGTGATTTATGTCACTTTTCATTTGGGGAGTTGTAGAATTGTTATAATTTTTTTCTTAATTTCCACGACCAAAATAGCCCACGTATATCAAGCTGAAAAACGAAATACATATTTTCAGTGACATTTAGAATTGCATTATCTTTATATGTTCCAAAATATAAAAAAAAGTATTAGAAACCTTAGGTGGAGGTTCAGCCTAAAATTAGGGAGACCCACCACCCAGGGAGTCTAAAAGACACCTTTGCGGACACTCCAGAGGTGTCCTGGGGCTTAACACCTAAATTATAGACAAAAAGGAAAAGGAAAAATATTCGAATTGCTAGGATATAAAAATCCCGCAGTTCGAATGTAATCTGGAACTTGAATAATAAAGGTTCAATCTGAAAAAACAATTCTACTTTTTTGTAATAATAATGACTGGAACAGAAGGCCTCTGTATCAGAGGCTTCCTAAAGTCTCGAGCTTGCCGCTTATGTGTCACCTTGCAGGCATCTTCAGTCGGCACTCCAGCAGGTCAGAGTATGTAAAAGGCACTTTTAAAAGGAGAAATTATCAATACATGGCACATATACATAAATGAAAATGTAAATATTCACGGTTTTACTAAACAAAAACATTTAGTAACAATACTGATAACATGAGATAACACCATGTGTAATATACAGTTATCTCTGGGTGGTTTTGGTATTTGTTATGTGTAATTTGGTACACTATGCAAAGATAACTACTCCGTGCACTTCCCTATGTAGCTTTTTGTAGAGTTTTCATACTTGGGCCTTTCTTTACTTTGTTAATTTCAATTAAAGACATGATTTAAGCAGGAGATAATCAACAATGAACATGAAATATCAACAATCCATATAAAAAAAAAATATATATATATGTATATACATATATATATATATATATATATTTGTTTTGTTACTGTCACTGTTAAAAAATACCAGGGAATGGCACTTACCTAAATATGGGTTTACCTAAATATGGACTGCAAGTTACTCAAGTCCTTAGTGCTGGTGATTGTGGCAAACATAGCCACCAAGAGACTGAGAAAGGACTTTCGAAATTCGAATGAACTTGGATTAAAATGGCCGTATTGCTATTAGAATGGTTATCCTCAGGCAATCGGTTCACAAACTACATCCATTGCATTACCCACGAAAGTGTGTAAAATACCGAATGAGGGACCACCCCGGTGCAGTCGTGTGTCCCTCATTACCTAAGGAAACAATGTTGCAAAGGCTGGTATTTGAGGTTCGTGTGCGGCCGCCATTCGCCTGCCGAACACGTGGCGGCGGCCATCTTACGCACGAACAGCGGTGTTTGGTCGTCGAGTGTCTGGAACTCAAATTGGACACTTGACTAACCAAGCACCGCTAAGACCTCCAGCACTCCGGAAAGGGACGAATCTTACGCACGCTTACAGCCCAGCATTCGGTAGGATGAATCCAGCGAACGAGGGGATTCATTCGAATGCAAAGTCAAGCAAGGATGGCAAAGACTTTCGTGACTTTTTATAAGTGAACTGAGACCGACCGCAGGGCCAGAACTCATGGAACTATTTTCGGCTACTGTGTCCGTGTGGTCGGTCAAATCTTTTCCCTTCAATAACTCCCGAACCTCTGGTCCGATCTGGGTGATTTTTGAGTATGTTTCTCACCCAGATCAGGGTTACCAGGGGATCCCTCATTTAAAGGTGTACCCCTGTATTTGGGGTACATCCAAAAATTGTGGAAAAATGTGTACATGTTAATAAGTTTAACTGTTAAGCTAAGGGGAGGAGATGTGGGGAAGGTACCGATTGGATATGTGATTGGATACTGTAATAATTGTGGAAGTTGCCTCCCTTGCATGGGAAAAACACATAAAAGCAGAGCTTGTGCTTTAAAAGCCAGTTGACTCCCAGACTATGTGTCGTCTAGTCCTTGGGGAGAGGGATTATGCTGTGTTTTATACTTCTGTATGCTGAATCTTTGTTTCCAGTGGAGCATCCTTGGATTAACCCCTGCTACTCCGCTACAGTGATAATGTTCCTAAATCCAGCAATTTGATTTTTTTTATCTGTCTACTAACTGTCTACAGCTCATTTACAAATTGCTTTACAAGAACATGAACCAATAAGAAAACTGTTCTTGTAACTAAACTACACCTAGAACAAAAAAAACGATAAAACAGGTATGGATCATAAAAGCCATTAACATTGTGATCTCAAATTTCTATAAATACAATGTCATAATGAATAACCAAATAAAAAGAACACCTCCATCTCCAACACCCTTACCACCTCTACAAAATACATTATCTAACTGTCCACTGTATTTCCTTTTCACCTGATGTGTTTGACAATGCTGCTTCTATTTATCTCAGGATCAATAGCAGCAGCTCCAGGACTACAATAAAGAGAGGAGCAGAACTATGAGGCAACTCAAGGGTCAATCTATTAGAAATGCCAGAAAAGGAGGTAATAGACTGCTGCCACTTTACATCCTACACCTATACAGTGATCAGCCAGAACATGAAAACCACTTGCCTAATGTCATGTAGTTCCCCTCTTGCTACCAAAACAGTTCTGATGTGTGGAGGCATAGACTCCACATAACCTCTTAATGTATCCTGTGGTATCTGGCACAAAGACATTAGCAGCAGATACTGCAAACTGCAAGGTGATTGAGATCTGGGGCATTTTGAGGCCAGGACAACACCTTTAACCCTTTGCCATATTCCTCAAACTATTCCTGAACAATTTTTGCAGTGTACCAGGGTACATTATCCTACTGAAAGAGGCCACTGCCATAAAGGACTGCAACAATATCTAGTTAGATGGTACATGTCAAAGTAACATCCACATGAATGGTTTCTCAGCAGAACATTGCCCAGAGCATAACACTGCCTCCACGGGCCTACCTTCTTCCCATATTGCATTCTGCAGCCATCTCTTCCCCAATAAACAATCCACACACCCAGCCATACACCTGATCTAAAAGAAAATATTGTTCATCAGACCAGGCAAATTTCTTTCATTGCTCCATGGTCAAGTTCTGATGCTCATGTCGCCAGCGAAGACACCTTAGGTGGTGGACGAGGGTCATAATGAGCACATAATGAGCACATTGACCAGTCTGCGGCTATGCAGCTCCATACACAACAATACTCTGTGTGTTCTGACTCATTTCTATCATGCATTAAGTTTTTCAGCAATATAAGCTACAGTAGCTCTTTTGTGTGATCGGACTAGATGTGCTTGCATTTGCTCCCCATGTGCAGCAATGAGCCTTTGGTGCCCATGACCCTGAAATCAGTTCACCTGTTGTCCTTCCTTGCACCACTTTTTGTAGGTAGTAACTACTGCATACTAGGAAAACCCCAGAAGAGTTGCCGTTTTGGTGATGCTCTGACCCTGTCATCTAGCCATCACTATTTTATCCCTCTTAAAGTCATTCAGTCTTTTCAATTGCCCATTTTCTGCTTCCAACACATAAAATTCAAGAACTGACCGTCCACTTGCTGCCTAACATATGTGTGCTAGACTTTATGTGAATAGCTACATGTTGGTTTCACAACACTAATGACTTAATGGGAATGGGACCTAGAGTTAAAATAAGTTGCGTCAATATTGACACGGGAACACAATATTGATGTCCGAATGATGCAACCCCGAAGTAGTATAGGTTCTAGTGCCATGAGGCCATTCTGCATGAAAAAAATTAGGCTAGATTGAAGAGAGATGGTCCCCTGCATGCATAGTATTCCATCTGTATTCAACCCCTAATAGTGACCTTAATAATGAAACAATCTCAGTCCCAGTAACCCAGAAAGGAAACTACAAAGTTAATGTTATTTCTTGGTTGTTTGTATTTGATTGAACCATGTGTTGTAATTCCTAACCTAAGTTTTTGTATTTTCATGAGACATTCTATGTGACCCATAATTTGGTTTTAATTCCATGACCATGTTCTATTCTTGTGAAAGCAAGATAATATAAAGGCAGGACTAATCCTCCGATCTCTATGAGAAGCATCTGACTGGATACAAATCATTGCGAATGATGACTTTATAATATCCAGATTAGATCTACAGTGCGTAGTCTCTCCCTGCACTGGAGAAGAGGTGAATTGACTTGATTTTAAACCTTTCCAATGGGCTGTGGGGCAGTAATCCAAAGATTCCAAAGAAGCAGTGGTTCCTATTTTAAATAGCAGTGAGGAAATATACTATCGTAACATTATTTATCTATGTAAGCCAAGTACATTACCAATGCTCGTTTGTAAGCTTTAAAAAAAGACAATTTATTTTTCTCATCTGGATGTTATTATTTTTTGGCAGCATATACACTGGAATGTATGAATATCACTTGGTAGTATAAATGAAAACACAAGGGTTTACATAATATGTACTGGTAAGTGTGCCATGAATTAAAAATATATCTGCCAGAGTGAGGCTGTACTGTGTACATGTTATGAAGCAAGGTTCTGTTTGGACAATTTATACTTCATTGTTATCATTATGCATGTGTAGCTATCTTTAGTCTTCCAAATCATTTTCCTGCAACATTTCTATGTAAGATGAATAAAATAAAATAGCGATATGTTAATTTAGTACAAGAAAGTGCAGTAAGGAATCCTTATCTATTCTTTTTTATTTTAGTGACCAATTCAACAAGTGCAATTTCATAACATCTAGCAAAACATATAAACAAAAATAATTGATTATTCTTGATGCTTCCTGCAGCAACATAACCATAACAACTCTCTGTAGTGCTAATATGTTGCCTCAAGAGTACCGACGATGATTCTCAGTTTTATGATTTGACATGAACTGATGTTTTCCAAGGCTCCCTAAATCTTACACCTTCTCGACACATTGATAAACAATATGTACACCCCCCACACACAAGCAGCTACCATACAGAGCTTACAAATATAACTCAAATACATGCATAATACACACTACCACAAACTGCTCACACACATGCACAATAACACACAGCCCACTTACGCACATGCAATCCCTCAAAGCAGCCACAGCAAACATACATAACATTATCCGAATAGGGCAACATATGCATGTTAATTAAAAATTTTTTTTAAAAAAAATAGGACCAGCACGCCAAAAGACTTTAAAGTTTTAAAGGCTAAAAGGTTGCCTAATTCCTCTACTAGTACATTTAACATTGTTATTTTAACATTAGTGGACACAATTCAGCAGTTTTAGGATAGTTTTAATAGCACGTTTGCCATTATATTTCCTGTTCCTTGTGCTAGGAAGATATTTCAGAATGCATCTGACCTTCCCCTTCCTGATTGGCTGCACATTTCTTTGTTTTTAAATCTCTGCATTTCTACAGCTGATGCACTATAAAAGGAAATATGTCACTTAGAAAAAGGTTGTTGTATTTTAGAAAAGAATTGTATTCACAATTTTACCATTTCATCGTCACTATTGCCCCAAGAGCTCACATACTGCTCATTTGAAAATAAATCACTAGTTTGTCATACACAGACAGGCATCTATTGTAGTAGGTGCATCTACATCAAGTTTTAAACGTGAAGTTTTTTCCATTTGTTAAAGTACAGATTCGTTTTTGGCCAGATTGTGATTCATCCAAATTTTGGGGTAATCAGCGAATTGTCAGAAAGTCCAAATTCCAAGTCACCATATGACTAAATTGAGATACAAACCAATGCTTGAGCCGTTTAGTTTGTTTTGTGATTCAAAGTTAACTATTTGGCCACAGGTGATATTAGAAAATAGTTTAAAGAATCTTGTAGGTCAATATGAATCCCACATTAGTCTTGTACCAGGTTTGATTTTGGTGCCAAAATATATTCTGAAAGCTATTCAGAGTGCCAGAACAGCAGGAAAAATGGTGCCTTTGACTGTACTAACATTCAACAACATCTGCAATATTACCTGTCCTAATGGCTACGCAATAGCAGCCATTTTGTAAATGCCAATTCTAAATTGCCAAAATTAGATTTTTATAAATCTGGATCAAAAAAATAACAATAATAGATAGATAGATAGATAGATAGATAGATAGATAATGTATCGATGTACCCCATCTTTGGCAGGTCCTACTCTAACAGCCTAATGTCTGCTCTTATGAGATTAACTCACTTTCTTGGGGAAAAAAATTCCCATCTGGGGCTCTCTGCAGGTCAATGCTAAATAGGGCCCTGGGATGAGGCATCTGTGACATGGAGGAGTGCAAATCAAGAACTTGGCTGAGACTCCCAAAAAATATATGAAACCAAGGGGCTACACTCCCTTGAATATCCATAAATGGGGTACTGCTGGGGCCAATTCCTACAATACTCAAGATCCAGCACATTCACTAGGACCTGAAAAGATGGGGTTCATTGACATCGTGGTAGGCTTATGCAATGTATAAACATAAACTTTAACTAAACCACCAATATTTTTGCCGAGATTAGGTGTTTTAAAAAAAAAAAAAAAAAACTCATAAAATCTGTGGACTTTTGAAGTTGCTGTTTAGTGGATTAATGAGTGCACTGGATCTTGTGTATTGTATGAATTGGCCACAACAGCACCCCATTTATGCATATTCAGGTGAGTGCAGCCCCCTGGTTTAATATATATATTTGGGAGTCTAGGCCAACTCCTTGGATTTGCACCCCTTCCTGTCACAGGTGCCTCATTTCAGGGCCCTATTTAACTTTGTACTGCAGAGAGCTCCAGATGGAATTTTTTTCCACAAGTAAGTGGGTTAATCTCATAAGAGCAGACATTAGGCTGTTAGTGTAGGGTCTGCCAAAGATGGGGTACATTGACGCTGTGGCAGGCTTATGCAATGTATGATCATATAATGTAACTAAACCCCCATTATTTTTGCCTAGATTAGGTGTTTTGAAGTTGCTGTTTAGTGGATGAGTGAGTACGCGGGATCTTGTGTATTATATGCATATATTTCCAAAGCCAGTAGAAAAATAGGTGATATATTTGAATGTGTAGCTTATTTCTTGGATAGCTTTAAATGTGCCATGAAATGAGCTATGACAAGGTTAATTCATTTCAAAACCCTAAGAAAATCTCTGTTACAACTGAAACGCTGCACAGTGCAAATACAGACAAGCAAGGGCAAATAGCCCAAAATAATGTGAGACTAGAATTTCCACTTATACAAACATTTCACAACAGTGTACAACTTCCCTAGCAGAAAAGAATTTGCAGAAAATAATAACAGCGTTGAAATATAAAGAGGACTGGATTCTTTCACCTGTAATAAATGTCTCCTCTGTTTATCTCCATATCCTATGTTTAAATATAAAAAAGCAAGTACTTTTCATCAGTGATAACATTTATTGATTACAGTGTGCTAGAGCAAAATGAGGATTTATCTGCATTACAGTTTTGGAAATCTTGATAATCCGATAGTAAATATGTTGCAACTAACAAATTAGCATACAGTTTATTATTTCTAAGGAACATTTTAGAGGCACACTGCAGAGAACAGAAGATTAACATAGAGGTTCTGGGTCATGGAGACTCTCCTGCAGCCTCAATAATACAAATGCTATGTTTTCTGGACAGAATTACAAACAAATTATATGTCCCTGGCCATCCACCCAGCTTTCATACTGTCCATATAACGCTTTGATGGGAGAATCCACGCCCGAGTTACATCATGTTAAAGTTTGACCGGGTTTCGACCATTCTCCAATCTGGCTCATAGTTCTAGATGTGCGACTGGTTAGTCCCGGACTCATAATATGGGGTTCCTGGGGCTTAGGGGAGGACACATGTTATATGTCCCTGGATAGTTCTTGATCGATCACCCTCACTGTCCAAATAGTGCCTTGATTTTTGCTCGGAGGACCAAGAAAGGCTCCATCAAAGATTCACAGGATTGCAGCACAGTTTCGATCCGGTAAACAGATCCATAGCGTTTCAGGTTATCTCCCAGTCAGGCACTTGATGTATAGGACCAGCACTGTACTTTCCATGAGGCTAACAAGACATTTGCCTTGGTTGGCACTTTCCAGAGGGTTGACCCCCCCCAAAATGCCACCCCAAATGCCCCTGAAGATGCCTTGTTAGCCTTGTGCCATGAATGGCCCATGAACTGGCTGACTGATCTCTATGCTCTTCTTGCTCTGCTCCCTCGCGTGCACTGCTGTGATGCCGGGAGCCGGAATATGACATCAGTCCAGGAGCAGAGCAATAAGATTACAGCTCTCTTGCCACAACCATTGCATGCTTGCCCAGCAGCCCCACTGAATCCCAGGGAAAGAATCCACACCAGCCCTCCCATAGTTGGAGAGGCTGGGTGGAGTTAAATTAAAGTAAAACAATAATAGAGTGTATGAGAAAATGTGAGTGAGTGCATTAGTAACAATATGTGTGTATGTCAATGAATATGTGTCTGTATGTGGGTGTGTGTATGTCTATTTATTTATTTGCCCAAATCCAATTGTGATAACTGCAAACCTAATCATACTAACCATCCATACAACCACAATGGATCCACCATGGACCCAACCCAGTCATAGTCCATATACAGCTCATTGAAGCAGGTAAAGAAATTCACATAGGCTGTGTTCTCAAGATAAGCTTCCTTATTCACATGATTGTTTAGTTCTATGTTTTATTGTCGATCGACTACAAATAATTTAAAACTGAAGTGCTGTAAATTTCTCTTTAAAGCAAGTCTAGAAGGAAAAGTAGTCACATGAAAAAATCACTGCTTTTTTTTTTAAAATGCATCATGCCCATTTCAAACAGATGGAATCTATTTGGAAGAGACAACAATCCTGTATACAAAAAGCTTCCCAGCGTGAGTGACATGTGAGACAGGGAACAAGAGACAAAGCACGTTTGAAAGAACACTAAATAAAATGTGTCTGCAGCACATCAAGCTTATATCAAAGTACAATCAATTTCTAATGATGTCCCCTCTTTAGAAAAGTCACGCAGACCATAGGTAATATAAAACTTTTAGTGGAACCACCTCTTTTACATTTCACCAGAATTGTACAGCAGTAAACAGTATTTCCTAGCAACATTATCAAAGTATTCACTAATTCTATTTTAGGACTGAACACTGAGAGCATACTGAGAGAACAAACCAATTGTTTTACTGTAGAGAAGCTAGGTAAATACATAATCTAAGGAAACTTGTATATTGCAATAAAACATTTTTATAATGACAGTGAGTATAACGAGTAAATACAAAATACAAAATACAAAACACTGTCAATCTAAGCAGTGTATAAAATAAACCGTGCAACGTATATATCTACTATCTGTCCATGATGATATTTTAAACTCTTATTACAAAATCAGTGCCATAAAAACTATTTAATTGCTAACAGTGCACAACCATGAGTCAGGAGCCATTACCGGTAGTCATTATCAGCTTTGACAAAATGGTCCTGCTTTAGCAATAGTAGCAATAGCAGAGTTGTACAGTGGGTAAACAAAAGTTATTTGGTGCTAAAACAAGTTATTGAAGCAAAAAGGTGATAGCATTGTTCAAATAACCCAATGTCCTAAAAGGAATTGAGTATAATTACACAATTGTTAAAATCTTTATCTAAATATAGACATTTTGATGCATACAATATATGACATAATGGCCTCGATTTAAAATAGTTGGATATGCTTTCAAATGTTTTATTATTTTTGGATGAACTTTTCAAATGACTTTCTTAACACATTAACATATCAAAACATATATCATAATACATATATATATATATATATATATGTATTAAGGCAGTTTTGCCTGTATTTGTGGGAGGGGCTTAAATTAATTCACTCCCCTATATAAGGGACACCCCTTACCTGACTCATATCGTTGAGGTCAGCATCAGATTGATTTCCACTTCCGGGTCATCCAGACGCCATTTTACCTGATTACTCCATGAGGTTTTCTAAGCAGAGCTGTGTCAGGAATCCAGCCACAGGCTTTTCCGGCCTACCACGTTCTTTCTTCAATCTATCGCTGTGGATGGTGTCCAAGTGACTCACAAACCGTAAGTTGACCTACCCATTACGCCAGGCATCAGTCCCACGGCACCATGCAAGGGTCAGGTCCTCACTTTACTGCTGCATTTTGTCTAAGTCTGTTCTAAAACCATTGCATGTTCATGCATATCATTCGTTTAAACCCCCTACTGGTCTTTGGGTGTACTACAGACTTCTTAGACATTATTGCATTTCATGTACAAACCAACGAACCACTGCATCTTTGCCTCCGGCCTACCACCTTCTTTCTTCAATCTATCGCTGTGGATGGTGTCCAAGTGACTCACAAACCGTAAGTTGACCTACCCATTACGCCAGGCATCAGTCCCACGGCACCATGCAAGGGTCAGGTCCTCACTTTACTGCTGCATTTTGTCTGTCTGTTCTAAAACCATTGCATGTTCATGCATATCATTCGTTTAAACCCCCTACTGGTCTTTGGGTGTACTACAGACTTCTTAGACATTATTGCATTTCATGTACAAACCAACGAACCACTGCATCTTTGCCTACACACTGACCCCTACCGGTCATTCGGTGTACTACAGGCTTCTCAGACATTATTGCATTTCATGTACAAACCAACGAACCACAGCATTTTTCACCTACACACTGACCCCTATTGGTCATTCGGTGTACTACAGGCTTCTTAGGCGTTGTTTGCATTTTCATGTACAAACCAATAAACCACTGCATTTACACCTACACACTGACCCCTACTGGTCTTTCGGTGGACTACAGGCTTCTTAGACATTATCGCATTTCATGTACAAATCAACGAACCACTGCATTTGCGCCTACACACTGACCCCTACCGGTCATTCTGTGTACTACAGGCTTCTCCGACATTATTGCATTTCAGGTACAAACCAACAAACCACTTAATTTTTCACCTACACACTGACCCCTATCAGTCATTCGGTGTACTACAGGCTTCTTAGACATTATTGCTTTTCATGTACAAAACAATAAACCACTGCATTTTCACCTACACACTGACACCTACCAGTCATTCTGTGTACTACAGGCTTCTCAGACATTATTGCATTTTATGTACAAACCAACAAACCACTGCATTTTTCACCTACATACTGACCTCTATCAGTCATTCGGTGTACTACAGGCTTCTTAGACATTATTGCTTTTCGTGTACAAAACAATAAACCACTGCATTTTTACCTACACACTTACACCTACCGGTCATTCAGTGTACTACAGGCTTCTCAGACATTATTGCATTTCATGTACAAACCAACGAACCACGGCATTTTCGCCTACATGCTGACCCCTACCGGTCAATCGGTATACTACAGTCTTCTCAGACTTTATTTCACTTCATAAGCAAACAAACTAACTACAGCATTTTCGCTTTTATACTGACTCCTATCTGTCATACGGTAGGATTAACCCCTTAGGGACACATGACATGTGTGTCATGTCATGATTCCCTTTTATTCCAGAAGTTTGGTCCTTAAGGGGTTAAAGGGTATTTTACCATACAATCAGCATTTATGACCCCTACTGGTCAACAGCAAAACTGTCTTCACATGTCATATACAATTTACCAGCCAATATAAATTACACATAAGATTGTTTTAACCCCTTAAGGACACAAGACATGTGTGATGTGTCATGATTCCCTTTTATTCCAGAAGTTTGGTCCTTACGGGGTTAAACATAACCATAAACCATAAATGAAACTCCAGCACGGGCTCAAATTCAGGTTTAATTCATAATAATTTACATTTCACATCAAGACCAACAGTGGTTCTATCAACACTGCCACCTACAGGTCTGTCAAGTACATTGACAATTTTCATGGGGTTTTACAAACACCAAAACACTTACACCTATAGGTCAACAGACAAACAACATTTCACATACCAATCAGTATCCAACTACACTGCCACCTATAGGGCACTCGGCAGATCTCCAGTGCATTTGCATTTTGCAACACCATGTTCACTGACCCCTACCATTCAATAAGACATACAACAATTCACATAGCAAGCACTATATCAACATCAGGTATAAATACATATATTATTACACAGTAGCAGACGCGTCTGTATATACGTAACTGGTAATATAGTTCACATACATTTTTCACAGCACGCTGCTCACGCAACAGACTTTCCCCTAGCAAGGGGACATACAACATACAAGGTGGGGACAGACCACATTTTCACTTGTACATACGGCACTTAATGGGTTAAGATTGATACATATTTAACCAGTATGGCTACGATGTTTAATATTTACACATCATGGCACTTTACTTTTCACATATACTGTACGTATTAAGATAAGCTTGGTCTATGCCATATTTCCTTATGCCATACGGTTTTATCCATTCAGGTTACAGTTACTACTAAAAAACCTATACGGATTGTCAGGTTCAATACCATACTACCAGGTACATACACCTGCTCACGTAGTTATCCATCTCTTACCTTCCCTGGAATGGTAATAGTGTACTGGCAATTAGGGTTCTAGGGCCCAATAGGTATTACCCCCTTATTTCTCTGCATTATGCTTCGGTTAGTGGTCCCGCGAGGCCAACACCCCACCTCACACTCGGAGGCATACACCCCTCGGGCCACTCGTGAGCTAGCCGCCTCGCATTGTATCATAGAGAGGGCCTCATCTGTCACTCCCCTTCCTATTTTCTGGTTACTGTCACCGAGAGGCCAACATCCTGCCACAATGTTCGGTGGCCACACAAAATCCCCTCGCGCCAAGCATAGATAGAGCCTCTCAAGCCACTTGGCAACTAGCAGGGCCTCACCAGTCACCAAAAAACACCAAGCCTAATCGTTTCGCCTTACGGCTTAGCTAGCAAGCCAGTACAAGAACCCTGGGTACAAATAATTGCATCTTTATTGTTATTTAAGTATTTCTCCAAAAGATGGTGAAGAATCACCTCTTCCTAGCACCCCGGCTAGAACTGATACACCTTCAAGCAGAGGAGATGTTGCTAGTCCTGCAGCAATCAGATCCTGGACGATCCCACACATTACCACCGACCTAAGGAGGTGACAAATCCCCTACCCTGCTACAGCAAGGAAAGCAGAGTTATTCAAACTCCTCCATACATCAACGGACAACACGGAGGCAGGGGAAGGCCCAGCTACATCAACTCAGGTGACACCCAGGCTATGCTAGCCTCACTCATAAACTCATGAGCCAAAATTTTTTATGACAGACTGGCAATCTCGAGTTGGTCACCACAGCCCTCACAAGGCTGGGCCTCACGTTACTGTACAACCAGCACCAACCGAAACTCGGTTACCTGGTACAATCAATTCTTATGACACACAAGATGTTAAACCTGCACGTATGATCCCAGCACATTGGGGAATCAAGGCATATATATGTATGATGATGTATCTGTGATGGTCAGATTCAGGGATTCCAGGTAAATCGGGAACTGACCATCTCTTGGATGGGTTGGTATTTGGAATATGTAGAGATGTTTATTTGTGCAGGTACCCACACAGAAGGGGTTCTGTCCCAAACAAATGGACGAGCACTCTCAGGCTCCAGGTACCAGCACCTCTGAACTACCAGAGACGATTGATATGAGTAGTTGCATTGCATATAGACTGTTGCATGTATGTTCAAATGGTTCAGGGCACATGACAAACAATGTGGCCCAATACAACTTACAAATAACGTACTCACCATCTGTACACACCAATGCATTTTCAACACTAGTGACTCATCACCCTTCCAGACTTGTAGTAGATTTACTAAAGCTCTGGAGCTTCAAAGGGCTCCCATACAGGTATCATAAACACACCTTCAAGGAATATAGCATGCCCTCACTTACAGTCAGCACAACAAAACCATTGGCTGAAAACACACTCATAGCCAAGATTTGCAGAGTGGTCTTCCAATCTCCACCATTTACAGCATGGCACCAAACACACACATTGGTATTGTCACAAGGAATCTTCCCTTAAACAAAGACTAACCATAGACTTATTGGCACCACACACCTCCGCTACCCCAAGTCTCAACTCCCTTCTTACTATACAACACCATTGATCTACCTTTACAGCTATCACTCAAGCATGGGTTAAAGCTTGGTTAAGTAAGACCAATATCATCAACGCAGTAAACAGCTACCATCTACCCTACACACTGGCACTTACATGGCATAAATTGGGCAATCCTTTCCCTGCTCAACTTTCGAGCTACAGATTAACCTACTATCGATATTCGCAGATACTCTGTGCTGGTTATGATAACATATCCAGAGGCATTACAGTCATACACTATCTAGAAGACTTCTTGTTGCTCAAAGAAAGCATATTTTTCACTAGAAGCCTCATGGCAGCTTAGTCTGGTTGACCACTTGGGCGTCCCAGTACCCCATAAGAAACAGAAGGCGCAGACACTATCATCACATTACTGGGCATATGACTTGAGTCGGCATCCATACACGCAAGTTACCACAAGACAAATAGGGAACATTCTCAACTAAATCAATCACTACCTCCTGCTTAGTACTTACAACTAAAAGGAACTACAATCCCTACCAGGTTCCTTAATTTTGCCATGCCAATCATACCACAAGACCACGCTTTCACATCCAGAGTACTTTCCCCTTTTTTCCACACTTCCAACATGACGATCAGAGGAGGTGCCTAGACACCTCAGCAACAGCAGACCTGCACATGGGGGGGGGGATTTCTTAACCACTTGGCATGGTAAAAGCATGTTCCTTCCAGGATTGTCTGACACTTCTCCAACCAGATGGTCAGACGCAGCGTATACCACGGGTTTGGCAGCGATCTACCGGGAACAATTGCTTTGGGGCTGTTGGCCATGGCATCCAGGTTTGGAAATTTTTCCACCACTTCAGCCCCTTTGGGAGATCTACCCCATTGTAGCAGCTGCTGTGGCATGGGGTAAATCATGGTCAGGGTCATCAATCCGTTGTTACTCAGACAACTAAGCACATATCATATCATCAACAAACGCCACTACTCATCCATAAGTTCATGATGTTTCTGGGGAACTCACTTGGTTGGCCACTTATCACATTTCACTTTCATGTACCAGACGGGGGTATACATCCCTGCCGACAACTGTCTCATTTATATTCCAGGCATGTTCATCATACGCTTCCTACAGCCGCCCATACAGTCACGTCCACTCTTTCGTTCCAGAGACAAAATCATGGATTAGACATACTCATGCAGCATAGCATGCACTATCCTACCTAGCACTTTCGTCCCATACTTGTAGAACGCATAACACAGCTTTTCACCTGGCTTAAAGAATCTCATTGGAACACGACATAGCTCAACCTGTGTCACAAAATTTCTCCTAAGTTTTGCTTATTTTTGCCACCTTAAACTTAAACTATCTCATACACCATTAATTATATATTTTACAGGTATTCAACAACACATGATAACCTATGGCCAAAACTACCATAAACTTCATGCTATCATACCAGAAAAGAATATACTCAGAGGTTTTCAGGAATCCATTCCCCCACGTTCCTCTCAGAGATTACCAATAGCCATCCAACTGTTCATCCTTATCGGACCTATTAGATCTACAACCATTCAATTATACTACCAAGTCGGCCATTACCAGCCATGCACATTGCCTTTTATGCCTTTCTCAGGCCAGAGAATCCACTACCATCACCACCACTCAGACAGATCATTGTTTTCAATCCCACGTACGTAAACACATATATCATTACCTATTGGCTCTACCACATTCCGAAATGAGTCAACATGCACCAACAGTAGAGATAACATACTATCCTACCCACAACAAATGGTGCCCACTTTCGGTCCTAGATTCCTACCTTCAAAATCCTTTCAGGAATTAAATACTGTAATGCATTTAAGGAAATGTCTGGTTAATTTGTATATATTTGTTGACTGTATTAAATCTTTGATTATTCATTTTTGCCCTCTTTATTTACAGGCCTACCGTATCGTCGGTATCGGCACACCACAACCGACTTGCTCCCTTTACACTATCCTAAGCTTATGCTGGATCCTTACTCCATATACGGCTATTTTGCCCCTTACACAAGTATTAAGGCAGTTTTGCCTGTATTTGTGGGAGGGGCTTAAATTAATTCACTCCCCTATATAAGGGACACCCCTTACCTGACTCATATCGCTTGAGGTCAGCATCAGAATGACCCTCCTACCCACTCCTCATTTCAACACTTTCTCTTTTCTTTCCATTTACTTTACTTTCTTACTCCTTGGTGGGCCCTCTTTATTTACAGGCCTACCGTATCTTCGGTATCGGCACACCACAACCGACTTGCTCCCTTTACACTATCCTAAGCTTATGCTGGATCCTTACTCCATATACGGCTATTTTGCCCCTTACACAAATATATATATATATATATATATATATTATTTTTTTTAAATTGTCAAAATATTTTAATAAACAATATACAATATAAACAATATATTTATGATATTAAATAATTTTAAAGGTTTCTCCAAAAATATTACTTGAAAAGCTTATCCTACAATGTTAAATTGAGGCCTATGAGTGATGTTTTTCAAAAGGCTAAATCAGGTAGTATACGGGGTATAAGGGGCAAATAGCAGAATAAGAAATAGTTTATATAAAAACAGGAAGTTCTTTCAACATTAAGGCCTAAATTTTATATTTTTGATAAGCTTTTCAAATGATTCCAATATGTTAGAAAAACCTTTTTCAAATTATTTATCTATAAGTTCCTAAAGTCTATGTAAACTTTTGTAGATACCTGATTTGAACAGCTTTTCTAACAGATTGGAATAATTCGGAAAGTTTATCCAAAAATACTGAATTAAGGCCAAATTACTTTGGCTCACATATTTGACATTGCTAAATCCCTCTATAAAGTATAACATTAGAGCAGGAGGTGAGGCATAGATGAATAGCTTTTGAAGATGTGTTAATTATTTTTAATATTCTATATATTAAGAGAAAGCATTAATATTTGCTCAATATGCTTACAGGCAGTATTAATGTTTTCTCAATATGCCTACAGGCAGGAAATATACCCATCCATACAACACCCACTGGCTAAGGGGTCTACCCTTACTCCCCCCAGATTCCCACCCACTCTATTGGAAGTTACCCTCATAGTTACAGGGAAGTGGGTGATAGCCCCTAAACTAATCATATATGTCCTATGGTTATGATCTTATTGCGAAGTAGAGGGTCACATAGCCTATTCTTCCCCGCTTGGCCATATATAAGTACACATTATATTCTCCGGGGGTAGAAGGCTCAGTAAAATTGTTCCAGAGCTAACTACTGTTAACAAAAATCCCCATTCCTACTGTACAAGCTACAGGTTATACTGGAATTAGTGTTGTCAGGCAGCACCTGATAGATGTTGTTTTGGACCGTACAAACGCACAATGCTTATTCTTGTTCTCTATACATAAAAATGTGCAATGTATACACTGATTATGTGCTGACACGTTTACATCACTGTATGTTTTGACATGTATACTGTCTTATCTTGGTTACCACTGAGCACGAAAAAAAAAAAAAAGGAAAAAAAAAAAGAAAGCAATGTTTAGAAATACAGTATGGTTAACAGTTGACATATATTTTGTTTATTATTTAGCATACTTTCAAAATCTTAGTAAGATTTTTGTAATGCTGCAGAGAGCTTTCACAAGTAGCTTTACTTTATTTTTCTTGTTTGGTGGGGGAGTTTTGTTGACTGTCTCTGTTGGTCTTTTAGGACACCATTCCTGTTATTTCTAATTAAAATTATAAGCGTTATAATTGGCAAAATGTTCCACAAGAAATTGTTTGAGTGCATAACTACCACGTTGAGACAGATAATGATCTACACAGTTTTCTTACTTTTTGTTTGTATAGCTCATTTTGGTTCATTTGTTTTGGTTCCTGATCCAGGTACTTGGTTCTAAAATTCTGCCAAGAGAATCGACATTTGGACAAAATGCAGGAGTCCCAAACAAATTTCTGTTTTCAGGAAAAAATGGTTTGGCAATGCTATGATTTCTTGCCACCCACAAATCTAGTGCCTACCCAAAGCCTCTTACAACAACTTTGAGGGTGAGATAAATATAGCCTTTTTAATTGTTGAACTTCCTAGTATAAGAAATGTTTGGTTACTGCTGTGCCTGACAAGGAGCCACTGCCAGTGCTACTTACACCAACTCTGAGTGGGGGATAGATAGTCATTGATCCTTGTGTGAAACTGGTGGTTAGGTTACTGCTATGCCAAGTTACTGCAAGTGCCATTCAGACCAACTTTAAGTGGGAGATTGCCACGGTCATTGATCCTAATGTGAGACTGGCTAAGTTGCTGCTTTGTCTAGCCATTGCCAATGGCACAGTTCACTTACAGCAACTTTGATTCTCAAACTTAGAGTGTTGCAAGTCTTATTTTTTGGGGGAAATAAACATACCTTTTGTTGTTGTTTGAGTGTGTTCAGTAAAAATAAAGTAACGACTGCCAGTGCAACCTAAACTAACTTTAGTTGGGAAATAACCTGAGTCACTGTTGTACGTAGGCACTGCCAATGCCACACTTTCATCAAGTTTGATTCACTGATTGTGAGCTTGTTTGGGCAGAGCCCTTTCCACCTACTATTCCTGTATGTCATACACGTCAGAATTTCTTAGTCTTGTTTCCTTGCTGCGAAATTTGTTTGAAAAATAATTGTAATCATGATTTAGATCTAACTATTTTAAAGATTTATGTGTATGAGAGATGTGTTTAATTTCCAATTTTCATTTATTCTTCAGTGCCACTACTTCTGCTTTGTTTACTCCGCAAGTGTACACTGCACTGTTTGACAGGTCTTTTTTTTATCTCTTTTTAGAAAGAAAATCCTTTTTTATTTTACACAACGCACAATACACATTTACATTCCAAATTTTTTACATCTAAAAATAATAATTATAATAATAATAATAATAACAAACTTGAAATGAGTGTTGGGTTTGTGTTCCCAACCCACTATCAGCAGTAGTTCCATGGCCTAACAGAATATTATCATCTCTTTGTCGGCCATGAGGGCTGCTGCCACCTCTGCCTCCACCACCGCTGTTGGTAGTATTCAGCTTGGGTAGCATTGGGGTAGCACTGTTTCAATTGGTGACTCAAAGTCTACAGTAGCAGAAACATTTGTAGTTGCATCAGCAGAGTTAGCTAAACCTATGAAGAAAACCACCAACTCCACAAAAACTTGGAAAAGCTCAGCAAAGTCATATTTGTTGTACAATCAGAGTCACTCTTTATTGAAAAGGTAAAGCAAAGTAGTGCACCCAATGTCTAGTCTTGGTAGTGGTGGTAATAATGAATCTGGTGTTGCTATTGCTGTTTTCCCCACCACTGCAGACATTACTCTTTTACCTCTAACCTCAGTGCTGCTAGATTATGAGTAGAGAATTTATAAGAGGAATCACTGGATAGGGTATACAGCAGCACAGCATTTTCTCCATTTGATATTGTGCACACTTCTCCTGCATCCTCTTCACCTCCATTTCTTTTAGAGTTGTCATCCAACAGAGACAGTTGTAATATCTGCTGTGAATGCAACTAGTGGCACAAGTAGCAAGCCACTGCTATTGTTACCATCACCACCACCAAGAATACCATCACAATCATCAGTATCACCACCATCAACATTTCCATTAGCATTATTCGACCAAGTGCTAATGTACTGACTACTGTAGCAACAGTTTTCGGTTCCACTGATGCAAATCCACCCGCATCTTCAGAAGCCTCAAGACCATGGGTTCAGGCTAAGAGCCTTCACAAAGGCTGTCTTGCAAAGTGCAAACTGAGTAGCTGGGTCATCTCACTAGTGTCGATATGAACCTACATTTGAAGAAACACCACAAGTCTATATCACTGAGGGAAGACATAGAGCAAGAAGGTAAAAGGGATGGCAGAAGATCCACTGGTGCTGTATCTCAGTCTGTGCAGTTGTCACCACCTTCCACTAGGGTTTCCTAGGGGTACTAATACCTCCACCATTAGATAGGTGATGAAAGTGCCAGTAGTCAACAGAGGCATGTTGGACAGGGATAGACTGAACCCACATCATCCAGTGAATAAAAAATAAAATAAAAAAAATAAAAAACAGGAAAAATTTAAATAAAATATAATAATAAAAATTCATTTTTTTCTAGTGAAAGACATTATTTGATTTGCAATGTGCTTCTGTGCCATTACTTGTGCTTTGCAAATTGCATGCTTCGTCCCTCAGTGTCAGTGTGTGACAGCTTACTGCACAAGTGAACCAATTTTGGCAGGTTCATGATTTCAAGAGTTGTCCTCTCTTTCTCAGATCTGAGGCGGAGAGGAAACCCCTTGAAAGCTTTTCTTTTAAGTATTATGTTAGTCCAATAAAAAAAAGGTATCATTGCATACTGTAGTACATTGAAATATGAATAAATGTAGAGTCATTTACATTCTGACCCGCAAATACCCCAGGTGCCTTGATTGCATATGCAAGAAGATTAGCAATAGATAAAAAGCACCTAGATAAAAAAAAATATACCTAAAGTTCCACCTTCTCCAAAAGATTTGTTTGTATCTATTCTTCATGGCTAGTAAATGCTTTGATCAAACATTTTTTTTGTGTAAAGGATCAGAAAGCTAATGTACATCTTTTTGTTGGGTCTTTATGTAGCGAGGTTTGTGGCTCTTTGCTACTCCTTGTTACAAAGAGAGAGACAACGAGACAAAGAGAGTAGTTAGCCCATTTCTAATATAAGAACTCTTGCTATATATAAAAAAGGACTCGTTCTTACATCTTTCCTGGGGGTGGGATCAGTGGCAGATATAAAGGACACAGGGGAAGAAATACTAAGCAGTAGTATTATGAATGTACCATATAGTTACCTACACCATTATTTGATATATTTATTATGTAATGCAATGATCACAGGTTTGTTACAGTATGTTTCTGATAACATCAGCCTACTTAAACAAACAATATCAGTACCTGTATAATTTGTTGCTTTGTTTTGTCTATTATCCAGAGAAATTACCTTGAAAAGCGGTTGCATATTTGCATACAGGTAAAGTAAAATATAGTTTAAAAAACCCTGTATAGTCAGACTCACACCTCTGAGCTATGTTATCTGACATGGCACCCCTGTGTAGTCATTCTGGATTTTTTTTCTCCAGATTAATTCCCCAGAAAGGATCAGTGGGACATTTAATAAAACTCCTTGAGCTGCTTGAGGTCAATGCAAGGAGATTTTGCCTTTGCAAGAACTTTACAATAGAGGTCTGTGCACTGACAGTGTGATGCCCACCATAGATGTATAAGTCCACAATCCTGCAGAAATGCATCATCAGTTATGGACATTGAATTTCTTTATCCAAGTCGAGTTCATAAAACAGCTATCACTGTTTATACAATAGAAGTGGTGCTAAAACTATGCCAGTATTTCACAAAAATCATCAATATACTGAGAAAAGTTAGCCCCATATCTGGTTTCAAGAAATGAATGCCTTAAGAAAATTATGGAAATGGCAGAGAGAGTTAAAACTGCAAATTACAAAATATAAATATACTGGGAATAAATTCATTTTAAAATGCGTTCTGTTAAAATAAAGTGCTCTTGGAGTCTCATTTGGCAATACTTGTCTGCAAAAATCAGCATTACATTTTCCACTTGGTATAATTTTCAACTGAATTTCTATGAAATTCAATGAATCATGCAATAATATTTTTTTCCATACAAAACAATGCCAGGAGTTGTCAGATTGTATTTAAGCTCTGGTGCCAAACATATTATTTATGTTATACGCTCTTTGAAGAGAATAATGATTTTATGATTTATGTACTGCCCTTGGGTTATATTTTGGTAAAAATTATACAATAAGGACACATGAATGCTACATACCAAGCAACACTTTTTCCAACCGAAACAAAAGTAGAAAGAAACTTGGAAAAATAAACTAAATACGCAAACATATGTGTATCTTACAGTCAGCAAAACAGTTACATATTTTTTTTAATTTTTATAACTAAAAACCATGAATAACTAAAACTGTGTTAGAAAATAGGAAAAGGTGTGTGTTGACAAGGAGAGAAGTATGGATCCATTCCACCTAGTTAAATAAATATTATCTATTCGGTACTGCCGGTACACCATGGATTTGAGAATCAAGTTTGGACCTGTAAACATACTTTATAATGGGAGGAATTCACTGAGCACTGTGGGGCATTTTAGAGCAATATTTTCAATGTTGGTCACTCAAATCACTATTTTCAGAAACAACAAAACCACTTTCAAACTGATCTGAATGAACTGTGTCTTGAAACCCATGATAAATCAATCCAATAATACCAGAACTGTAACGAATTCTGTAACTGAAGAGGTAGTCTTATTAGATTCCATAGATATTTTTCTTAAAAGACCTGGATTTTTTTTGGAAAAACTAAATATTTAGGGTTATAATTAATATGTGTGTGAACAGGTTGTTGTTGTTCTAAGGAGAAAACTGATTGCCGTTATGGAGTCAAGAAGGATTTTTTCCACCTCTTTGTGGAATAATTGGAAATGGCTACAATTGCTTTTTTCTTCTTCTGGGTCAACATCATAAAAGAATAAGTTTCAAGGTTGAACTTTAAGTACTTTTTTCAACCTAAACTACTGTGTTACTATGTAAATCAAAAAATAAAGTACAAAAATAAATATGTTAGCTAATAGCTTTATCATTCTCTCTGGTTTAGTTTACCCATTTGATATTTAACAGCTTGGCTAGTTTGATATGAACTATTGGTTCATGCAGGGCTGTCTTTCTGCATGGGCATGCTGGGCACTTGCCCGGGGGCCCCACAATGTTGTCCATGTGCCCAGGCTGACAGGGGAAACCATTTGATCTCCCCTGCTGGCCTAGGAAAGCCAGCCCTTCTCACTTGCTTTGGGCCCTCTCTGACCAGTAAGGAGATCAAAGATCTCCCTCACTGGCCCAAAGGCCCTTTGTTAGTGACAGGAAGAGCAGGAGGGACCCGGAGTGAGGGAAGACCTGGAAGGCAGTTCCTCCTGCAAGCATGCTGGTCTGAGCAACACCACACCACAGCATTCTACTCGCCTACGACTCACCACCGGATCGATCACCAGAGCTGGTTGTGTCCCCCCCCCCCTTCTTCTCCAAAGGTAAGAAGAAGGGTGGGGGGAACATGAATCCTTTTTAAATCTATTTTTAATAAAAATAACAAAAACCCTTATCCCTATGCACCGCCCCCACACACACAGCACCCCTCACATACACACAGAGCATCCCTCAAATACACGCACAACTCCTCACACACACAGAGAGCACCCCTCACACACACAGTACCCCTCAAATACACACAGAGAGCACCCCTCACACACACAGTACCCCTCAAATACACACAGATAACCCATCACACATACACAGAGCATCCCTCACATACACACAGAGCATCCCTCAAATACACGCACTACCACTCATACACACAGAGAGCACCCCTCGCGCACACACAGTACCCCTCAAATACACACAGAGCACCCTTCACACACACAGAGCATCCATCACATACACAAAGAGCACACCCACACAAACAGCACCCCTCACATACACACAGAGCACACCTCACACACTGCACCCCTCACATACACACAGAGCACTCCTCACATACTGCACCCCTCACATACATACACAGCACACTCCTCACACACACAGCGCAACCCACACATACACACAGAGCACCCCTCTCACACACATACACACACAGCACCCCTCACACCTACACATAGCAAGCCTCATACACAGAGTACCCCTCACACACACACACACACACACTCATACAGCACCCCTCACATACATACAGAGCACCCCACACATACACACAGAGCAACCCTTACACACACACGCACTTAGCACCTGTCACACACACTGCACCCCTCACACACTACACCCCTCACACACACTGCATCCCTCACACACACTGCATCCCTCACACACTGCATCCCTCGCACACACTATGCCCCTCACACACAGCACCACTCACACACAACACTCCTCCCACATAGCACCCCTCACACATGCAGCACCCCTCACACACACAGAGCACCTCTCACTCACATGGAGCATAGGCGTGCGCACGGGGTGTGCCGGGTGTGCCTGGGCACACCCTAATCCCCGCGGCACGCCTATGTATATTGAGACCAGCAGGGGAGATCTCAGGATCTCCCCTGTCGGCTCATGCAGAGCCGGCGCTATCCGAGCGCCGGCTCTGCTCTCAGCATCCCTCCCCACCGACCTACATGCAGGGAGGCAGGACAGGACCCGGGGAGCTATTGCCGGCAGCTCCGCCGGTTTCCTCTGGTGAGATATGAGCGTTGCCACAGCAACGCTCAAATCTCGCGAGAGTGAACTCTAGCCCCACAGGGGCTAGAGTTCACTCTCCACTGGACCACCAGGGAAAGCAGCAGCAGAAAGGATCCCCCTCCTTACAAAAGGTAAGAAGGGAGGGGGGATATCAAGTAATGTACCCCCGACCCCCCACAATCACCCACACACATACAGCACACACACATACAGCACCCACAGACATACACAGCACCCACAGACATACACAGCACCCACAGACATACACAGCACCCACAGACATACAGCACCCACAGACATACAGCACCCACAGACATACAGCACCCACAGACATACAGCACCCACAGACATACACAGCACCAACACACATACAGCACCCACAGACATACACAGCACCAACACATACACAGCACCCACACACATACAGCACCCACAGACATACACAGCACTAACACACATACAGCACCCACAGACATACACAGCACCAACACACATACAGCACCCACAGACATACACAGCACCTGTGCAGGTCAGGAAGTGGCAGAGTTAAACCTCACTGTGCAGCATTTAACATATGGGCAAAGAACAATCAATTGACACTCTCAGACAAATGAGTTTGGACAACTTTGCAGGGCTTAGGCTCAGGAGGAAGTAAATTATCAAACCATTTCACTATTTAAATGGCAATGACATTCCTGTTACCATTACTACTTCAGAAGGTTGTAATGATTATGGTATTTGGAGTACTACTTAAAGAAACGCACAGGGCCGGCGCTACCTGTAAGGCGGACTAGGCAGCCGCCTAGGGGGCACCGCCAGGAGCGCCAGCCCCGCTAATGCTGCAGCTGCCCGAGCGCTCTGTAGAGAGCCTCAGGCAGCTGCAGCTTTGCCCCGGGCGGTGCGTCCATGAGGGTGGACCGCACCGCCCGGGCGCAGCATGGGGAGAGGGGCTGACAGGAGGGAAGCGCTGAGCGCTCCCTCCTGTCACTCCCTCCCTGTAGCATGGCCGAGCCCTCTATGGTATGGTCCGAGGGTACAGGGAGCTTTTGTCTCCTGTACCCGGCCGGTGTAAGGGCTGCAAGGTGTGTTTCTGTGTATGTACGGGATGCATTGAGTGTGTGCATCTAACGGGGGGAAATTGACAGGGAGGGGGTGAATTGACATGGGGGGAATGGACAGGTGGGGGGAAAATGGACAGGGGGGGGGTAAATTGACAGGGGAGGGGAAATTGACAGGAGGGGTGAATTGACAGGGAGGGGAACATGGGGAAATTGACAGGAAGGGGGTGAATTGACAGGGAGGGGGGAATTGACAGGGGTGGGGAAATTGACAGGGGAGGGGGGGAAGAAATTGACAGGGAGGGGGGGAAGAAATTGACAGGGAGGGGAATTGATGGGGGAATGAGAGTGGGGAGGGGAGAAGAGAGTGACAAGGGAGGGGGGAGAAGAGAGGGACAAGCAGGGGAGAAGAGAGGGACAAGGGAGGGAGAGGGGGGAGAAGAGATTGACATCCATCACACACACACAATGCACCCCTTGCACACAGAAAAACACACAATGCATAACACACAGACACACACACACACACACACAAGCAATGCAATCCTTACACACAATGCATCCCTTACACACACAGAAACACACAATGCATTCCTTACACACACAATGCACCCCTTACAGATGCACACACTCAATGCATCCCGTACATACACAGAAACCCACCTTGCAGCCCTTACACATACAAACACAGATTCACACAATGCATTCCTTACACACATATCCGGACATCCCCCTACTCCACCCCCTGTGAACAAACTCATTGGTGGAACATGAAGGTGGACCCTGGGACCCAGACCTTGAGCTGTGTAAAGGGCCTTAAAAAAAATGGAGCTGATTCCCATTCTCTCAGAACATTGATTTTTGTGACCACAGTTACAAACAGCCTCCAGGGAGCATGTTCTACACCAGACCAGTGGAGCCAGACTGCAGCTAGAGCCCATCATCATCCTCATCTGGTTGTAAGTAGGCAATCTAGTATATTATTTGTGGCACTAATCTCTAGTCCCTAGAACCACTTCAGCTTAATGTAATGGTTCTGGTGTCCATAGCCTGTCCCTGCAGGCCTTTTAATGTAAACACGGCGGCACTGCAGCACTGGCGTTAGTTAACATGGCAGATCATATGGGTGGGGCATTGTGATGTCACATGGGGGTGGAGGGGGGGGCGGCAAACTTTACTTTTGCCTAGGGCAGCAAAAATCCTTGCACCGGCCCTGGAAACGTATGAATTCCAAGACTTTCTATGCAATTTTTAGTCATCAGATTATCTTAAGTGAAATTTGATCAGTCAGAGTGAGTCTTTAACCTGGTTATTCACTAAAGTAAGAATTCAAAGTTAATTCAAGTTGAATTTCAAATTTAAGATCACAATAGCTCAACTGGAAGTCAACAATGCTTTCAGTTCACCTAGATTGGTTTTAATGCAGCACTGTCAACATGTGGGGACTTTGCAGAATTTGCAAACACCCCTGACATCACGGCTGAGGGGCAGGAAAACGTGAGATTTACTTACCTGAACTTGTCCTTTGCAGGCACAGGTTTAGGTTAGTAAATCTCTGGTGCTGAAGAGTCAGTGGGTACTCCGCAGCTCCTGACGCTTCAGCACCAGAAGACCGCGGGATCCTCCATTGATAAAGTCAATTCCCTGCAGCCATCACTGGTGGAATTGGCACCTCTATACCAGTGTTGGATCCATAACCTAATCTCGGGAGGGGCACTGGCAGATCATTTTAATAAACAATCCAGGCACAATAACCACTACAGCTCTCTGTAGTGGTTTTGGTGCCAGGAGTTGCTGTGGCGCCCTCCCAGAGTAAGTAGTCAAACCGTTTAAAAAAACGTTTGATAACTTACCCAGAGTCTGCCGGGATAGGGGCTGTAGTGTGTATTTGTGTGAGGGGTGCAGTGTGTGTGAGGGTCACAGTATGTGTATGGAGGGGTAGTGCGTGTGTGAGAGGGGTGCAGTGTATGTTTGGGGTAGCGATTTGTATATTGGGAGCAGTGTGTTTGTGTGTAAAGGGTGCAGTGTATGTATTGGGAGCAGTGTGTTTGTGTGTGAGTGGGGCTGTGTGTGTATTGTGGCTATGTGTTTAAGGGGGCAGTGTGTGTATTGGGGGGCTGTGTTTGTAAGGGGGTTCTCTCTCTCCCTCCCCTGCCGGCTGCCAGCAATGTGCCTGTGGGCCAGGGAGGGAGATCACTGATCTCCCCTCCGGTCCGTGATGGCAAACAGCAGGGCTGGTGCTTGGATAGCACCAGCCCTGCATGGGCTGGCTGAGGAGAGTGTAGGACTCACTATTTTCTTGGGGGGATCCGCCAATGCTCTATACAGTGGTATGTCTGGAAGTGTCTAGAAGTGTTCAGTATACGAGATCTACTGAGTCAAAGTAGTCTCAGTACTTTGTTTAAGTATAACTCTTAACTTAATTGGTATTTCAGTGAAATTCCAACACAGTCAGTATGAATTTTTTATTAAGAGTCTGTCTTTACGAAATACTCGAAGAAGGGAGAAGGGTCACTTTAAATTTGAAATTTACTTTGAACTCTCACTTTAGTAAAAAACCTGAAAGCCTGTCTCTAAATCACCTTTATTGAACTCCCAAACAGCAAATTTGTGAATATTCCAGAATTTTGCAATTCAGGGCTAATTAAGAACTTAACTTTCAAATGTTCACAAGAGCAGTTGGTAAAGTTTGTATGCCAATACACATTAGCATTGACTTTGTTAGTGGTTCATCTTATGGATAATTTCAACTTAGAAATAGATGCATTTTAAAGAATGGGGAGTGATCACCCAGCAGCGGTGAGGGGATATTGCAGGATGCCTTCGACATCGAAACATCACTGCAATACCGTTAAATCGGCTGGAAGCGAACATCTAATTAGCCGTGGACATTGTATGGACCTTTTTTTGTCAAACGTACCTGATACGTCCAAGGTCTGGATTGGGTTAAAATAGGTTATAATCTTGTTTGTATGCATACTAGAGAAATATGTAAAATGATTCCCAGCATTATCTGCTTAATAAAACCTAATTATAAAAAAACATTTATCTGAAACAAAATTCACACTATATTAGTAAAATGTGAAACAAATCACCTATAATGTAAGTACATTTAAACAGATAGTAAATTCCTTAAGGTTCAATGTCTTCTCACATGCAACAGAAGAACAGAGAAAAATATACAAAAATAGTGTAGTATTTAATAACAAATCCTAAAATCCAATATGTATTCAAATGGACAGACACAGACAAAAAATAACCACAAATGTGTGCTACTAATGCTCTGCCCCTAGGGACACTAACCTCCAAACCATCCTTAAACATTCCCCTTAACTTGTCAACAAGTGCTTTATATATAAAATCCATTTCCTGGCTCGAGATTGTGTAGACCAGAAGAATCCAAAGTTCATAGGTGGTCCGCCCATTTGTGCATATCAAAGGGTGCACTTCAGCTTGACATGTTTCATCTCTTTCAAGTGCATGCATACTCTTACAAAATTGCTCTTCTGTCATAAACCTCCTTTCATTAGCGGTAATGGGTGTCTCCTGGGACAGAGATGTTGCTTTTGTGTCCTACGCCTAACACGTCCAGGAGCGATGACGTAACAAAACACTCGGAATCAGATTGGCATGAACCCCATGCCCACTTTATCAAAGGGATAATACACTAAGGGGGAAATACACCAAGCTTTATTGCAATAGTGAAAAGACAATCACATAGAAACCAGTCTCCTGATATATTCTCCTAGTTAACTGAACAATAAGCCTAATGTTGTATGGAGATGGGAGCATTAGGGATATGTAAATGCCTCTTCCACATAAGATACTAGACGTATACACTGATCAGCCACAGCATTAAAACCACCTGCCTAATCACATAGGTCCCCCTCATGACCCCAAAACAGCTCTGATGCATCAAGGCATGGACTCCACAAGATTTGAGAACGTATCCTGTGGTATATGGCACCAAGGCATTAGCAGCAGATCCTGCAGGTTGCGACTCGAGGTGAGGTCTTTATCATGGGTTGGATTTGTTGTTTTAGCACATCCTACAGATGGTCGATCGACTTGAGATTTTGGGAATTTAGAGACAAAGGAAACACCATGTTCCTCAAACTATTCCTGAGTAATTTATGCAATGTTGCATTACTCTGCTGAAAGAAACCACTGCCATCAGGGAACACCATTGTCATGAAGGGGTTTACATGATCTGCAACAATCTTTCCCAGCAAAACACTGCCCATAGCATATCACTGCTTCAACAGGCCTGCATTCTTTTTATAGTACATCCTGCTGTCATCTCATCCCCAAGTGATGATGCACACTCACCTGGTCATCCACATGATCTAAAAGAAACCATGATACATCTGACCTGATAACCTTCTTTCATTGCTCCATGGTCCAGTTCTGATGCACACATCCCTATTGAAAACTTTCTGTGGTATACCAGCATCATCATGGGAACTCTGACCAGTCTGCTGTTACTCAGCAAACTGTGATGCACTGTGTGTACTGACGCCTTTATATCATGGCCAGTATTAAGATTTTCAGAAATCTGAGCTGTGGTAGCTCTTCTATTTGATCAATTCAGATAGGATAGTCTTTACTCCCCACTTGCATCAATGAACCATGGCTGCCCAGGACCTTGATGCGGGTTTACTGATTGTCCTTCCTTAAACCACTTTTGGTAGGTAGTAGCCATTGCATACTGGGAACAACTCACAAGATTAACTGTTTTGCAGATGCTCTCACTCAGTTATCTAGCCATCACTATTTGGCCCTTGTCAAAGTTATTCAAATCTCTTCGCTCGTCCATTTTTCCTGCTTTAAACACATGACATTCAAGAACTGACTGTTGACTTTCAGTCTAATATTTTCCCACCCTTGACATGTTCCAATAATATAAACAATGTTATTCACTCACCTGTCAGTAGTTTTAATGTTGTGGCTGATCAGTATATCTATCTTAACATTACAGAATTAATATACATATGTACAAAAACAATCATTTATAATCTTTATTATATCTTAAAAGTTAACTACAATGACTAAAAAAAGATATTTACACTCATATCACGCTAGAAATGTCTTTAATAAGATATTTCTGCTTAAATATGATGAAATTCAAATTGTCTATCATTTAATAAATAAAAAGAACCAAATAAATAGAATATATTGATTATTTCATATATTCATACACAATACATATATGCATAAAAAAGTAACACTCATGATAAAGGAACAATTTAAAACACTGCCCATAGCATATCACTGCTTCAACAGGCCTGCATTCTTTTTATAGTACATCCTGCTGTCATCTCATCCCCAAGTGATGATGCACACTCACCTGGTCATCCACCTGATCTAAAAGAAACCATGATACATCTGACCTGGCAACCTTCTTTCATTGCTCCATGGTCCAGTTCTGATGCTCACATCCCTATTGAAAACTCTTTCTGTGGTATACTAGCGTCATCATGGGAACTCTGACCAGTCTGCTGTTAATCAGCAAACTGCGATGCACTGTGTGTACTGACACCTTTATATCATGGCCAGTATTAAGATTTTCAGAAATCTGAGCTGTGGTAGCTCTTCTATGTGATCAATTCACATAGAATCAATGAACCATGGCTACCCATCAATGAACCATGGCTACCCATGACCTTGATGCAGGTTTACTGGTTGTCCTTCCTTAAACCACTTTTGGTAGGTACACTCACTTTAAGCATCATAAACAATACAGCCTACTGTATTGCCCTGGTGTCCTCCCAGAGTAATCTGTCACATTGTTTCAGAATGGTTTGAGAACTTTCCTGGATCATGCTGATCGCACACGCCACATATAGTTTCTCCTACAGGAGAAGCTTTATGTCTTCATTGAACTAAAGCAGGTCAGATACTGGACAGGGCTCATTGGCTCAAAGCACTCAGCTGATTCTCTTAGTCAAAGAGAGGGGTCCTGCAATGTACTGCTTTGCTCAGTGAAGATAACTTAGCTCTCTTGCAAGGATAATCCAGCAAGCAGGGCTATGGCCTTGAGCACCTGTTGGGACCCAGGTAAGTTATTAAACTATTCATGAAATTATTAGATAAATTACTCTGGTAGGGAGCTTGGGCACTCCTGACACCATCACCACGACAGTGGGCTGTAGTGGTTATGGTACTTAGAGTTTTCTTTTCATACACCAAGAAAAGCTATTTAGTAAATTAAGCCATTTGTTTTGCAACTCACTTGTTTATCCACCACATCTCATTAATGGATAACCCCCCTCTGTGTGGATAAAAATAAACAAATAAAAAACCATTGCAATGTGATTTTTAGTCAGGAAACCCCATATGTCTCCACAGGGATGCTTTCTTTAATTAACCTACTAAAGCTGTTTTGTTGAGTTTTCCAACCCCTGGGAGCTTAATAAATTACAAAAAATATAAAGTGCATCTTATTTTAGGCTTTGCATTTGTTAGGGGAGAAAGCTTTACAGGAGCCTTGCATTATTAAAATTGTTTTTCGAAAAGCAGCTTATTATTATTGAAACTAAAAGCGGGTGAAAAAAAAATGAAGCCACTGATTTATTAATAAAATGTATGCAAAAGCTGGATGTAGATATAATTTATTAAATATTATTAAAGAAACAAAATAATGAGGCTCTCGTCAGTAATGCAGCGAAGCTAAATTATTTTGTAGTTCACAGCTTACCTCTTTCATGGAATAAATTGTTCTGAATATTTAATGTAAAAGTTGAAGCCCAATGTAATTTTCTTTTAATTATTCATGTTGAACTTTACTATGAAATGCTATTGGTCATTGACATGATTAGACAATTTTAGGGTCTCTATGAGTGTTGAAAGAACCTTTGTCATGACAACCGTGTGAAGCACATTCTCTGTGATTCCAGGCAAAATGTAGTTTAGCTATTTAACAGTGATCAGTTAGTTGGCAAATACTGTTTTCTAATCAGACATCAAGTAAGCTGCAAACGCCAATCACACTACACACATTTTGCAAAAAAAAAAATGCCACATGAAGCCTATAGATATGGGACATGGCTACTTTGTGGAAATATGGTCAACTGATTTGGAAATTCTCCTCGCTCCAGTCAACATAGATGTCTCCTGTCCTTTCCTCTTTCTGGACCCTATTTCTCTTTATTCCAGAAATATCCCATAACCCATTGACCATAGGATCTGCCATCCTTTTTCCAAACTGAACAACCTATGTCTACAGCTCTCCTATCTCCCTCTAACCTATGATCTAATTCATCAAAACTCATATCACATAACTAGACTGATACATTTTTATATTGATAACAAAGTAATAAATTATTCAGATATATCAGAACACATCTCTCTCCTTCATGTTGGTGGTCCTACCCCAGACTTAAATTCTGGGTAAACCTTTTCCAATGGACCCATGGGCACCATTACTGTCCAAAGCCCTTGACACCCTCACTAGAGCCGAGAACAAATTAGCTGTAGAGCCATTGGGAAAGTATGGGCCAAAGAAGATATTCCTAACATGACCATGATTACATGAAAAATAAATGAGGCAATCAAGATGGATTGACTTACAGTACAACTACACAACACACCCAAATCCTTTCAGAAAACATGGGACCCTTGGCTAAATGGAGATATCCCTACCTTTTGTTAGAATTATCTTTTCATTGAGCATAATATGTTACTTTTTCTAATTTCACAAAGCACACCTAGCGCTCCTTCTTTCTTTCATCTTCTCTCTCTACAAGGCATGCATCAAGACACACTTTCTTCTCTTTTTTGCTCCTTCCCAGACCTCCTCACACACTCATCCTTACCTTGTTCTATTAGCCGTCCTAACAGATTTGTACATACACTGAACAAAATTATAAAGGCAACACTTTTGTTTTTGCCCCCATTTTTCATGAGCCGAACTCAAAGATCTAAGATTTTTTTCATGTACATAAAATGCCTATTTTTCTTAAATATTGTTCACAAATCTGTCTAAATCTGTGTTAGTGAGCACTTCTCCTTTGCCGAGATAATCCATCCACCTCACAGGTATGGCATATCAAATGCTGATTAGACAGCATGATTATTGCACAGGTGTGCCTTAGGCTGGCCACAATAAAAAGCCACTCTAAAATGTTCAGTTTTATCACACAGCACAATGCCACAGATGTTGCAAGTTCTGAGTAAGCATGCAACTGGCATGTTGATTGCAGGAATGTCCACGAGAGTTGCCCATGAATTGAATGTTAATTTCTCTACCATAAGACGTCTCCAAAGGCGTTTCAGAGAATTTGACAGTACATCCAACCAGCCTTACAACTGCAGACCACGTGTAACCACACCAGCCCAGGACCTCCGCATCCAGCATCTTCACCTCCAAGATTGTCTGAGACCAGCCACCTGGACAGCTGCTGCAACAATCGACTTGCATAACCAAAGAATTTCTGCACAAACTGTCAGAAACTGTCTCAGGGAAGCTCATCTGCATGCTCGTCGTCCTCATCGGGGTCTTGACCTGACTGCAGTTCTTCATCATAACTGACTTGAGTGGGCAAATGCTCACATTCAATGGCTTTTGGCACTTTGGAGAGGTCTGGCACTTTGGAGAGATGAATCCTGGTTTTCACTGTACAGGGCAGATGGCAGACAGTGTGTTTGGCATCGTGTGGGTGATTGGCTTGCTGATGTCAACATTTGTGGATCTAGTGGCCAATGGTGGCAGTGGGGTTATGGCATGGGCAAGCGTATGTTATAGACAACGAACACAGGTGCATTTTATTGTTGGCATTTTGAATGCACAGAGATACTGTGACGAGAACCTGAGGCCCATTGTTGTGCCATTCATCCACGATCATCACCTCATGTTGCAGCATGATAATGCATGGTCCCATGTTGCAGGGATCTGTACACAACTCCTGAAAGCTGAAAACATCCCAGTTCTTGCATGACCAGCATGCTCACCAGAAATGTCACCCATTGAGCATGTTTGAGATGCTCTGGATCGGCGTATATGACATTGTGTTCCATGCCCTGCCAATATCCAGCAACTTTGCACAGCCATTGAAGAGAAGTTGACCAATATTCCACAGGCCACAATCAACATCCTAATCAACCTGAAGGAGATGTGTTGCACTGCATGAGGCAAATGGTGGTCACACCAGATACTGACTGGTTTTCGGACCTCCTCCCCCCCCAATACAATAAAATTGCACATTTTAGAGTGGCTTTTTATTGTGAACAGCCTAAGGCACATCTGTGCAATATATGTAATCAGCATCTTGATATGCCACACCTGTGAGGTGGATGGATTATCTCAGCAAAGGAGAAGTGCTCACTAACACATATTTAGACAGATTTGTGAACAATATTTGAGAGAAATAGGCCTTTTATGTACATAGAAAAAGTCTTAGAGCTTTGAGTTCAACTCATGAAAAATGGGGGCAAAAACAAAAGTGTTGCGTTTATAATCTACAAATCTATTAAGAAATGTCCCCTCCCCTACGTGTCAGTCATTTCTCTGCATATTTCTCTATACTGATAACATAAAGATCTAAGATAAAGATTGAGTGACAGAGGATAGTAGGAGAACCTTAGTACAGGTGGTTCTACTGATTTAACAACAGTACTACTTCCCCAGCAAGTATTTATCATGCTTGCATTGGGAACACAAGACTTTTTGATGCAAATAAATGAGAAATTAAGTCAGGGGCATGAGACCAGAGGGTAAATATTACAATGATGTAACACCCACAGACCTCTGAATGTAAAGGGCAAGAGTGAAGGGCAGAAGATAAGTTATAACCACTAAACCAAATACATATAAGTTGTCATTTTAATGTATTATATATTTACCACCTCTGTGCTCTTTTATTTTAAGCGGAACCTGGCACGACAGGTTCACTTAAAATGTTTTAGGAAAACATAGCACTTGATCACTAGCATGTGATCCTTCTTCTTTGACAATTCCACATATCCTCCATTACCACCACTTTTCCTGTTTTGGTCATTGTAAAATCTTCTCAGCAAAGCTCATTATTCACTATCTTTCCTTACTATTACATTACTTCAATTCAAAAAAATTAAAATTTCTGCTGATCCAAATGCTTAACATAATTCTTCTCGATAACTGAAAAATTAACATGATTATTGAAATCTTTATTATTTGTAAGCTATGGAAAGTTCCCTGGTTAGGGTTACTACATAACTCTACTTTATCATTACTATCTTTGAACTGTGAACAAAATAAAAGGCATACCTTTGAAAAAAAAACATAATAAATGTGTTTCTTGCTAACTATTATTTCAAATCTATAGGAAGTTTCTGGATCACATCATCAAAAACAATATAAAAGAAATAGAAGACATATGTAGTTAGGTCTGGAAATATTGGTACAATATTGGTTCTATACACCACCACAATTTGTTGTGGTGGGTTTGAAATGAAACGATGATGATGCAATTGAAGTGCAGATATTCAGCTTTAATTCAAGGGGTTGAACAAAAGTATTGTATGAAACATTTAGGAATTGCAACCATTTTCATTAAAAATCCCCTTATTTCAGGGCCTCAAATGTAATTGGACAAATTAACACAATCATAAATAAAATGTTAATATTTAATACTTTGTTGATCCTTTGCAGGCAATAACTGCTTGAAGTCTTGAACACATGGATGTCACCAAATGCTGGTTTTCCTCCTTGTGATGCTTTGCCAAGCCTTTATTGCAGTTTTTGGGTCTGTGTTAAGCTTTGTCATCAGCAAGTAAAATGCAGGTAATGCCACACCTGGAATAAACTCCAGACCATTTACTTGCTTAATTGATGACGACATAACAAAGGAATAGCCCACACCTGTCCATGAAACAGCTTTTGAGTCAATTGTCCAATTACTTTTGGTCCCTTGAGAATGAGGGAGCTACATATTAAAGATCAGTAATTCCTAAAACCTTCCTCCAATTTGGGTGTGAATACCCTCAAATTTAAGCTGGATGAATGCACTTTAAGCCCATATTCATTATTTAACTGTAACTTGAACATACTTTGGTAATCGGTCAAAATATTTCCAGACCTAACTGTATATAGCAACATATGAAGAATTGTTTTGATAGTAAACATAAAGTACAGTTTTTGCTAATTGCTTGCTCACCATAGTCTTTCATTAAAACCAGTATCCTCTACACCCACATACACATAGCAGTACCCAAAAAGAATGTTGTGTATTGAGAAATGTCAAATTTAATTATCACATGATGAACCTACTTGAACTAGAGGGTTGGGTGTGGAAAAATAGATTAACAATTATAATAAACTATTTTTAGCTAAAACAATGATGAAGTATCATACCACAATTATGTGATTTTTGTTTCAGATGACAAAATGACAGTCATACCAAATGACTTTCCAGTCATAAGAAATTGAAAGAAATATTAAATAAAAATATAACATAGACATAGTGCCACGCCTGTTTTAGTAAATAAGCATAAATAATGGACGATAAGTTGACATCTACAAATATGGTCCCTTATGTATATATGTATGCACACGCCCTCTCTCTATAATGGTTTACTTATGTAAACATTCTCTAATAAGTACATGTACACAGTGGAATTTTCTTTAAAAAAATGTTACTAGGTCACCTTTGTTTGGGCATTGCATTACATTATTACTTGGTTACTGACATGTAAGAAGCACCTACTGCACATGCAAATAGAGAATATAATCAAGTTAATAAAAACTTACATTTTCCATAAACTAGCAAGTCTGAAATGTAATATATGGTTTCACATCAAGCATGAAGCCTCACACTGCTAGTATCAAAAACTTAGAGTCTTTAGATAACTCATAGTCTACTGACATACAAATAAAACCGGTCAAACTGAACAAAACAACTATACATCACTCAGATGGCATCAAACCATTACACGGAATCCAAATATCTGTCTGATAGCACAAAAACTAGCAAACCACATTCCCCACATAACATCCTAACACTACAGTAACACATATGATCATCATATAAGATGTTTTGTACACCTCTCATATATACACCAATTCAATGGTACGGGCATTGGTCTACATTATGATCCATTATCGGTAATTGATTAATAATGTTTTTTTTTTCATTAACTGGTTTTATGGCGATATCCACCACAGTCAGAAAACATTATGAACTTGTTACAGGTTTCAATTGTATTTTATGGTTAATGTCTGCCTCTTTTCACTAATCAACAAATATGCTACAGCCCATCCCCTAAGATCTAACAATGTCTTGCTCCTTGCATCTTCCCATATAACCTCTTCCCATGCTAGCCTGCAAGATTTCTTTTGTGCAGCAACAGCCCTCTGGAATTCCCTTCCCCGCCCTGTCAGACTTTCTCATATTCATTTAATCGCTCCCCCAAGACATTATTGTCTCTGGAAACATCCCGCTCAACTCCGTAAATACTGCATGCCACTTACTTAATAAATGCCCTCATCTCATTCTGCATTAAAATAATTCTCAGCCTTGCAGTTACCACCTCCTGTTTTTAGCTCCCCATAATCTAGATTGTTCCCATGGCGAAGTTCCCATGGGAATAGGACCCTCAGCTCCAGTGTGGACTGTGTGAACAGTGTGTGTATATGGGTGATATAGATCCAAATATTGATCTTTGTTATATTCAGAGGAAGCACAAATTATTATTATTTCAAGTGCACTTGGAGGAGCATAAATTCAGGCACCAGACAACTGTTGGTACTCAAAATAAGCCTCTGACCTTTATTTTGTCAGTTGCGTTTTTATACATTAAAAAGTAAGTGCCTACGTGCAAATACTCATAGGACAGTAGTAGGAAGGGAGCGAAAGGGTGAAAGAAGTACAGATGAGACATAGGGATGAACATCATGTACATATAACAAATAAGTTCTGAGAAAGAGAAAGAACAGACTGATTGAGAAGAGACAACTCAGGAGGGGGCTATCTGCTCCCGGAACTAGACATATATGGTCTTAAGTGTCGTTTTAAGCATCAAGCATTTCCTGAGTCCAAGTAAGTCAATTTTAATACAGGATATCATAATGACACCTATAAGCTTGAACCTTGGAATCAAAGTAAATTCTATTACATGGGTCAACAAGTGTGCGTTTGTCAGTTGTGTGCAGCAATGTCTAGGTAGGTGGTATGTGTCACTGTAACAGTCACATGAATGCCAGGACCCAAGGTTCTCCAGCAGAACATTGCCCTATGCAAAACACTGCATCCCACGGCAACCTTCTTCCATTGATCCATGGCCCAATTGAAATGCTCACATTCCCACTATATGCGCTTTCCGGCACTCTGACAGATCTGCTGCTATGTGCCCCATATGCAACAAACTGCAATCCGTTGTGTGTTATGACACCTTTCTATCATGACCAACATTAAGTTTTTTAGCAATTTGAGCTCTTCTGTGTGAATGGACCAGACATGCTAGTTTCCGCTCTCACATGCATCAGTGAGCCTTGGGCACCCACGACCCTGGCAACAGTTCACCAGTTTTCTTCCTTGATTCACTTTTGGTAGGTACTGACCACTGCATACCAGGAACACCCCACAAGACTTGCTGTTTGGGAGATGCTTTGATCCAGCCGTTTAGCTATCACTGTTTGTCCCTTGTCAAAGTTACTCAGGCCTCTTCTCCATTTTGCCTGCTTTTAAAACATGAAATTCAAGAACAGTCTGTTCACTTGCTGCCTGATATATCCAACCTCTTGACATGTGCCATTATAACAATATAATCAATGTGATTTACTTCACATGTCAGTGGTTTTCAAGTTGCCCATTGTATGTAAAATGCAGAGATGAAAATATAATGTTAGAATGGTTCCTAGAATGTTTATAGACTATTTTTCCCATGATGCTCATCCAGAAGTGGGAAAGAGGCAGGGAACATAACAGGAGCATTTACAAAAGGTAGTGATTTATTTAGCCAAACCCACAGAAGGGACACCAATAGAATCTTTCATGCAGGAAACACAGATCCTTGACTCACGCCTGACCAAAAACACTACTACACCTCCCCACACCACTTCATTGTAAGTAGTCAAACCTGTGGCAAAACTAGCCACTTATTTGTATAAGAGACTGAGTTGGTTAGACTATTTGAGGTTCCCGAACAGAATATGGATATATTGTTCGTCAGTCGAACCAACTATCGAACGGGGAGACCACCCAAGGGAGTCGTGTGCCTTCAATTGACTATTTTAACACCAGAAAACCGTGAGGTTCTAAATGGTCCAATGGGTGGCCGACATTTGTATGACCGAACACGTGGCGGTGGCCATCTTTGCTCACGAACGCACAGTGGTGTTTGGTCATCGAGTGAGTGGAACTATAATCGGACACTCAACCGCGTGAACACAGCTGAACTTCCTTCCTGTTCGTACATTCATTTCCTTTCGTCTAGAAAGAGGGGCATTCAACTGAACGGGATGAATGAACACCAGGCACACGACTACCCAATTCATGAATATTTGGATTTGTTTAATAGTGATAACTCTCGAAAGAAGACCGGTCAAAGCATACAACCACATGGAACTGTTTTGGGGCTTCGGGTCGTGGTTGACTGGTCTAAACTTCACTCGAATGGCTTTCCTGTTCTACTGAATGGATCTGAGCGGTATTTTGACAGATTGGGTGTTCAGATCCATGCTATTCGGTGAAGTGTCTTTCGTGGAGTTCTGACTAATATTATAGGAGTTATGATGTTTTAAAATATTGTTTAATTTTCTGTACTTGGGAGATAATCTAAATATGCATGGGGAATTGTATAAAAGCCAGCTGTGGCTAAATAAAAACCAGTTGACTCCCAAAGCTGTGTACCGTCCAGTTGTTGAGGACTTGGGATGGGTTTGCCGAACTACACTTCTTTGGAATATTGATTAAGTCTACCAGCGGAGATATTGAAGTTAATGCTGCTACTCCGCTACAAAACCATTTTAGAACAGTTTAAATTTTTAGTTGGGATCCACAGGGATCTAACAGAAGCACCTTAGAAGGAACTTCTGGCTCTCAATGAGCTGTAGAGGAGAATCAGACCAACATCAAGACACTTCTTTTTTTTTTTGAGCTTCTATTTATTCAAAGTTTATTAAGTTGAGAAGTACATACAATGAAAAGGATGCAGTCTAACTGAGAATGCATAGTTATCGGAAAGCAATATAACCAAAGGGTGGTACATTAAAAGAGAGATTACATCATCATCAAAGAGAGACAACCATATCGAGAGTACCGCATTGCAGTATCTCAGTAACATCTAACAGAGTAACGCTAGGCTTTTTGTTGTCAAACCTACAAGACAATGGTAAGAAGTCAAGTTAATAAGTTAAAGTGAGGTCTGGGCGCCCAAGGGGCATATAGGTTGGGTGTGGTATTGCACAGCTTAAGGCTGGCACTTGTGCCAGTAGTGCGTTTCACCCATGGGGCAGCATAAGGTCGTGTAAGGAGACCTAGCTGGTTATCGTGTCCCTAGGTCTGTGTTTCATTCATGGAGAGGTATGGCAAGTATCCTGACAGACAATTATGTTGCTATTGGAGACCTTTAGGTTAGTTAGTCATATCCTTTGCTCGTAGGCAGTCCCAGGTGTGAGTTTATCAAGCCACTTCTTGTCTTGTTTCTCTCCATATGTTTCCCTCAATTTTTTTTCTTTGCAAACTATTTATTTATTTATTTTTTTACTAAAAGGTGAGTGGTGGATATATGCTAGTCAGCTGTTTATTGAATGTATAACCCTTAGAAGTATTTTTTTCATTGTAACCTGTGATACTTTTCCAAGACTGTCTTATGTATCATCCATTGCTTATAAATAAAGAATTTCATTTAAAAATTGTGCGCATAGTTGCTCTGCCAATGCAAAGGCTGTCATGCATAAAAAAGGTATAAAGTTATTGATTCATATGGTAATAATATAATTTTTCCATTTTATAAATCAATGGTAGGTCCCCACATTTCTTATGCCATGCAGGTTTGGGCACTGATGGATATTACAGTACTGGCATAATTGCAGAGGCGGGCTACAAAATTAAAAAAATATTTTCTATAGAAAAAAAAGTGTTTCAGAGGGCATGCAGGTCCCGGAGCACAAGCGTCCACTTTAGGGCGCACTGGCCTGGGATGGGACAAGATCCATTTAACTAGCAGTAGGAAACATACAGCACAGCACTCCCCTCCAGCCAGTCCCTCATTGTAGCATGGCTGAGCCATGGACAGCGGTAGAGGAGCTATATATTCTATATTCTATACCCGGTCTGACAAGAATTCTCATTTAGAGTGCTGTACAACTTCCTGTAAGAAAGAAAAATGGTGCTGGGTGGGAGACACACAGAGGGGTTGGGTGTCAAGGTTATACTCCCCAACAAGCAAACCAGAGAACAATAAAGGCGAACACAGATAGACGTATTACCGGACCTTAAAGTGGCCGGACTTAACGTAGGAATGAGAGATGAGAATAGTCAAACACGCCAAGGTCAGGAATACAGAGATACGGGAAAACGAAATAGACAGAGCCAAGGTCAGGGAACCAGAAATAAGAATAACCAATAAACAAGCCGAAGTCAGGAACCAGAGAAAAGACAACTATTAAGAACGCACTCCCGGGCTAGAATAAACCATGACAGGGCAAGGAAGTGATGTCAGGAGGAGGTTAATATAGGGCAAGGTGAATGCTGATAGGCAGGGACAGAATTGAAGGAGGTATAAATAGATAATGGCAATAGGCCACTATCTCTTTAAATTTTGAGTCCACGATATCCCTGCACGTCCCCGGGCGCTCTCCCGGAGGCGCACGTGCGCGACGCCCGCCAGCGATCCACACCGCCCGAGACGAGAGGACGGACGGCAGGAGACCGGGATGGCGCGGGACACCAGGTATGACAGAACCCCCCCCGAAGGAGCTCCCATTGGAGGAACACCAGAAGGGCGAAAAGGAAACCTAGCATGGAACGCCCTAAGGAGTCGGGGTGCATGGACCTCAGAAGCAGGAACCCACGATCTCTCCTCAGGCCCATAACCTTTCCAATGAACCAGGTACTGAAGCGAACCCCGGGAGATGCGGGAGTAGACAATATGCTGGATCTCATACTCCTCTTGACCATGAACCAAAACTGGAGGAGGACGAGGTCGGGAACGATAATGACTGTTGCATATAAGCGGTTTCAGAAGGGACGTATGAAAGACGTTGGGCACACAAAGGTTTTTGGGCAAATCCAAAGCATAGGAAACAGGATTGATCCTACGCAAAACCTTGTAAGGACCAATAAACGTAGGAGCCAACTTCATTGAAGGAACGCGTAAGCGTAGGTTACGCGTGGATAACCAAACTCTATCACCAGCAACATAAGAAGGTGCCGCCCTACGGTGCCTATCCGCAAAGGCTTTTTGAGTAAGCATAGTCTTCTCCAAGATGGCATGAACCATTCTCCAAGTGTCATGTACAGTGGATAAGTGTTCATCCAACACCGGCATTCCCTCATGAGAGAACGAAGCCGGAAGAAGATTAGGATGACGACTATACGTGACAAAGAAGGGACTGTGACCAGAAGCAGAGTGCGTAGCATTGTTCCTGGCGAATTCAGCCCAAGGAAGAAGGTCAACCCAGTTGTCCTGGAGTTGAGACGTAAAACAACGGAGATATTGTTCTAGGCTCTGATTAGTCCTTTCAGCAGCACCATTCGTTTGAGGATGATAGGCTGAAGAGAAGGCGAGTTCAATGCCCATGTCTTTACAAAAACCCCTCCAAAACTTTGAAATAAATTGTGAACCCCTATCAGACTGAATGACGTCTGGCATTCCGTGTAGTCGTATTATTTCCTTGGTGAAAATACTGGCTAATCCAGCAGAAGAAGGCAATTTTCTCAAAGGTACGAAATGCGCCATTTTAGAGAAACGATCAACTATAACCAAAATGACAGTAAAACCCTTAGATGGTGGCAACTCTGCTATAAAATCCATAGACAGATGAGACCAAGGAACTAACGGCAAAGAAAGAGGATGAAGAAGTCCACATGGTACTTGATGAGAAGGTTTAGATTGGGAACAAACATCACACGATGATACGTAAGCTTCAACTTACCAATACTGTCGTGTAATTAAATCAATGGTCTTAGCTATCCCCATATGTCCAGCCATTTTACTGTCATGGTAATGGCTGAATACTTCCCCTCTTAGCTCTGGAGGCAGGTAGAATTTCTCAACAGGCTTGTCACTAGGTGCCCTATCTTGGACCCTTTGGATCTTGTGCAGAAGAGGGGAAGAGACTCTGATTCTAGTCAAAGCAATGATTCTCTCAGGAGGTATAGTGGATTCTGGTCTGACCTCCTCTTTATCAAGAGTGGCAAACTGTTTGGAAAGAGAATCTGCTTTGGTGTTCCGATTACCCGGTCTATAGGAGATTACATAATTAAAGCGGGAAAGAAAAAGAGCCCAGCGGGCTTGTCTGGGCGAAAGCCTCTTAGCGTCACTCAAATAGTATAAATTCTTATGATCGGTGAGAATCATGATAGGAACCGTAGATCCCTCAAGTAAGTGACGCCATTCCTTGAGGGCTGATACTATGGCTAATAATTCTCTATTACCAATAACATAATTCTTTTCAGCAGGTGTCAGTCTACAAGAAAAGAATCCACAAGGGTGCAACAGAGCGGTAGGGGATTCCCTCTGGGAAAGGATAGCCCCCACACCACTCTCAGAGGCATAAACCTCAAGGATGAAGGGTCTAGAGGGGTCTGGATGTCCCAGGACGGGAGCTGAGGCAAAAGATTTCTTCAAGAGAGTGAAAGAAGCTTTGGTTCCGCAGACCAATTGACATGATTAGCTCCCTTCTTGGTCATAGCTGTGATTGGTGCTAGAATCTGGGAAAAGCCTTTTATAAATTTTCTATAATAGTTAGCGAATCCAATGAACCTCTGTATGGACTTCAGACCAGTGGGTAAGGGCCATTCAAGAATAGAAGATAGTTTTTTATGGTCCATTTGAAATCCCTCAGTAGAAATTACATACCCTAAAAACGGAATAGAAGTCTGATCGAACAGACATTTCTCAAGTTTGCAATATAAGCCATTGGCAAGAAGGGTCTGTCATATACTTCTAATTTGTTGGTGATGTATCTGAATATTAGGAGAATGAATAAGAATGTCATCAAGATACACAATAGCGCAAGTGTGCAAATAATTTCGTAAGACATCATTGATAAATTCTTGGAAGACTGCTGGGGCATTACATAGACCAAACGGTATTACCGTATACTCATAATGACCACTTTGAGTATTAAATGCCGTCATCCATTCGCCTCCCTCTTTAATGCGAACTAGATTGTTCTAAGGTCTAATTTGTTAAAGACCTTAGAACCACGAAGCCTGTCAAAGAGCTCTGTTATCAGCGGTATAGGATACGCATTTTTTAGAGTAATTTTATTCAGACCCCTGTAATCTATGCAGGGACGCAAATCCCCCTCCTTTTTGGCCACAAAAAATAAGCCAGCCCCTGCAGGGGAAGAGGAACGTCTGATAAACCCCTTACTTAGAGATTCTTGTACATATTCCTCCATAACCTTATTTTCATTTTGAGAAAGAGGGTAAACCCTCCCCTTGGGGGGCATGGTACCAGAGAGGAGTTTGATAGCACAATCATAAGGCCTATGTGGAGGAAGACAGTCTGCCTGTATCTTATCAAAGACCTTCGCCAGGTCTTGGTACTGAGGCGGTACGTTAGTGGAAAGTGGAAGAGCTGATGGAAAATTAAGAGAACAAAGGGGTTTAACCTGACTTAAACATGAACTATTACAGGAAGTACTCCAAGAGAGAATTTGACTTTCTCTCCAGTCAATAACAGGGTTATGTTTTTGTAACCATGGAAAACCAAGAACCAAAGGGCAAAAAGGGAAAGAAATGACCTGGAAAGACAACTTCTCTTTATGGGTAGAGCCTATTGATAAAATAACAGTCTTGGTTTGATGCGTAACATAGGGGACTGTTAATGGTCTACCATCTATGGCCTCAAAGGCCAAGGGTGTTTCTTTCTCCTCCAAAGGAAGAGAAAGAGCTGTAGCAAAGGTCTGGTCAATAAAGTTGTCTGCAGACCGAGAGTCAATGAGGGCCATAGTGAGATGACCAACACTTTCCCAGAATAGGGTTACAGGCATCACACATCTGTATGAATTTGTTTTAGGGGACAGAGACATCACACCCAAGGCCGGTCCCCTGAACGAGCTTAGGTGGTAGAGTTTTCCGGACGTGATGGGCAATTGTTACACAAATGCCCCTTACGACCGCAGTATAGGCACAACCCTTCTCTTCTTCTGTAAGACTTCTCAGCCTCAGAGAGTCTTGTATTACCTAGTTGCATGGGTTCAGAATCAGTTTCAGGGGCTGGCAAAGCGGGTAATCCGGTTATCATAGGATGAGGAGTGATTCTTCCTAAAGCCCTCCTTTGTCTATTTAAATGAAGATGCTTCTGTCTAACCCTGATATCAATATCTGACATATACTGTATAAGGTCTTCTAGGAGTTCTGGTAAATCCCTGGCTGCCACTTCTTCCTGTAAGGACTCATTAAGGTCCTCAAAAAATACAGCTGTTAGAGCACTGTTATTCCAAGTCAATTCAGAGGCCAAGGTGCGAAGTTCGATAGCATAATCGGCCACTGTTCTAGATCCTTGTTTGATTTTTAACAAGGCTCTGGCTGCTAGTCTCTTTCTGCCTGGGGTATTGAATACATTACGGAAAGTCCTGAGGAACAATTCAAAATTAAAGACAATCACATCATTATTTTCCCATAAGGGATTTATCCAAGCCAGGGCTCTACCTTCTAATAGGTTCATAATGAATGCAATCTTGGACCTATCAGTAGAGAATGAATCAGGGGTTACTTCAAAATGTACACCCACTTGGTTCAAAAATCCCCTGCATAATGATGGGTCCCCGGAATAACGAGGAGGGGGAGTTAGACGAATAGTTGGAGTGACATGAGTCGCAGATGGTGGAGCAACAGCACCTTGAGAACTACTGTCCTCTACCTCTGGTTGAAGACACGCAGTCCTGGTGAGGATAGTTTGCAAGGCTTGGGCAAACTGATCCATTCTATGACCTAACCCCGTTATTCTATTTTCATATGCAGCCATTTGTTGTCCCAGGTTTGCAGGGTCCATGGCTCTGTCGTAATGTCAAGGCTATACTCCCCAACACGCAAACCAGAGAACAATAAAGGCGAACACAGATAGACGTATTACCGGACCTTAAAGTGGCCGGACTTAACGTAGGAATGAGAGATAAGAATAGTCAAACACGCCAAGGTCAGGAATACAGAGATATGGGAAAACGAAATAGACAGAGCCAAGGTCAGGGAACCAGAAATAAGAATAACCAATAAACAAGCCGAAGTCAGGAACCAGAGAAAAGACAACTACTAAGAACGCACTCTCGGGCTAGAATAAACCACCACGCCTCCGAGGGCACTCTCCCAGAGGCGCGCGTGCCCTCGGAGGGACGGCACGGGACACCAGGTATGACATTGGGAAGGAGAGAAATATACACACAAAATGGGCTTGGGGAGAAATACATACACTATGGATGCTGGAGGGACAAAAAGACACAGATGGGCTGGAAAAGGGGCAAAATACATGAGCTGGGTGGGAGATACCCCAAGAGTCTGAGATGGAGAGAAAGAGACACAGAGGGTCTGGGAGAGAAAGAAACAAGGTGCTCATGGGAAGAGACACACAGAGGGGCTGGGAAGGGGAGAGAGACACACACAAGGGCCGGGGGAAGAAAGTTACATACTAGGGGTAAAAATGGACATTAGAGGGTAAGAAAGGGGAGAAATGGACATTAGAGGGTAGGAAAGGGGAGAAAGAGAAACACAAAAGGGACCTGGGTAAAGAAGCACACAGAGTGGATGGGGAAGATGAGAAAGAGGCAAACAAAGAGCTGGAAGAGGAAAAGAGACACACAGAGAGGCTGTGGAAGGGGAGAAAGATACACACAAAGGGGCTGATTGAAGAAGAGACACAAAGGAGCTGGAGTAAAAAGAAACATACAAAGGGGCTGGATGAAAGTAGGAGACATACAAAGGGGGTGTAAGAGACGCACAAATGGAAACAATAGGGGGTAAGATATACTGAAGGGGAGTAAGACATTCAAAATGGAGTATAAAGAAACACTAAGGGGGTAAGAAATTCAAGAGAAGAACCAAGGTACACACAGTCATGCATTGCAACTAGAAGTAAGTCATTTTTCTTACAGCAGAGGAAATGGTTCTATATATTAAGAACAATTAAGATTTGGAATTATCTGCTCAAAGAGGTCATCTCATCAGATTCTGTAGATATTTAAAAATATATATGTTAATTCCTGGATATAAATAATATTCTTATCTAGAGAGAAATCTGATTGCCATTATTGGGTTTGTTTTGTCTTTGTGTCTAAAGGTTGAACTTGGAGGATCTGAGTTATACTTTTAAACTTTGATTACTATGTAACTATGTTATGTTCACCTCATTACACGCAACTACAAAAGTCAATATCTCATCAAAGGGGAGTTGTAATATTAACAGCAAAATAAACATTACACCCTACATGTTAATCTAATGAAAGGCCTTGCAAGCACTATACATTTAGAACAATGTGTACTCATAGATTGATCTGCACATATGTAACATAATTGTGTAATGATTATAAACGCAGACAAGGTAGACCTCTTTATACTGAAAGAAGTGTAGTTATAAATAGATGTATACTAATATTTAGAGTGAAATACCTGCCAGTAAATAAACAGGAGACAAACAAAGTCAAGGGTATCATAAAGAAGAATAGTTAACTACCAAGTCTAATCAAGGAGTCTGATAACAGAGTAGTCAAACTAGTCAAACCAGAGCACTTTCATGGAATTTGGTATAAGACACACAAGCAAGTGCACAGGTATAGGGTTATATATGGGGCTAAGTGCAGTTGAAGATGATCGTCAAATGAGGGCATCTCTGATTGGCTGCCATTGGTGACTGATTGCATTGCATATCAACTGGCATTTCTTAACAGGCATTAGAAAGAGGTGAGCTGGAGAGGTCGTGACAAAAGCTCAGGGATAAATATGTGTGATGGAAGTTGAAAGTTTTTCCTCCAGGACCCATGATAATGCTTCCTAAATAAAAGTCTGGGATACGTTGGGGTCCAGCAACTGGCACTGTGTATTATATATCACATCTAGCCCTTTAAGGGTCGAGTAGATCCCTGAATAGTATATTGATGCAGTTATGACATCATATGATTCATACAAAGGGAACAGTGAGAGAGGTGTGTACAGCAGATAGATACACACAACTCCTACTTCTCAAATACTTATTGTGAGTTTACCAGCATAACTGGTAGTACAGAAAATGCACAGAGGTTGTGACATTGGAGCTATCATAAAAATTATTTGATATAACTTTTTTAGGTTGAGCAGTTACAATGCTCAGGTAAATTCTCAAAAAATATCATAATAGCTGAAATATGTAGAGCTGAGCACCATGTAAACCTCAAAAAGCTGCAAATATGTATTATTTTATTGTTGATAAAACGTCAACATATTCCGCAGCACTGTACATTGTGTGAACTAACAGATAAGTATTTGTAACCGGACGGTGTTACAGACACAGAAACAGAGGGTGTTGAAAGCCCTGCCTGCTTAAGTGAGCTTACATTCTAGGGGACCATAGTCCAAGTGCATACCCTCCTCATGTGATACTCGAGGATAACGCATAGTTATTATTATTATTATTATTATTATTGCCATTTATATAGCACCAACAGATTCCGTAGTGCTTTACAATATTATGAGAGGGGGGATTTAACTATAAATAGGACAATTTCAAGAAAACTTACAGGAACGACAGGTTGAAAAGGACACTGCTCAAACGAGCTTACAGTCTATAGGAGATGGGGTATAAAACACATTAGCACAGGAAATAGCAATCAAATAAGGTGGGAGTGAAGCAGAGCTAGATGGGAGAGTATAGTGCTGCCCTTTAAGAGAGAGCAAGAGACAGATATGTGAGGTAGAAGTTACTCTGGGAGTCCATAAGCTTTCCTAAAGATATGGGTTTTAAGGCACTTCTTACACGATTGAAGACTAGAGGAGAGTCTAATGGCGGTAGACGGCGAGAAGTCCTGCAAGCGTGAGTTGGCCTTACGGCAGAGGACAGAAGAAGGTCACGGACAGAGCAGAGAGACCGAGAAGGGGCATACCTATGGTTCTGTGAAGAGATATAAGAGGGGCTAGAATTGTTCAGTGCTTTATTGGTATGGGTTAGCACTTTGAATTGACTCCTATAGGATACAGGAAGACAATGTAAGGACTGACAGAGGGGTGAGGTGTGAGAGGACAGACTAAAGAGGAAAATCAGTCTGGCGGCAGCATTCAAAAAATACAGCGGGGCAATATGGATATTGGGAAGACCAATTAGGAGAGGGTTACAATAATCCATGAGGGAAATTACTTACGAATCTTGCGTAAGAAATTACTAGAAATTACTAGAGCATGGACAAGCTTCTTGGTAGCATCTTGCATAAGAAAGGGGCAGATGTGGGCTATCTTTTTAAGATGGAATCTACAGGATTTGGCAACATACTGGATGTGAGGCCAGAATCAAGTATGACGCCAAGACAGCACGCTTGCAACGATGAAACTATATGGATACAACTAACTTGAAGGGAGAGCGAATGAAGAGGATCAGTATTAGGAGGAGAAAAGACAAGGAGCTCAGTTTAAGAGAGATTGAGTTTCAGAAAGCGGGAGGACATCCAGTCAGAGATGGAAGAAAGGCAAGCAGTGACATGTTGCAGGACGGCAGGGGAGAGGTCTGGGGAGGAGATAGATATATATATGGGTGTCATCAGCATACAGGTGGTAGTGGAATCCAAATGAGGTAATAATTTTGCCAAGAGAGTCAGTATAAAGAGAAAATAGAAGGGGATCAAGGACAGAGCCTTGGGAGACTCCAACCAAGACAAGACAAGGAGAGGAGGTATCATTAGAAAAGGAGACACTGAATGAACGTTGGGAGAGATAAGAGGAAAACCATGAGAGGACAGTTCTTTTTATATTTTATTCATATTTGTAGCTGCCACTATTTATGTATTATGATCCACTATTTCTTTACATTTTTAAAAAAAATATTGCTGACTTAGAAGTTTAGGTTTTTAATACTTAAGATTTGTTGTCACCAGCCGGAAATAAGCCTAAAACTAGGATAAATATGCTTTGTAAAATGATTGTACATTTATTATTGTATACTGTTTGCACTATTGGTGCTTTACATACACTGGAAAACCTTTCAAAAATATAAACTACTCAAAAAAATAAAGGGAACACTTAAACAACACAATGTAACTCCAAGTCAATCACAGTTCTGTGAAATCAAACTGTCCACTTAGGAAGCAACACTGAGTGACAATCAATTTCACATGCTGTTGTGCAAATGGGATAGACAACAGGTGGAAATTATAGGCAATTAGCAAGACACCCCCAATAAAGGAGTGGTTCTGCAGGTGGTTACCACAGACCACTTCTCAGTTCCTATGCTTCCTGGCTGATGTTTTGGTCACTTTTGAATGCTAGCGGTGCATTCATTCTAGTGGTAGCATAAGACGGAGTCTACAACCCACACAAGTGGCTCAGGTAGTGCAGCTCATCCAGGATGGCACATAAATTCGAGCTGTGGCAAGAAGGTTTGCTGTGTCTGTCAGCATAGAGTCCAGAGCATGGAGGCGCTACCAGGAGACAGGCCAGTACATCAGGAGATGTACAGGAGGCCGTAGGAGGGCAACAACCCAGCAGCAGGACTGCTACCTCAGCCTTTGTGCAAGGAGGAACAGGAGGAGCACTGCCAGAGCCCTGCAAAATGACCTCCAGCAGGCCACAAAGGTGCATGAGTCTGCTCAAACGGTCAGAAACAGACTCCATTAGGGTGGTATGAGGGCCCAACGTCCACAGGTGGGGGTTCTGCTTACAGCCCAACACCATGCAGGACGTTTGGCATTTGCCAGAGAACACCAAGATTGGCAAATTCGGACCCCTTGTGAGACCATATGCTGATGCGGTTGGCCCTGGGTTCCTCCTAATCAAGACAATGCTAGACCTCATGTGGCTGGAGTGTGTCAGCAGTTCCTGCAAGACAAAGGCATTGATGCTATGGACTGGCCCGCCCGTTCCCCAGACCTGAATCCAATTGAGCACATCTGGGACATCATGTCTCGCTCCATCCACCAGACTGGTCCACAGACTGTCCAGGAGTTGGCAGATGCTTTAGTCCAGGTCTAGGAGGAGATCCCTTAGGAGACCATCCGCCACCTCATCAGGAGCATGCACAGGCATTGTAGGGAGGTCATACAGGCACGTGGAGGCCACACACACTACTGAGCCTCATTTTGACTTGTTTTAAGGACATTTCATCAAAGTTGGATCAGCCTGTAGTGTGTGTTTCCACTTTAATTTTGAGTGTGACTTCAAATCCAGACCTCCATGGGTTGAAAAATTAGATTTCCATTTTTTTATTTTTGTGTGATTTTGTTGTCAGCACATTCAACTATGTACAGAACAAAGTATTTCAGAAGAATATTTAATTCATTCAGATCTAGGATGTGTTATTTTTGTGTTCCCTTTATTTTTTTGAGCAGTGTATTAAGAGAATATAGGAATGCTGACACTCTGAAAGATACTTGTAATCAGAGTCCGTTAAAAGGGATCTAAACTCTAAACAGTTGGTTATATACATTCTGCATGTTGTGGTCTTTACTTATTGAATTATATCGTATTTCAAATCATGTACATGTAAAGCATCTATCAAGCTAAAAAGCCTTTTTTCTGATCAGGAATGTGAAAGCACCTTGACCCAAGGCTCAAGCTACAGATGACCGGATGACCAGTCTGTTTAAAATTGTCTAACTTAGATCATGATATGCTTTGAACTCTACCCTAATTTTAGTGCCTGACACGTACACACCAAAAATATATTTTTCCTTGTATCATTCTGTGGTTTCTGAGGAGACGATTGCAGCTGTCACCCTCAGCCCCTCTTCTTATGTCCTAAGTAAATTTATGTTTTTTTATGTTTTTTTATGTTTTTTTCAAACATCCTGTTTTTGTCACGCAAGTCACAAAGCTATATTATCTTGCTCTCGAATTAAAAAGCAGAAGCTTTCTTTGATACATAAACGCTGGTGTCTGGTGCCTGGTGTCTGATTGCTTCCCTGAGCGCGCTCGAACGAACAATTTGGTTTCCCCTGAACATATCCTTGAATTATTGTTATCCAAAACAGTAACTCCACATTTGCCGGGTATCACGTAATAAACCTCTAAAGAGCTTAAATTTTGATTGTGGTATCCTACCTACTTTAGTCCTTCTGAGATGTACACAGTGTTCCACACTTTATGACCATGAAAGGCTTAACCAGGTAGGGAGCTAATTCATTACTTCCACCCTTTGGTGGCTTAGAGGATAATGATGGTAAGTGGGATAGGGAGTCCCTAAACCTCATACACTATGGCTAGGAGGGTTTAGTTCCTCTGACTCTGTTAAAGGAACACTCAAAGCACCATAACCCCACTTTAGTACTACTACTGTTGTGATTTTGTTTATATTGTTTTCAAATATATTCTATTGAAATGTTTTTGCAAATAATATGTTTTTGCACAAAACATGGGAAAAAGGGAAAAGCCACTAAGGGGAAAAATACAGGGGCAAACAGACCCCTCCCCCCCAGGTAAGTGTTCACAATATACATGAGGAGGCAATAGCACATAGGTATAACCATAGCATGGTAGCATACCTAAGTAATAAAGATTATAATATAAAGTATAATATGTATGACATCCAGTACATCCCAAAAAAATAAATCTCTATCTTACATCCTTCTCATTACCATAAAAGATACATCATACTGTTTTTATTACTATTATTATCATTATTATATAAAGTGTGTGGGAAACGTAATTAGCTCTTTCTTATTACATATTAAGTCCTCTCAGGTCCGGTATGAATTATTTTAACATGTAAAATGTAATTGTCAGAAAATGTAATTTGTCTTGAGTCTGACGTAATACTGGGTCTTTGTAAGCACAGTGTTTGTGTCTGTATTTATGAGCCTTATGTAGTATATTACCTTTTATTATTTCCCTTTTAGCGCTACGGACAAGAGTAGTACACCACAATGGTCCACATGGCTGTACTGAGAGGAGCAATGTAGAGAAAGATTGTTGAGGAGCAAAGGCAGAGAAAGATTAGATGCTATATGGAGGGGCACACTGAAATGTATGTTTTTAGTTTTTTTTCTATTTGCAGATGTATTTGTTTTCAGATCGTCATACAAAATCTACAATGGGAAATGGTTATGCTGACTTAGATGAGTTATGCTCAGAAGTTAAAGGTTTAAAGGTTTACTCCATGCCCTACTTGGCATTATGTTTTAGATCTTCCCCTTCTGATCGCTTCATAAATAGATTTCAAATAAGTTTTCTTTATCTGAAATGCATTGGAACATATAGAAGAGCCATCTATTCTGTAGAACTTACTTTTACAAAAACTTTCAGCTGAATTATGGAATTTTGCATGCTTATCTACATAAAAAGGTATTTAGCACGAATTACTACCAGAAAAAAACTTTAACAAGTACCAGGAATTTGGAATACTGAAAGAGGTAGCAAAGTAAATTGTAGATTATCATAGACTTGGTGTTCAGATAATCTGAACTATAATAATGACAGATGGCAATTATTTTGCATAATGCCTCTTTACTGCACCTCCAAATATCAGCAAAACATTGGGAACTAAACAACCATTCAGAACACAAATGTCTAAGGCAATCCGTATGAAACCACTTCCTCTTTATTTGATGAAAACAGAACAGGAACAGATATTCCACTAAAATCAAAGCAACTGCAATAACATCCTATGAGGAAAATCATGAAAACACGGCACAGTTAGAGACCAGGGGAAGGAAAATCCTTCTGAAAAGGGGAAAGAGCATGAACTTATGCATGAAAACAGGCATGGTAGAACAGCAGAACTAGTACAGCATGAAAATAGAGATATATTTAGAAATAAAGTACATTATATATAACAACAAAACACATCTGCACACACAAACTGATCACAAGCAGACAGAAATATACCATAAAACCCCAAAATATCGGCGTGAAATGCACCGGACAATGGACAACCTTAGACAAAGCGCGGAGTCAATGAATCCACCTAACCAAGGTAGCCATTGAAATGGGGTAAACAGCTTAACGTAGGCTATTAAAGGATGGCCCTACTGGCAAGCACATAAGGGAGCCATAGCCAGAAGAAATCTAGAAAGGAATGCCACCACACAAAGTGGGAATTACCCACCACAAACTCACGAACAAAGCGGGAATCCATTTTATCATCCACAAATACGCCATCCAAATCAGACTGAGCATCACGATTATCTTAGGGTAAGCAACAGCAATCCAGGCTCCAAGAAGATGGCTGACTCGATACCTCGTGGCTGCCTAACAACCCACAGCATGCGTCTATGAAGCAGTATGCAAGCAAGAAACATTCAACATGAGATTTACTTGAAGTTTTCCTGCAGTAGCAGCTACAAGAAATCAGATCACCTTGAAGAATTGTATTTAAAAGAAGAAAAACTACCACAACAAGAGGACATAGTCTTAAATTAGAGGGACAAAGGTTTAAAAATAATGTCCGGAAGTATTACTTTACTGAGAGGGTAGTGGATGCATGGAATAGCCTTCCAGCTGAAGTGGTAGGGGTTAACACAGTAAAGGAGTTTAAGCATGCGTGGGATAGGCATAAGGCTATCCTAACTATAAGATAAGACTAGGGAGTAATGAAAGTATTTAGAAAATTGGGCAGACTAGATGGGCCGAATGGTTCTTATCTGCCATCACATTCTATGTTTCTATGTTTCTAAGAAGCAGAATAGTGAACCAACGTCAACATTTTAAGGGAAATAATTATTCCTTTAATTCTTATGTTTGTTTTGATTCTCTCACTTAGTAAAGTACCATATTGCCTATCACCTTGTACATTCTATTAAATATGTAGACCTGTCAGAAAGTAAATTAAAATAAAACAAAAAAACATAATACAGATGCAAGATTGTCAAGGATATTTGCACTGATTGCGGCCCTGGTTTTTCCCTATTGATAATGGGAAATCTTGTAGCCTGTTATTGCTGGGGGAGAACCTGCCCAGGAATCTGAGTGG
>OW240917.1:93504424-93604200 GCA_933207985.1 Pelobates cultripes | reverse complement strand
GACCATCTCAAGGATGCCTATACTTAGAGAGACTCCCGCATCAACAGCAGAACGTGGAGATATTGGTGTGTCAAAGGACCTTGAAATAGTTCTGGACGTACTGGAATTTCCCTTGGAGGTTCCAGAATCATCTTATACATCATAGGAATTTAGAGTCGACGAGGCCATACACTGTCTCCTTTTGAATTACCAATAGTGATGTCGCGAACCAGAAATTTTCGGTTCGCGAACGGCGAACGCGAACTTCCGCAAATGTTCGCGAACCGGCGAACCGCCCGAAACGCCATTGACTTCAATGGGGAGGCGAATTTTAAAACACACAGGGACTCTTTCTGGCCACAATAGGGATGGAAAAGTTGTTTCAAGGGGACTAACACCTGGACTGTGGCATGCCGGAGGGGGATCCATGGCAAAACTCCCATGGAAAATTACACAGTTGATACAGAGTCTGGTTTTAATCCATAAAGGGCAGAAATCACCTAACATTCCTAAATCACAATCAATATGGATTGACACCTGACATATGACATATTGACACCTTGACATATGGATTGACACCTGTCCTCAGAGCCCCTGATGCACACGGACACAGAGCAGAATAGAGACTTGTCCCCCTACATAGGGTCACTTGGCAGATATGGATTGACACCTGTCCTAAGGATCCCTGATACACACTGACACAGAGCAGAATAGGGACTGTTCCCCCTACATCGGGTCACTTGGCAGATATGGATTGACACCTGTCCTCAGAGACCATGATACACACTGACACAGAGCAGAATAGGGACTGTTCCCCCTACATAGGGTCACTTGGCAGATATGGATTGACACCTGTCCTCAGGATCCCTGATACACACTGACACAGAGCAGAATAGGGACTGTTCCCCTACATAGGGTCACTTGGCAGATATGGATTGACACCTTGTTACAAACTGCTATTTGTAACGGGCCCTTTAAATGGCAAATTGCCCTGCTTCCGGGTTGTGGAGAAGCCTACTTGCCAGCCTCCTCCCGCATGACTATGGCCCCTGGGAGATTGTGAAAATGTATGCACTTTTATTTGGTGTGTATGGCCCTTTAAGACTGTCGGTGGGCATATTGGGGCTTATGGACTCTTTATGTGACTGGTGCTGGCCCTTTAAACACCTTTTTTGGGACATCAGGAAGATTGGGACACTGCCCCTTTAAGGCCGTGTCCCCAGACTTGTTGGGGACACGGCCCCTTTAAGACGGTGTCCCCTGTGTCCCCAGACCTGGTGCAAACCCTTTGTGCCTGCCTTGCTATTTCCCACTTGGTTCAGTAAATGGGAAATTATTTCAGCTGCAGAGACTAAGTCCCATTCGGCGATGGGACTTAGTCGTTTTTTCAGCCTGAAATAGACCGACCTCACAGCCCAAATCTATGGAACTGTTTTGGGCAGGAAAATGTGCTTGCGGTCGGTCATAAAGGGACCTCCAGCTAACTTTTTAACCCCTGGATGGATTTGGCTGATTTTTGGTTATGTTTATGTTTTAAGTGTGCTGATTCCAAATATGTAATTATGAAGATGGGATGTGTAGTTTTAAAGTTACAGGGTATGGCTAAAAACTGTATTTTTACTGCCTGTGTTTAATTATGTTAATCTCTTCCCAAACGTCATTTCGTTCAAAGTGGAGAGAATGTTAAAAAAATATATTTTTGTTCGGAGTGTGAGAAATGCTTTTCAGCCGCTTCTAATCTTAAGCATCATTTGAGGAGCCATACAGGAGAGAAACCTTATTTGTGGTGTGTTTAGTATTGTTCTGATCAGTTTAATACCTTCCGCGTCTCCTATCAGTGGACGTGTATATGGCAGCCATTTTAGGAACCGTACACCTGGGACCCGAGCAAGGTCACCTCGTTCAACAGGCTTGCAGCGTATCCTCCAGGAAGAAGAGCCTGAACCCTTACCGGCTGCACGTGTCTTACCTGTACATGGAAAGCTGCTGTGGTTCCTTGATGAGCCAGCTGCCCGTGAGTTAACATGTCCCGTGGAGAAGCACTCTGTCCTGTAAAGCCTCACCAAAAAAAAGGAGTGGTGTGTTTAGTATTCTTCTGATCAGTTTAATACCTTCCGCGTCTCCTATCAGTGGACGTGTACACGGCATTGATTTTTGTAACAGGGAGATGGAAGAAGAGGCTTGGTCGGGTCCTCTTACTGCAAATTTGGGGCACTGCGCGGTCAAGCTAATGTGACACCAGATAGGGGTGGTGTGTTTAGTACTATTTTTATCAGTTTAATACCTTCCGCTGCCTCCTATCAGTGGTCGTGGTACACGGTGCATTGATTTTTGTAACAGGGAGATGGAAGAAGAGGCTTGGTCGTCCTCTACTGCAAATTTGGGGCACTGTACAGTCATAATGACAATTCTAGATAGGAGTGGTGTGTTTAGTACTATTTTTATCAGTTTAATACCTTCCGCTGCCTCTATCAGTGGTCGTGGTACACTGCAGTAATTTCTGTAACAGGCAGATGGAAGAAGATGTTTGGTTGGTCCTCCTAACTGGAGACTGTGTTGCTGTATCGGGTGGGTGGTGGAGCTACTTATAAAGTACACACTGCTTTATAAAGCCATTTATAAAGTACACACTTTCGGCGTGCTTCTGAACTCCAAGTTGGTATGATCAGTCACGCAAGTCAACCGGCATTCAGAGCTAAAATACAGCAGCGGGTGGACCATTTTTAGCCCAAGGCAGCTCATCTCATCAGGCCTTTTTTAATCTAATGTATCGCCCAGTGTCAGTCCCTTCGGGATCCATCCTCATTCATCTTAATAAAGGTGAGGTAATCTAGACTTTTTTGACCTAGGCGACTTCTCTTCTCAGTGACAATACCTCCTGCTGCACTGAAGGTCCTTTCTGACAGGACACTTGAAGCGGGGCAGGCCAGAAGTTCTATCGCAAATTAGGATAGCTCAGGCCACAGGTCAAGCCTGCACACCCAGTAGTCAAGGGGTTCATCGCTCCTCAGAGTGTCGATATCTGCAGTTAAGGCGAGGTAGTCTGCTACCTGTCGGTCGAGTCGCTCTCTGAGGGTAGATCCCGAAGGGCTGTGGCGATGCGTAGGACTTAAAAAGGTACGCATGTCCTCCATCAACAACACGTCTCTAAAGCGTTCTGTCCTTGCCGGCGTGTCATGGGAGGAGGAGGATGACTTCCACCTCTCCCCCTGTTAGATTCCCGTTGTGCTGTGACATCACCCTTATACGCTGTGTAAAGCATACTTTTCAATTTATTTTGCAAATGCTGCATCCTTTCATACTTGTTGTAATTCGGTAACATTTCCGCCACTTTCTGCTTATACCGGGGGTCTAGTAGCGCGGACACCCAGTACAGGTCGTTCTCCTTCAGCCTTTTTATACGAGGGTCCCTCAACAGGCACGACAGCATGAAAGACCCCATTTGCACAAGGTTGGATGCCGAGCTACTCATTTCCCGTTCCTCCTCCTCACTGATGTCAATGAAGGTATTTTCTTTCCCCCAGCCACGTACAACACCACGGGTACCAGATAGGTGACAACGAGCACCCTGGGATGCCTGTTGTGGTTGGTCTTGCTCCTCCTCTTCCTCCTCCTCAAAGCCACATTCCTTCTCTGACTCCTCTTCCTCACAATCCTCTTCCAGCGTTGCCGCAGGTCCAGCAAGCGATGCTGATAAGGCTGTTTCTGGAGGTGATGGTGACCACAACTCTTCCTCTTCCTCTTCCTCTTCCTCTTCACGCTCATCTACGGCCTGATCCAGCACTCTTCGCAGGGCACGCTCCAGGAAGAAAACAAATGGTATGATGTCGCTGATGGTGCCTTCGGTGCGACTGACTAAATTTGTCACCTCCTCAAAAGGACGCATGAGCCTACAGGCATTGCGCATGAGCGTCCAGTAACGCGGCAAAAAAATTCCCAGCTCCCCAGAGGCTGTCCTAGCACCCCGGTCATACAAATATTCATTAACGGCTTTTTCTTGTTGGAGCAGGCGGTCGAATATTAGGAGTGTTGAATTCCAACGTGTCGGGCTGTCGCAAATCAAGCGCCTCACTGGCATGTTGTTTCGCCGCTGGATATCGGCAAAGTGAGCCATGGCCGTGTAGGAACGCCTGAAATGGCCACACACCTTCCTGCCTGCTTCAGGACGTCCTGTAAGCCTGTGTACTTATGCACAAAGCGTTGTACGATCAGATTACACACATGTGCCATGCACGGCACATGTGACAACTTGCCCAACTTCAATGCCGCTAACAAATTTGTTCCGTTGTCACAAACCACTTTGCCGATATCCAGTCGCTGCGGAGTCAGCCACTTTTCCACCTGTGCGTTCAGGGCGGACAGGAGTGCTTGTCCAGTGTGACTCTCTGCTTTCAAGCAAGTCAAACCCAAGACGGCGTGACACTGCCGTATCCGGGATGTGGAATAGTACCTGGGGAGCTGGGGGGGTGCCGTTGATGTGGAGCGTGCAATCTAATGTGCCACCAGGTAGGAGTGGTGTGTTTAGTACTATTGTTATCAGTTTAATCACTGTTACGTCCCGTATCCGTTGATGTGGAGCAAGACGCAGCAGCAGAACAGGACTCAGTCGAGGAGGTTATGGAAGATGAGCGTGAACTGCTCAAGGCGGGAGGCGGAGTGGCGGATGGTTGAGAGGGGACAAGGAGGACAGCAGTGGTTGACGTGGCTGAAGATGCTGGACCAGGAGGAGGCTGGCGGCTTAGAGTAGGCGAGCTGCTTGTAATCATGTGTTGATCCCATAGGCGTCTGTGATGTGAGATCATGTGCCTACGCAAAGCAGTTGTACCTAGGTGGGTGTTGGACTTCCCACGACTCAGTTTCTTTTGGCACAGGTTGCAAATGGCATCGCTGTTGTCAGAGGCAGACACACACAAAAAATGCCACACTGCAGAGCTCTGCAATGACGGCATTCTGGTGGTATGATATGAGTGGCACTGTAAACTGGCAGAGTACACGCTGTAGGGCTGACACACCCGCTTTAAGGACACTGACTGCTATTCAATCTATAACAGTGAAAAAAGTGTTTTTTGTTTTTAAATACAAGCTTTGTGTCACCAGATCTAAGTGGTGGCACTGGTCACCGTATCCACTGTTAGCGTAACACACCCGCTTTAAGGACACTGACTGCTATTCAATCTATAACAGTGAAAAAAGTGTTTTTTGTTTTTAAATCCAAGCTTTGTGTCACCAGATCTAAGTGGTGGCACTGGTCACCGTATCCACTGTTAGCGTAACACACCCGCTTTAAGGACACTGACTGCTATTCAATCTATAACAGTGAAAAAAGTTTTTTGTTTTTAAATACAAGCTTTGTGACACCAGATCTAAGTGGTGGCACTGGTCACCGTATCCACTGTTAGCGTAACACACCCGCTTTAAGGACACTGACTGCTATTCAATCTATAACAGTGAAAAAAGTTTTTTGTTTTTAAATCCAAGCTATTGTGACACCAGATCTAAGTGGTGGCACTGACTGGGGAAATGGGCACAGTATGCACTGTGAGCCTGACACAGAAGCTGGCAGCAGTGGCAGACAACTAAGTGCAATTACATTACATAGAAAAAATAAATTTAAAAAAAGCATACCCTTATCCCTAACCTAGCTATGCTTTTCCCTATCTTATGAACAGCAGCTACACTTTCCCTCCTCTTACTAAGCATGCAGCTTGAGAATGAATCTAAAATGGATGCCTTCCAGGAGGTGGGAGGGTCTGCTAGGGAGGGTGTGCTGCTAATTGGCTGGAATGTGTCTGCTGACTGTGAGGTACAGGGTCAAAGTTTACTCAATGATGACGAATAGGGGGCGGGTCGAACCGCGCATATGTTCACCCGCCGTGGCGAACGCGAACATGCTATGTTCGCCGGGAACCGTTCGCTGGCGAACCGTTCGGTACATCACTAATTAGGTGTTATACTGCCGTAGCACACATAAGGATTGCAAAATATACAGTAACATCTCCAAGTGTGTGTCAAAAAGGCAGAAAAAATGCTAATTGTAACTAGACTTGGTACAAACTAACAAAAAAATGATCCTATGCTAAGGTTTAAAATATGACTTTTGAAATACCCTGGGGTGTCTACTTTAAGAAATGGTAGGCCTTTGTGGGGTAGTTTGAATTTAAAACCTGCTAAGATGCTTGGAAATTGCACATGGGCCGAGCATCAAAATTCAAAGTTCGGTAAAAACTGATATAGCTTGGTCTCCAATGTGCCCCTTCAACATCCACATATCCCTGAAAAGAGTACACATGGGGGTATTGTTGCACTAAGAGGACATAGCTGAGCAACATATCAGGTGTTATACTGCCATAGCACACATAAGGATTGCAAAATATACAGTAACATCTCCAAGTGTGTGTCAAAAAGACAGAAAAAATGCTAATTGCTACTAGACTTGGTACAAACTTGCAAAAAAATGATCCTACACTAAGGTTTAAAATATGCCTTTTGAAATACCCTGGGGTGTCTACTTTAAGAAATGGTAGGCCTTTGTGGGTTTTTTTTTTTTGAACATTCAAACTGTAATAATGCCCCAAGCATAGGTCAATTAAATCTGTCTCTCAAAATTGTACTGTAAATACTGAAATGGACAGGTCTCCTATATGGCACTGTAGCTTCACGAAATAGTGCCAAAGACATTCATATGGGGTGTCATTTTACTCAGAAGACTTAGCTTAGCATAATATGGGGGGGTGGTTGAACTTAGTGGCACATATGAAATATACAAAATGCCCAGCAAAAATGCAATCCGTATGTAAAAAATGCCCCAATTTATTTTTTGTACCACATACCTTGGCATATATTGGTGAAAAAATGGGGGCATGTTAAGGCACAATATGCACTATATGAGATACCCTGGAGTGCCTACTTTTACAAATGATAGGCCTTTGTGTTTTTTTTTTGAACATTCCAACTGGAATAATGCCCCAAATTGAAGCATAGGCCAATTAAATCGGTCTCTCAAAATTGTACGGTAAATACTGAAATGGACAGGTCTCCTATATGGCACTGTAGCTTCACAAAATAGTGCCAAAGACATTCATATGGGGTTTAATTTTACTCAGAAGACTTAGCTGAGCATAATTTGGGGGGTTTGAACATACGAAATATACAAAATGCCCAGCAAAAAATGCCCAAAATGTTTTTTTACCACATAATTTGGCATATATTGGTGAAAAAATGGGGGCACAATATGCACCATATGAGATACCCTGTGTCTACTTTTACAAATCGTAGGCCTTTGTGTTTTTTTTTTTTTGAACAGTCAAACTGCTATAATCAGTGGTGTATCCTGGTTTTGTGCTGCCCTAGTCAGGACAAAACTCAAGTGCCCCAACCTCCCCCTCTGCGCCACCACCACCTAACCCTTCCCCACTGCCCCGCCTTCTAAATATACACACACACATTCACTGACAGATAAGCATACACTAGCTAACAGAAACACACACTCGCTGACACTAACAGACACACACTCACTCACTAACAGACACACACACTCCCTAACGGACAAACACACACTCACTAACAGACACACACACATTCACTCACACACACTAACAGGCAAACACACACACACTAACAGGCAAACACACACACACTAACAGCCAAACACACTCACACACTAACAGACAAACACACTCACTAAGAGACAAACACACTCACACTCACTAACAGACACACACTCACTCACTAACAGACACACACTAACAGACAAACACACACTAACAGACACACACAGTAACAGACACACAAACTAACAGACAAACACACTCACACTCACTAATAGACACACACACACTAACAGACACACACACTCACACACACACACACACATTAACAGTCAAACACACTCACACTAACAGACATACACACTAACAGACAAACACACTCACACTCACTAACAGACACACACACTAACAGACACACACACACTTACAGACACACACACTCACACACACTAACAGGCAAACACACTCACACACTAACAGACACACACACACACACTAACAGACAAACACACTCACACTCACTAACAGACACACACACACTAACAGACACACACATACTAACAGACACACACTAACAGACACACACTATCAGACAAACACACTCACACTCACTAAGAGACAAACACACTCACACTCACTAACAGACACACACTCACACTCACTAACAGACACACACCCACTCACTCACTAACAGACACACACTCACTCACTAACAGACACACACTAACAGTCAAACACACTCACACTAACAGACACACACACTAACAGACAAACACACTCACACTCACTAACAGACACACACACACACTAACACACACACACTAACAGACACACACACACTAACAGACACACACACTCACACACACACTAACAGGAAAACACACTCACACACTAACAGACACACACACACTAACAGACAAAGACACTCACACTCACTAACAGACACACACTCACTCACTAACAGACACACACACTAACAGACACACACAGACACACACACACGAACAGACACAAACACTAACAGACACACACACTCACTTTTTTTTATTTAACCCCCCCCAGCCTCATTACCTTTGGGAATGCTACTGGGGTCTAGTGGGGCTGCTGGGCGGTAAGGCGGCACTGGCAAGGGAGCACGTCCCCTGAGCGCTCTGCTCAGCTCTCTCGCGCGCCGCCCGTAGAGTGATGCTGGGAGCCAGAGTATGACGTCATCTTTCGGCTCCCAGCCTCACTCTGCGGGCGGAGCGTGAAGGAGCTGAGCAGAATGCTCAGGGGAAAGTGCCCCCTCGTCGCCCGCCCGCCCGCCCGCCCGCCCAGCAAGACATTTGCCCAGGCATTTGGGGGCAGCTTTTTTTGCTGCCCCCTGGAAAATGCTGCCCAAGGCAAATGCCTTGTTAGCCTCGTGGCTAAAATGTCCCTGGCTATAATGCCCCAAATTATAGGCCAATTAAATCCGTCTCTCAAATTGTACTGTAAATACTGAAATGGACAGGTGTCCTATATGGCACTGTAGCTTCACAAAATAGTGCCCAAGACATACAATGGGGGTATCGTTGTACTCAGCAGATGTAACTGAACACAAAATAAAGTTTTGTATAGGAATAGCACACACCTACTTTACAAACTGCACATGAGAAGTTCTTTGTTAAACGTTTGTGTACCAAAAAACCCCCACAATTTTACTCCAATATTTAGCAGAGGTTGGCGGTGAAATGGCTACATAGAAAGTGTCAAAACAACCTTAGGTAAATAGCCTGTGATGTCTACTTTATATAAATATATTCTTTTGTGTGGCAATTTTGTTTTATTTTATGGCTATTAAGCTTACAAGACAAACATACCAAATTCTAAAATCGCTCCACATTAAAAGTTTATTTTACTCCTTGTGCTTTGTGACCTGTAGCTACCAAAAAAAAACTTAAAATCCCAGACACATTATATATTCTGTAACTCAGAACAACTAAATGAATTTTAATTACTTTCCTTAACATGCACTAATGATGCACACATTATGTATTTTTTTATAATAAATAAGCATTTATATATATATATATATATATATATATATATATATATATATATATATATATATATATATATATATATATATATATATATATATAAATTAAAGCCCTTTCTGTCCTTTAAAAAACAGTATATAATATGTGTCGGTGCAATAAATGAGAGAGATGCAAATTGCAGTTGAACGCAAACAGCAAGAAAATGCTAAAATTGCTTGTGTCATTAAGCATAAGACATGCTTCTGAAGCTGTGTCCTTAAGGGGTTAAAGGGATATAGCAAGTAAAGAAATAAGTATACATTGTTCATGTCCAGAGAAGTGTTCTTGTACAGTCAATGGTGCAACATGAATAATTTCCAGTTTTATTCCAATGGGAATATTGACAAAATCAAAAGTGATAGAAGTGGTTTTGGAGTAGTAGTAGAAGTGTTGTTGAAGACTAATATATTTGGTAATGTTGGAAAAGAAAACTCAACATTGCATTATTTGCATGCTTTTGAGGCATTGTGGTGAAAAAATGTTAAATTCTTGTGCCACCTTTTTCTTCCATAGCTAACTGAAAAAGATAATAACTATCAGTAAGTATATATTTCCTAATGCACAGGGGCAACAAGAGCACAAGCAATTTTTGCATTTTCTTGCTGTTTGCGTTCAACTGCAATTAGATGCTCACTCAGTCTCCACTCCTTCAAAAAATCATTAAAAACCCACTTCTTCATAAAAGCATATCAATTAAACTGTTAATAGCTCCCAACTGATTCCTCTCTTGCAACTGTCACTAGTCTAATACTATCCTTACCTTTTGTGTCACTTTACCCCACTCCTTCTAGCAGGTAAGCTCATTGAGCATGCCCCTCAACCCCTCTGTTCCTGTGTGTCCAACTTGTCTGGTTACAACAACATTTCCGTTCGTCCACCCATTGTAAAGTGTTGTGGAATTTGATGGTGCTATATAAATAATAACATAATAATAATAATAATAATAATGTAAATGCATGTCTACGATGTCAAGAAAGTGTACATTGCAATGGGTAACCATAGACTGGATGGATATCACAGCCACTGCATAGTTGATGTTGATCTTACAGAAATATAAGTATTTTATTCTAATATTTAGCAAAAGAGGGACAATCACAGTTGTTAAGATGGTATAGTGGGTTTTGATGAAAAGAAACTGCAGTAGTTTAAAATCAAACTATATGTATAATTCGAATTAATTACTAATATTCTATTTTTGTGCATGAAGTTCATAGATGGTCCTACTCATAAATATAATGCAATATATGTGTTTCACAGGTGGATGCTCAGGGAATTAAAAGGTGTGACATCGGGGCGTGGCCTAACCACAGAAGCGGACAGTCGCATGGCCTCTGAGCTCCGGCTAAACTACGGACAAAACCATAAAAATAGAGGTGACCCACAACCAAAAAACACCCAAGTAACCCCCACTGTTTACCTCATGGGCAAGAAAACCAAAAAGCTAAAGCCCGACCGACCCCGGCAGGGACACAGCATCGGAGACCTCTGGCGACAGGCACATGGCGCCCAAGAGAGTAAGATGGCGTCCCTCCTCGGAGGATGCTCTGACTTCTCCGTCGGGGCATCGGAGGAAGAAGAAGGAAGCCTCACGCCAGCAATGGTGCGGCAGCCGGCAGAACGAGCGGCACCCCCGCATCGGACACCCGACACCGGCCCGGTGACACTAACGGCCATCAGGGAGATCATGGCGGACTTCCAACTGAAAATCTCGGCGGACATGGCCTTGATTCGGGAGGATCTGTGAGGTAGAACACAAATCACAAATTCCTCTTCGGCAGAATGCGCATGCGCGGCAGGAGCTGCGCGCATTCAGCCGGTCTCATAGGAAAGCATTTACAATGCTTTCCTATGGACGCTTGGGTGTTCGCAAGCGCCTCTAGCGGCTGTCAATGAGACAGCCACTAGAGGATTTGGAGGCTGGATTAACCCATTTATAAACATAGGAGTTTCTCTGAAACTGCTATGTTTATAAAAAAAGGGGTTAATCCTAGAGGGACCTGGCACCCAGACCACTTCATTAAGCTGAAGTGGTCTGGGTGCCTAGAGTGGTCCTTTAAAGAAGATTAAAAGTGTAACCTTTCAAGACCTCAGCTCTCCTCTCCGGAATTAGGTAATATCATGCCAGAAAAATAAAACACACACAAAAAAAAACTTGATTGGCCTTAAAATCTTGTAGTCAAAATGTAGTTATCATTGGCTATGATTTGTATTAATTTGGCTAAATATAAAAATTGTTTTTAAAATATTTGCTCTAAATGTGTTTGGACTATCGTTGTATTTGAACCATGGAAACTAGCTAGAAAAGTATTGTAGCTTTTACTTTTTCAAGTGTGTGTATATATCTGTCCATCAATATCATATATTTGGCAAACTCAAAATGTTCAAGAATTTCCATGAAATGGAATAAATTAACTAGTGTCATCAAATCAACAGATCACAGATGGCCACTGCATTGCATAACAGCACTTAATAAACTATTTACCTGCACATTCTGTTCTGTTTGAAGATTATATGGGGATACAATTGTAAAGCATTAAAACTAGTACACTGTTTAGAGCACAAGTTTTGTCAATCTTGTTCTCTAAATTATATCCCTAACAGTTACTCATAAAGGTCCAAATGCAACCAAGCTAGTGAACATAATTGGGACATTCCTGTGGCACTCAGAGACAGTTACACTTTACACTTATCAATCTTTGTATTTAGCAATGTAGCTCTCAAATTGACAAGAATGCTTGTAACATCCACATAGTTCAGACATTTTAATCTGTTTCACAATTTGTAAGTGGTCTGTTACAATCATAATAAAATAAAAGATTAAATCAAATAAAAGATTATCCAAAATGATTAACAGCTCACCACCATTTTTAAATGAGACATTTTCCACCAGTCAGAGTGTAGTACATTCAACACTTAATTATACAATAAAAATTCAATGGTAGGACCATTTTGTCTGACCTTGACAGCTAGTAACCTGGCTTAGTTAATGCATGCTGCCTTGAAGTCAATCTATGAAATATACACATGCACACACACATACAGACACACACACACCAACTAATAAGCTATGATCACATAAATAGTTACTCACACAATAATGTATCTAATCACACACATACAACTACACAAATATAGTCAAAAGTGTTCTATTGTTTTAAAAACACATACTCAAATAACCAAAAACACATGTGAATACCCCAAAAACACACATACAAAAGAAAATAGTCAAACTCACACATATGTACATACATACATACACAATTAGGTTAAAAACAAACACACAACAATGTACAAAAATACAAAGCCAGTGAACTACACATATATACACAAATAGCCAACATATTCAAACATACCCTCAGTTGCATTGCCCTATTTCATGATATATCCATTCCTTCTCATATCCCCCATTTCATAACCCTTCCTTTAAATTCAGTCCCCCCATTTCATTGGCTCTTCCTTAAACGTAATAATTCTCATATACATCTCTCATTCCATTACACACAATATCACCAAACTCACAGATGCATCCATCCATCCCTTCCCACTCCTTCTCCCATACTGCAAACCACACCCAACCCTTCTTTCCATTACTGCATAATCAATCGACTCACCTATATTCATTGCTTCCTTTCCCCACTCCATAAGAATTAACAACCCCCCATTATCCTTCTTCATTAGCCTTCACATCACCTTCATGCATCTCTTTCCTCCCCCACTTCATTAGTAATCACACACCCCCATCTCCAACTTCACTAGCATTCACATCACCTCTATCCATTCCCCATTTCATAAGGTGGCAGCCATTATTTCACCACGTCCCTGTACTCCCAGCATGAACTTTGCATCCAATGAGTTCTTTGATGCAGCACTGATGTTAGAGGATGGTAAATCCTGTAATTCTGAACACCAGTGCTTTCTGACTGCTCTTTTTATGTGTTCAATTAAGAATTTCAATATGTATTTGGATTATACAAAGACTGTGAATATCACACTCGGTCAAGCTTTCTTAGTGACGTTTCTGAAAACATCTTGCCCAATACTAACCTTTTGTAAGGCAGGTACATTATCAGCTAATTAGGAAACAATACATATATCTTTTTAAGACTAAAATATTATAAAATAAAACTTACAAACCCAGCTAAACAGTTACTCCTTGCTCATGTTTCATGCACAGGGCTAAGGAATGGAGAGAGGATCTCAACAGAGAGCATGGGAAAGCACCGAATAGAAAAATGTACACTAGATGCAGGAGATAGAAGATTGAATTGATGGCAGTAAGTTAAACTACTGATATATTGGCATGAAATGCACAGGACATTTACGCTGATCAGCCACAACATTAACACCACTGACAGGTGAAATGAATACCATTGATAATATTGTTACTGTGGCACTTATCAAGGAGTGGGACATATTAGGTAGCAAGTGAACAGTCAGTTCTTGGATTCCATGTATTGGAAGCAGGAAAAATGGGCAAGCAAAAAGATCTGAGTGACTTTGACAAGAACCAAGTAGTGATGTCTAGACGACTGGGTCAGAACATCTCCAAAACGGCAAGTCTTGTGGGGTGTTTTTGAGCTTTCCAGAAATTTCCCAGTACTGAGCAGGCAGTATAACAACCATTTTTTTGTCTCAAATGTCCCTTGAAAACCATTGAAGACGACAGTAAGTCTGTTTTTTTAAATACATTGTAGAGAATGAGAAGGTAAGGGAGCTAGGAATTATGTTACATCTGAAAAGGAGAATGATGTGGGCTGGAAATAAGGGTTAGAGGGTCAAAGATTCTGAAAGCAGTCATAAGGAAATAAAAGTTAATGCTGGGATACTTCTTCATATCCACAGATGGCTTGGCTATCTGCACCAATGTGCAATTAATAGAATTATCTTTTATTTTTTTACTGACTCATGTGGTTTGGAAATATATGTATGCTTGTGTTCTGAATTTGAGTGCTGCTAGCAGTTCAACCAAGATTATTGAAAATTGAAAAGCTGAACTGTAATATCTTTGACACAATACCCAAAGACTCTCTAACTATATACGATCAACATCATCTTCACAGAGCTGTATCAAGTGGCCAATCAGCTAGTGGTATCACCCATCTTCTCAGACATTCATGAACTACAAGACCTCTGGGAAGCTATTAAAATCTTAAAAACTAAACATTTATATGGTAGTTGTTTTGGGCCTAGAGATGTCGCACCCATAGCCTCTACGTAATTCTGGCCATGTCCTCATGGCATTGCTGACCAAGATGAAAGTCATTTATAAAACTATCAAATGTTTCTCTGATTGTTTTCTCCTCGGTGAGTGGATCTGTAGTGTATGTTCCCTAGTAAAACAAGTATCTTTGGGGCAGTCACCTAATATTTTCTAAAAAAGTATGTGGAAAGGTTTAGCCAAAACTGTTGGCAACTTTTAGTTGTTTTCCTTTATTGCCTGCTACATGTTGCCTGCAAATTGTATGCAGACCTACATGGGAGACTTAATAATTATTTTAGTCCAAGTTCTACTGGGTATTTTATGGGCAGAGTATCTGATAATGCAGGCTCTGCTGAAGATAAATGAAGGCTATAACATCATAGAATGTTCCAATAATTTGTTGCATCATATTTTGACACGATTTTTTTAATAAAATGTGGGATTTGCATGTACTAAAACACAAGGATATAATTTACATGTGGTACTTTCTTTACAGATATTTAAGTTGTGTACACAGATCATGGACCTAACATAAATAAAGATAACAAAGAAAAACTTTATTTATACAATAAAATATGTACAATGACAGAATTCCTTATGTAAGCTACATTTGACAGAAGCATATGAGGCTAGTAACAAATGGAAATATTACATTCTATAAAGCATGCAGTATACTTTCTAGCAATGGCATATGAAAAAAAAAACTTAGGAAAATGTACATACAGTATTTTGTCAATAGAATGCATTGAACAAGTATGATAAATAGCATAAGGGTGGAAATTTAACGTCTACATTTCTAAATTCTTTAACTATCCAAATTCATTTAACTAGCACATTAACCCTTAGTCTTGTCTGTCCCCAGCGCCCTATGAATTTGAGGTTTAAATGATAAACTTATGGCACAGTACATAAAATCATAAATCCCAGATATATTTACATATTATCTTTATATATATATATATATATGCATATGTATGCAAATACACGCATGAACATTTCTTCTTGCATATTTCACAAACATGAAAGTGAAGAAGTGCAATAATGCAATAATATTCAAGCATAACAAGCAAATTGTTCCATTTTTTTTATTTTTGTATTTATGTTTTGCTTCCGATGAAGCATGCAATATGCTACGTATCACATTCAGCAGTGTTTTTTCATTTAAGTCTTTCATTCAATACGTAATAGATTTTTAAATTTTCATTTTGAAATGGTGGTCTTTTTTAGGATTAGCAATGCCCACTTAATTCACAGTTCTTTCTATATCTGCTATCCAGTTTTGTTACCTGGTCATGACTGGTTAATTTATCTGTTACCTTGGGAAATATCAGTCACCCAGCCTTATATAGAAATTTCCAAGTCGGAGGCACAGCAATTTCAAATATAAATGTAAAACATCAGTGAACCAAGAATATATAAAGTATAGAGGCTTTTATGAGGAGGCTTTTAGTGTGATTTACTGAGACACAGTGTGCAATAGTGTTTAATGCTTTATTTAATTTGCATTACGGGAAAGTAAGTATCGCTTATCTAAGAATAAATATTTTACCAATAGATAATTGATGATCATTGTATTTAAGATATAATTCCCTTTTATGAATGCTAGACTTGCAATTACATAGAGAACTATTCCTTCCTGGAAAGTGTCAGATGATATACCGAGTTTGTATTTTGTATTTATTCTAATCATAAATTTTATAAATGAGTCTGATATATTAATATTAATAAAAAGAACCCACCAATGGCCTATTAAAAATTCAAAAGGAATTATGTAAATTATAAAAAAGGTTTCACAGAGCAAAACTCCTGATCTTAGTAAAGAATTAAAGATTCAACTAAGATACAATAAATCAGTCATATTAAGTATCTCTGAACAATTACAATGCATAAACACTTAATATAAAATAATACGACATGAAAATGTACTAGAGCACAGCCCTAAAATATTTCCAATCTAAAGTGCAGTAATTCAAATTAAGGCCTTAATTTAATATTAGTAGAGACGTTTCCCAAATGATTAAATATTTTTGGATAAACTTTTGAAATTAGTTAATATTATGAAATATATTTTGGTGTTAAAATATTTTGATATATATTTATTTGTTCATATATGATATTGTTTTTATATTTTAATATGTTGAAAAAAAACAAATTTTAAATGTTTATCCCAAAACATTTAATTACTTGGAAAGCTTATAAACCATTCTTAAATCAATGCCTAAATAAGATATTTTCACACACTTGTTCAGAAAAATATAATAAAACTCCATTAACTAATATGAAGTAGACAAAATGTCACTGGTTAAATTAACATAAATATAGATAACCCCCACCACCAATGATTAGAGTCAGTTCAGACAAATGTCTGACAAATGCAACAATACAAATAAAAAAGACTGATGCTCAAAACAAGCAGCACTGGTTTTGAGCAAAGGTTCAACTTTACATTCCATATTTCAAATTCATTTTGGTAAGTTTTATTCTATTAATAAATTTTCTAACATATAAATTATTGCTTAAATAGCACATTTTTGTTCATTTACTTAATCTAACCATATTTGATTAAGGAAGACATGGAATGTCATTTATAACAAATAGAAATGTTGATAAATATGTTTTACTGTGAATATATATATATATTTATAGTTTACTATTACAATTTAATTACTATTAATTTTAAGGGAAAATATTCACACTTCCTTTTATAGTTAATTACGTTATATTTTTAATTACTTTAAAAAATAACAGCGTATGTTTAACTATTAAAATCATACAAAATAAAAAAATTAATAAATTTATTTTTATATCAAGTTATGTCCAAGTGGAAAATGGGAGAATAATATGGGCATATACTTTTGTATCCTTCTTTAATTTGCATGAATATATTAGTTATTTCTAGAAAGGGTATGCAAAAAAATTTCATGAGTTCTTAGGTTTGCATTTACTTAGAATTGCATTTTCTGTGAAGATCATGTTAGAACAAAATACATATTTACCATCTTCTGTTTATTCAAGTTATGCAAGTTATGAATGAAAGGTCAACCAATTCCAAGACTATCAGTGAGACTAGGGTACAGAAGGAAATGTCTGGGAACTTAGTCACACACTTTCCACTGGCAGGACAGATCTCTAGATAGGCACTCTTACTGCATTGACAACAACTCTGGAATACCCAGGATATCAGGGTAACTATGATTTGTTGCATTCCCAGGGAGTAAAAATGAGAAGAGGAGCTGGGTTATGACATCACCCATGTTATTGAAGATTGTTTCCAACATGCACACAGTTCAAGGTTAGCAGCAAGAGAGTGAGAAATGAGAAGGGGATCGGACAGAAAAGTATAATAATAGCAAGCCGAGAGAGCAATATAAATCAGGTAGATTGAAGTGGACAGAATGAAATCAGCAAATGCAAAACAGAAGTGGCCCATATATAAATTTAAGAGTCCTTACCCTGTAACAAATGACCTAGAGGACCACCTCCACACCACAAATGGCAAAAAAAAATGTTTTGTGAGTAACACGGAGAGACGTTTAGCCCCTAAAATGGTTTGTCTTTGGGGCCACCACATTGCTACTTTGTGAATATTGAAGTACTCAATGTTTCCTAATTTTTGGTAGTTGGTCCTTTCTTTTGTCATCTACAAAAATAAAATGAGAAACTGAGAGATATGCAGTGAGATAAAGAGGAGTGAAAGTGATAGTGATGATAAATTGATGACAAAGACAGAGAGTCCAAGATTATGGAGTGAAATACAGAAGTACATAAAACAGAAATAATCTGCTTGAGAGAAAGATTTAAATGATTTATACAAGATTAAAGTAGAGCAGAAGACAGGCAGACACATACATGTATTAATATGTTAGACACCCTGCCCTGTACAGTTATTAAACAATTAATAATTATATTTTTAGCAAATTTCACTGGGTTACATGTATATCAACAGTTGCCAGGGTAGGATCACTTGCTGTTACGTTGTGGTACCGATATGTTTTTGATTTAGTTTGAATCAATCATTCCTAGCAATATTTTATATTTCAATGTACATGTGCCTTTATCAGTATTTATGACAGGCTGCTTACTTACTCTATTTATGAGGTTTTTTTCTCCAGTGTGACCTTGGCATCCCAAATACCTCTCAGTGTTGTGCTGTGCTCTTTACTGAAAACACTAATTATGTTTAAATAGTTTACAGAACTCCTTCTTCCGAATCAAACATAATTCCAGTGCTCGATAAAGCCTTGTTCAATGGAATCTCACAACCTTATCAGAGTTTAAGGAACTTTTCTGTGTAATGCTCATTATCAACATTCCAAACTATGGTAATATTATTTGCTATTTGATGTAGAATCTTCAAAAAGAACAAAAACAAATAAAACTGATAAACATGGACCCCTTTAAAGAGCTTTGAACTATAATCCTTCAATGAAAAAAATCACATAATCCAAAAAATGATTCATTAAAGAGTACAGAGAGCAAAAAACTTGCACTTGCACAGTGGAAAAAAATCAATATTAAGTCAGTTTTCCCCCATCTGTATTAAAATGAGAAATGCATTATAAGCACATTATAAAATAATTTCTATATAACTAGTTATGTAGAGAAGAGTATTCTCAGTTGAGTGAAAAATCTCCAATTTATCATGCCCTGCCAGTTGGCAAGACTCTATATGTAGGTGGATAAAATGTCCCTATCATTGTTAACATGGTTTGATGTTATTTTCTACAGCATAAAATGTCATAACACATTGTGCTAGCTATATTTCGAGCAAGTGGTTAGTTTCAACATTTAAAATGTTCTTTTCATGACTTGTATTTTACACCTATATCATTGGCATGTCGGAGACATAGCATGCAAGATGTCTGAGAGTGGCTGCACAGGCAGCCGCCCTAAACCCAAATTATGCCCTTATACACACAAGTAGTACTCTTTCCAATGCTCATATGTATGTTTTTACTATAACAATGGCATTTCAAGTGAGCTGCCTGATTTAAAGTAAGAAGTAAGTATATAGCTCACCAAATCCCAGCTGATATTTTGGAAGTGGGTTCTAAGATAATGATGAATAAGAAGCAATGGCTGCATTCATTCTCTAAGTGAAATTACAGTTAGAATTTTGAACCCTTTAGGCTATTGGTAGACTTGTTTGTCTGTCTATTTTGATTTATCACTAAACAGAATGTAATGTAGATAAAAATCAATACTGTGGGCTTCTCACAACCAGATATATATTGTGCTAAAACCTGAAATATGTCATCAGTAATCATAGTTAAAGCTAATTTATGATGCAAGTCATCCTACATAAAGTATGTTCATACTATTTACAGTTTATTATATTGTCTCACATTTATAATATATCTAGCAATTTCTTTCTTCATGATTTTACCCTTAATCTGATAAAAATAGATTATTTTTGGAATAACGCCTCCCTCCATAGTTTCCAATATATTGTAGCATATGTATGTATATATAATACTTTGCAACTTTGTAATGTCCATAGCTCTATCTTCTTCAATTTAATATTTTTGTATACGATTTTCAAATTATTTAATATTTAAAAAAATCATTATTTTTATATATTTTTAATATATTGATATGTTATACATGTTATACAATTTGAATACATCATTTTAAAAGCTTATCCAAAAATGTGAAATTATTTGAAAGCTTATCCAAAAATATTTAACAGAGGCCATAGTTAGTAAAACAATAGGGTTTACATTGACAGACGAACTGGCCTAATTTATTGGTAGTAACTAATTTGGCTAGAGAATGGCCAATGACCCTTGCCCAGTTCATTTAATTTTCAGTGATGTCTTCAAAATATGATGAATCTGCAATCTATAATATATTTTAATTTTAAGGCCTATGACCATTACAACTTTGCTAAGTAGCAATATTTATAATATAATATATGCTGGAACAAGTCAAAGGTTCCCTTTAGAAAGGTGTTACATCAAAAATACATGTTAATGTATATCTATATACCTAACTATACAAATTTGTAATACCTAACACTTTTAACCATCTGAGAGAGGGCCATGGATAACTTATTGTGATTGGTTAAATCGTAACTCTGCCCATGCAGCTTAATTGATATGCTAAATATTTTTCTAGATTTACATTAAGTACATTCTGGAGAAGGAAAGGTGTCTTCTCATGATATATATATATATATGTATATATTAATTTTTTTATTATACAAAAATCAATAAAATCCTTTATAAAATATGATTAATAACACTTAAAATGGTAGTTATGTATTTACGTATGCAGCATACCTAGAAATAAATAAAATATGTCAGGAATATTAACAAGGGACTATTTTGTTACTATGATTGAGGTAAAGGTGCTTAACAGATATGTGATATGAATTTTCACAGTATAATAGACTTTATGCCGAGGGTATCCTCAGACTGTTCAGTGCTTTACGGAATCAGATGTTCTCCTTGGTATTTCATCTAAGTTCACTGGAATGTTTGTTTTCATATGCAAAATACTGTATACTAGACTGATTTTATATATGTATATGTCTTAAATATATCCTATACTGATATAAAATGTAATTACACATTGATCTTAATTCAGAAAAATATTTCTTTCTACTCGAAAGTCAATGTTTTTACCATTTGAAAAGTTATAAAATAAAAACAAAACCAAATAGGAAAAATTACTGTTTGTAAATATTACACGTGAGAGGAATTTATAGAAATATTCCCCCAAAATTACATAATTTAATTTATTTATCTTTTTCTAAAAATCAACAAAGTAATGGTATCTAGTAATGTATATACGGCCTTAAAAGTGCTCTTTTTTCAGTGCCCAAATTACTCTCTGCCAAACAAGCAGAACCAAACTACATTGTTGATGTCATCAGATGTGATAGCAACCCTACCAAATATATGCATGTCTAACTACACTCAAACAACCTTATTTTCATTTACATAAATCCGTTTCATCTTCATTTATCACCAAACATTGTTTATATTACCCATCCCTTTACCAATCCTAATAATAAATAATTTTGTATTGAAATGTATATATATATATATATATTTTTTCATTTCTATTGTTCCATCACAATTATTTTCAGTTTCAACACATACTTATTGTTCATATTTCTACCAGGCATCTGTCTATCTGTCTATCTATCTATCTATCTATCTATCTATCTATCTATCTATCTACTCAATATTAAAGCTTGGCAATAAATCAACGTTTCGACCCCTCACTGGGTTTTTCTCATACTTTATTTTGTGAATTATATATATATATATATATATATATATATATATATATATATATATATATTTATAGAAAAAAGGAACAATTTCTTGCACTCACACTATAATACCAGAGGGATATTTTGATCCTGATGAAAGTCCTCAATGCAGGACTGAAACGTCAACCGTTTTTTTAACTATATACCAATAAACTTTGGACTTTTAATACCGAGAGTGCTGCTACCTACCTACTACAAATGGATACTAATAACCATGGTTTGCTAGCACCTGGGCAATAAGGGACTTCAAGTGTGAGTGCAAGAGATTTTTATTCATTTTATATATATATATATATATATATATATATATAAAAAGGAAGAATTTCTTGCACTCACGCTATAATATCCCTTGTGTGCTGGGTGCTAAGCCAGGGCTTGGTTATCCAGGTATCCAAAGAGGTAGCAGCACTCACGGACTTTAAAAGTTCTAGTCTTTATTAGTTCATATTAAAAATCGTGATTTTTTTTAATATGAACTAATAAAAACTAGAACTTTTAAAGTCTGTGAGTGCTGCTACCTCTTTGGATACACATATACATATATATATACAAAAATGATGGGAGTTGCACTCCAGCTCTCCTTCAGTTTCTGCACGGTGCTCAGCTGCACAAATGTATAGAGTTTGAAGAAAGCCAGCACTCAAGGACTTTTGTGTTGCAAAAAATAAGAAACCTTTTAATCCAATAGGTCAAGAGGTCGACGTTTCAGTCCATCGTTGTGGACTTTCATCAGGACATGCCCTGTCATGTCCTGATGAAAGTCCACAACGATGGACTGAAACGTCGACCTCTTGACCTATTGGATTAAAAGGTTTCTTATTTTTTGCAACACAAAAGTCCTTGAGTGCTGGCTTTCTTCGAACTTTATATATATATATACATACCAACCAAGTTGTGGTGGGAAAAAAAAGTGTGGATTAAAACCCCTTCTACCTGAAGTAAGTGGATAGTTAATACATTGCCAAACACAAATACACACACCAATCAAGCCATTAGACTTGCTTTACCCTTTTTTTGTCTTCTGTATGCAACAGCTTTGAAACACAACTCAGGAAGAGGAGCAAAGCCAGTGAACCACTCCTGGACAGCTGTTTCGTTGTTAATGCAATTCATCAGCATGAGGTTGGTTACTGGCTTGCAATGAAGGCTTGATGTTACTTGTAAAGTTCATACCAACACCACAACTCTGTTGGTATGTACTTTAACAATGAACATTAATAACAAAACAGCTGTCCATGAGTGGTTCATGTGCTTTGCTCCTCTTCCTGAGTTGTGTTTCAAAGCTGTTGTATACAGCAGACACATACTCTGAGGAATCCATGTATAAAGTGGAATTATGAGGCAAAAATTTGGTTCTTTGTTGAGCTCATTTGCATACACCTACCCAGGATCCATTGCAGTAGTGAGAAATACATTCCAATACAAAATTATATATATATATATATATATATATATATATATATATATATACACATTCCTGTTAACATTGATTTTACCTTAAAAAGCATGCACGGTCATAAAATATATTTGTAAAAGTATATAAAGCAGTCCCTCTGATTGCTTGACTGTCCCCTTGTGTTAAGACTGACGTCACAGCCTGATAGCAACATTGTACTGCTTGTTACACATAATTTAGAATATCTTTTGGCAGCAAGCACATAACATTTAAATACATATTAACATACTTCTATTTCAAATATAAAAGTTAGCATGTATTACTTTGCTGATTAATAGTAAAAGATAGCTTTGAATAATAAGAACATGTTTTTGTTTAAATTACTTAAAAATCATGTTTTTGGTCCAGTTTGGCATAATGATTGTAAAAATACTAGTAAATGCAGAGCTCGCTGAGTAATTATTGTGTATCAACAACTGGCAGTATATTGTAGCTTTCAAATAATTAAAAAATACAATAAATAAATAGGAAATAAATAAAAGCAAAGTTAAATTCTTTCCGGTAATCATCTGTTTACCAGAGGGCTATGCAATATCACGCTCATACATATTGGACTCTTTGAGTAAATTATTTAACCACAAGTGGCTGAGCCCTAAACACATACCCAAATGAATCAGTGTTTTTGTTTTAAATACCATAGCTTTGTTTTGTTCAGTTAGAGTTGAATGTGCTAGCCAATGTGAGAAATTCCTAGTCATCTAGTCTTGTTGCTGGTGAATGTCCTCGTGTCTGAGAATTTTGTAGATGACCCAGTAAAATATATTGAAAATTAAGAAAGCTAGCGGGAAACCAGCTCGAGAAATTGTGTCTATCTTCTTTGCTCTGTCAATAAACACTTTTCTCATCTCGTCGTGTGTTTTTGGTGCTGGAGGAGGTGGATTGATTGGTCCTTTTGGAGTCACTCCATCTTTTGCTTGTAGACAAGGCCCCATTCCATAAGCTGTAAAGCTGAATCGACTCTCCCTGACGTCATCATCCTGTAGAGACAAATTTAGATCTGCTTTAGTGATTGTCAACTGACATTAAAATCAGAAACTTGGTTATTGGTTAAATTTCCCTGAATGTCTTGCCTTACCAATATTATACACATAACTGTGTAGGAACAATGATGTGTCACCTGAAAGTCTATGTCAGATGAGTCCATAGAAGAGTGTTACTAAAAACGATTGCTTGTCTGGAAACAGCAACAACATATTGGCAAGAATGCATGATATTTTTTATCCGAAGCAAACACCTAATATAATGGACAAGCATATCTAGTAAACAGCCTTTCTTGGAATCTCCCCTTCATAAAGGTAAAATATAAAGGTTGCAAAACAGAGAGAAGCTTCTTTATATTATGGCTAGTACATTTATGTGGACACATTAAGTTCGTTTTGTGGTGACCTTGCTTTGTTAAATTATTAATCCTTTCCTGTGTACTGAACCAAACATCTTTGATCCTTGATTTACATATGAATAGTCACCTTCAAGTAATGTTCTTCCTGTATAGAGACTCCTTTTCAGGTATGCACATTATAACTCTCTAGATTCACTCTCTTCCTTATTGAAATCCTCATATTGGGACTGGGTAAAGTAAACATCAGTGTCTATTCTGTATATGTGGCTGCACTGAATTTTAGGGTTTGTTGTGCACCCTACAATGTCACACTGGAAGCTGTATTGCACAGTGTGTCATCTCCTTGTTCAATATAGGATGTGACACCACAAACTGCTCTGCTCCTTAAAAAAACAGGCAGATATGTGGTATAGATATGTCAAGCCCTACACTACTAACCAAGCTTTCTACCTTTCATTCAGTGCAGACCTGTGGAGTCCAGGGAACACACCAGGGGTGAATTATTACTCTATGTTCACTGGCTAGCAGTGAGTGGAAATTGTGAGCCATGTATTAAAGTATTGTGGTGAGAACAAAATCTGAAAAAGCTCCACACTGATAAGAGCAAATGTATAATTTACTATTGCTGTTAATCCACATATCTTAAGCCAGATGGGACTTTGGGCTTTTCCCATGGAAAAGTACCTATTGGGCAAACTTCCAAAGCAATGTCTAGAAATCATGTTTGTACAATTCCCACCGAATGCCCAGAATGACATCAAAATAAGCTCTGTCAGGCAAGTAAGATATAAAAGCCTCTAATCCTAACTCTGACCCTCTAGAAATGATATGATATAAGAATCAACTGTGTTTTAAGAGAAAAATATGCCATATTTGGCTACTGGAAACTTGCAATGTCTACAGAATTCCTTCAATTACCTTAATTCTTATAATACAACCTTCACTGTTATGCATAGTATGTGCGCTGTGTGTGCTAGTTTTGTGATGAAAAAAGCTCACATAGTTACAAAGACTACCTAAAAGCAAAGCAAATAAGCCCTATAAATAACTTCATAACTTCAAATAATAGATGTCCCTAAAAGGGAACTTCTTGTACGGCAATCTTTTAATCTTATTTTTGTTCCTACTACACCATATGTGACTTGGGATATACCTAATGGTTACTGCAGATGTACGCTTTACGAGACATATTAGAAATTGTAAAAATCACCTGGTATTAGCTTGTCTCCTGTTCAAACGAGACTTACTTGGTATTTATGCTCTGGATTGGTATGTTGTGTGTATTCACACTGACATACTAATGGTATAAGTTTGTTATGTAATTGCACATAGAGGATATATCCGTGCAGAAGTGCCAACCAATCTCATGCCCCAATGTTCACTATATAGCTACAAACCTTAAGGCTGCACAAGCATCATGGGAAAGTAGTTCATAAACATCTGTGACGTCAAGACTAGTAATCACTGTCCTACTTTTGGCAAAAAATATTTTCTTACTTGCATATTACTTTTGGTCTCCATAGATCGTTTGAGTAATCCTGACACCTTTATCCATGTGTCTAATATATAGAAATCAGTCATAATTCAATGATAAGGCCTAGAAGGACTGAATGATCCTCTAAGGTTGCTGTATCTTTCACAGTAGTATTGCTTGCTTAGTAACTGTTATTTGAGAACATTGCTATAACACCCCAATTTCTGTTTCAAACATATCTTTGATGCTTTTATCATGCAAGCAAGGTAAGAAATTCAACTGTATGAATTACAAAAAACATCTCTTTAGACTTCAAATGGTTACATTCTTACCGTTACATAAATAATATATAGTATTATAAAAAAATAATATAATAGTTTTTCAATACAAAATACAGTAGAGAGAGATGGTCTCTAACCAGGCCACAAACAGGTAAATATAAAGATCACTTCAGAATGATATGGCTGCAAGATAGAGCTAATTCTAGGAAGCAATGTGGGTGAAATACTAAAAAACTGCTATGCTGAAACTAAACACATCTTAAGCAAAGAACACATATTACAATGAAAATATTTCTAAAAGCAAACAAGGTACCTCTCGTGTAAATGACCTGGAGCTAATTGTATGTGATAATACACAATATTATATCAATATACTTTCTGATAAGCTGAAGCTTTAATTCATAATTAGTTCTCTTGTGCCCTCTACTGTTGCTTCTTGGGAGAGTCATTCTTGTGACATGGGTTTAAATAATGTGTCATCATGCTTAATATTTTGTAAACATCCTCATTATTAACACCTCCAAAAACCTTTCTAGGATGTAAGCAAAATGTATCCAAATATTGCAATTAGTTTTTTTTGTTGTATATATAACTATTATATTTAGTGGTTTGTGCTTTTTTTTTTTTTTTTTTACTCACTATATTACAGAGAAGTATACACCTATGGGGGTTCTCTAAATTGTTGAGAATTGTAGAGTAAAATCCAAGTGAATTTCAAATGCTGCACTAATATAACTAAACTGAAAACATAGGTAACTATTTGGGGCTAAAATGTGAAAATTCACTTGGAATTCAATTTAACATCCGGACAAATCACCTATAGGGAATAACCTAGTAAAGGTTTAAATCTTCAGTTTTGGCTGTACGGTAATGATATCTTAATAATGACATCAAAAAGTGTTATTTGATGTGGAGTAAAGATTTTATGTCTTGGCATTTTTGTACATCCTTATATCCACTTTTTCAAACTGAACCTTAGAATTGAAAGCCTCTTTTATAATAAAAGAACAAGACAGGTACCTTAAAATTGCTAAGCACTGTAATCACAAATGAAAGGCAATGAAAGCTAACATGGACAAAAAGACCTTTGTTAAGGACTAGCTTCCACACTTTGACAAATGGGACATTTTGCCACATAGTTTACCCTGAAATCTGAATTGTAGATTTGAGCCAAAGTCCCGTATATAGGTTCTGCGCTCCTCACGCCATTGTTACGTCGAAAAGTTTCAAGGTTTTCATTTCCACCGAGAATACCACCATGTACTCCCTCAACATTCTAGCACCATAGCGGGAAGGATGGGACACAAAAATAAGAATACAGACTGTAAAACCCATTGACATAGATATATGACTTACGATCTGAAACATTTGATATCATTATTTTTAAAATTGTTGTTTATTCATTTATAGTGCAACTTTATAGTATAACATGGGTATTATAATTAGAAAGATATTCCATTGTAAAATGGACAAAATATCTGCAGGTTATCAAAAATAAAATGTTCGGCGAATGTAAATGGCACTTATAATGATGTCAGCTCCACAAATATTCATGCAATTCCTATAGGCTGCTTACAAACATAACTCAAAAAATAATCAGAATCTGCAGATGAACTAAAATATAACAAAGCTTTCAACAGGAAGCCAACACAACAGGTACCTCAACTTCTAGACTACTAGTAAATCTGTAATAGTTTGTGGAAAGCCCAGGCACAGGTAGGTTACTAGCAAATTCCTAATGGTAAAACAAGTTCCCACAATTCCATATACAGGCCTTTGGAGTCCCTGGACCCCCATTAGCATCACCGTGCAATACTACCAAAACCGCAGTGTCTATTATAAAACCAAGTTATTTGTTGTAACTGGACCCTATATGTCCCATAACGCTAGCTTCATGGCAGTGCGAATTCATCTATTTTCTCTTTCTCTATTATAAAATTAGGTATTAGTTCTATGTGTACAATCATACTATTTATGAATGTTTCTTGACATGTTGTGTAGCGTCTAATCTGATTGTTAAGCATTTACCTCAATAAAAAAGAGATTGTCAAAAATCTTTTTTTATAAACATAATAAGAATAAAAGTAACTTATCTTTATTTGCCCTATAAAAATAGAAAATAAACGTGTATATATATTGATAAACAAACAAACAAACGGACAGACATATAAAAAGATAGTGTGGATATAATGAAGGGAGCAGCCCCTAGAGGGATCCTCAAGTGTGGTCAAGTATGAAATAAGACAAAGAAATGTAGTATAGTAGACTGGATACTGATTGGAAATGTATTATACAACTAAAGTATATAGAGCTATCAGTAAGAGTTACAATATGCACCTGGGAATAATCCCCGCCTGAGAATCTGGGGTGTATCTCTTGATCCAATGGGATGTGGGCCAAAGATTATGAAATACAAACAAATTATATACAAAAGATAGTGTAGTATATTCGGTGTAACCGATGTGGGAGGTATTTTATAGGGATATACACTCACATCAGGTGGTCTGTTACCCTCAAAGCAGGTGGTCTGTTACCCACCAAGCAAGAATATGTTTCAATGGGACTCTCTTATCAACACTTTAATAAAGCCCATTTAGTGTGGTGAAACGCAATAGTTTTATATTTTATCGTGTTTTATGGACTTTTTTTGTGTTTTAAGTATAATATACTTATTGGTACTTCCAATAAAACTAGTGAATTTTTAATTCTCCTGGATCATCCTATTTTTTTCCTGATACCTAGACATCATATTCCTGTTTTTTTGCTCCCCATTTGTGAATAAAGTTCCAGTTATTTTACTTCTCTTTTGATTTACAGTGAGCACTATATCTTATTTCTGCTTTTATCCACATATCACGGGGAGGATCACTACCACTGACATATACAAGAGCGGGGATCATACCACTCTCCATTATTTATTGGGAACCATATGTAGGCTCCATAAAATGTGGGTGTATATCATATAAAATACCTCCCACATCTGTGACACCTAATATACTGCACTTTATTGGTATTTATTTCATAATCTCCAAACCACATCCCTTTGGATCAAGAGATATACCTTACATCCTAAGGCGTGAATTATACCACCTAGGCACATACAAGTAGAGTTTACTGATAGCTCTACAAACTGTAAGTGCACCCCCTTACTTATTTTCAACCAGTATCCTGTTTTTTTGTCTTATTTCATACTCGACCACACTTGATCCCTCTAGGTGCTGCTCTCTTCATTATATCCACGCATTCTACCTCTGATTGGAAAAGAGAGACTCTGGTTTCGGTTGTCCAAGTGACCTTTATCACTACACTACAAGTGCTAGATAAAAAGATAGACAGACAGACATGCAGACAAATGAATAGAAATGTAAAAAGATAGACATAGAGACAGATGAACAGAAACATGGACAAGAGACATATAAAAAGATAGACAGATAGACAGACAAATATATAAAAGATAGACAAACAAATGAATGGGCATAAAAATAGATAAGCAGACAAATGGAATGACAAAGAAATAAAAGACAGACAAAAAGACAGACAAATGGACAGACATACATATAAAATGATAAATAGACAGACAAATGGACAGACATATGATAAGGTAGACATTGTGCTTCAATGCAATTACATGACCCACCATTGTGACATTCTAGAAGAACAAAACTGGCTGTCACTTGAATCCAGACACACCCTTCATCTTTCCAGCCTTGTGTTCAAGAGTGCTCTCCCCAGCTGTTCCCACCTCCTATAACCTACGATCCAGTACCAGCACTTTATTTAGTCTACCTCAATACAAAAAGAAAGTGGCTCGATCTTCCTTTTTCCTACAGGACACCACAATTATGGAATGACCATAGCCTAAAATCCTTTAAGAGATCCATCTCTACATATCTCAAAACAGAATGCACCTGTCATGGTTGATTATATGTTTCTTACGTGTTCTATGTTAAATATTGTATGTATTGTGTATTAATATTGTTTTTAAAATTTATTGTACCGTATTGTATCACTGCAAGGTTTTGTGAACCCAGAACACACTTGAAAACGAGAGAAATCTCAATGTACCCTTCCTGGTAAAATATTTTATAAATAAATATTAGAAATGTGTGATTCGTTTCGTTCCGAATGTACATTCATACGAATTTCATGCCATTCGTATGCTTACGAATGTCCGAAGTGCCGAAGTCCCAAAGCACCGAAGTTTCGAAGTGCCGAAGTTGGTAGTTCGTAAGTGCCGAAGTGCCGAAGGTCCGAAGCGCTGATGCTCCTAAGTGCCGAAGTGAAAATTATGTGAATGATGACAGGAATCTTGACTCATAAGCTAATTCCTTTTGTGCAATGACATCATATCTTGTACGCGTCACATCACGGCTGCCAGCGGACCCTGAAGGACATCCGAAGGAGCTGTGCTGCAAGAGCACAGTAAGTACTTTGCTCCCTCACCACCTGGCATGGAATGTTTGTCCCATGCAATATCGCGCAGTCTCTACTGCGCATGACTGCATCAGACAAACATCCTTAGCCAATTATTATATAAGATATATAAAGACATGTGCAATTCGTTTTGTTCCGAATGTACATTTGTAAATGTTTTATGCCATTCGGACATTCAGATGCTTATGAATGTCCGAAGTGCTGAAGTTCTGAAGCGCTGACGTTCCGAAGTGACGACGTTTAGCAGTTCCGAAGTGCCAAACCGAACCGAATGCCATTGGTCCGAATTGCCGAAGCAGACACATCTTTTTACTTACCAGAATTTCAGAACCGAACTGAATCTGATTTTTTTGCCCATGCACATCCCTAATAAATATAAATAAATAATACATATGTATTCATAGATACATAGATTTAGCACTACTTCAAGAAATAGAACAGATATATAACTGTATTTATACAAAGATTTGGCACCTCCCAGGTTTAAAACTGGTCACATCAATTGATCAAGAATTTGGCTGTTGTGGCATAGTTTAATATCACAGCACTAATGGTTCTTATGTATACAACACTATACTTTTGCAGAATTCGTCTGCTTATTGAAGTATCTGTCTCTTTTTCCAGACTTTTTTGTATAACAAAGAGAATGACTAATTAATAAGTAAATACAAATAAAAAGCAGGCATAATTAACACTATAAATATACATATTAATCAACCAGTAAGAGAGTCTTGTATAAATAAGTCACTTGAGCAGGCTCTTGACTGTTTATAAATTACAGAATTATGTGAAGTGCAGGTGGAAGTTGTTTTCGAGGCATATTGATGAGCTTGCCCTTTATCTAAGTGGAATTGCTCTGATGAATGTCAAGTGGCTTTTGGCTGGGTAATTTTATTTCTGAAGATGTCTAAGAAACATAGGCCTTGATTCGATATTAACGTCACAACAGAGTCGAACACTATCACCTGTTTTCACCCAATATTTTTAACAAATTTTGGCTGGATTTAATTCCAGACAAAATGCTAGCAGCAGAAGACAATAAATTGGTTGTCTGCATGAGAAAATCCCTCTGATAAATGTACTTCACAAGCACCTTTTTCAGCCTGGTTTAATTACTAACCCTGTTAGTTATTAACAAAAATGTAATTAAATACTATCGGGTTCAAATGACTTCCATACTAGTCAAAGGGATGTTTTTAAACCTTCCCAATGACCCCACTCATGTGAGTAGGAGGCTGCTTTCTTAACAATGTCACTTCTGTTAAAATAAAAAAAGATATACTAGATCTAAAAAAAAAAAAAAAAACACGGGAAAAAAAAACTACAATGCAATAAAAATAATCCATTAACGATCCCTTATAGGGACTTTCCCACGCCATGCAATTTTAGTCAAAGCACTCTGATAGGCAAGTCTCACTTCTTCTCACATCTTGAGACTTGCGTGAGATTTTTTTTGTGATCCTTGTTTTCTTTTTTCTTTTTACAGTAGCGACAGGACATAAGGGATATTTATTTGGCCTTTTTGAGGATGAAGGGAAATTATTTAAAAAGGAAAAAGATAATGAAGAATATATCTGATGGTAAGTATATATTTTCTTTACAATACTATTATTAGGGTATGATAGGCAGGAAGGGTACTTTTATTTGGGGGTATGGCTAAGGGCTTGGGGACCCTTAGCCACCCAAGGTGTGTTAATTTTTATTAAAAAGAGGCAAAATTTGGGCGAGATGGTCAATTAACGTATATTAATAATAATAGTCTCACCTACCACCTGTGGATATTTATTATTTATCCTAACTACAGATCCGTCAGGGGGTGGGGGTGGGGGGGCAGTTGGGCACTAGGATGTTGCTACAACTTTTTATGTTAATCAGGCACCCACCCACTAGTGATGGGTGGGGCAAGGATATGGTCAGTTATTTGTCCACCCCCTGTTCTTTAATTTGAAGACAGCATCCAATTGTCACGACACTCCTTAGTTAATATGCCCTCGTGCAGTACTCACACTCACCACTGTTTCTGTTTGTCACTGTTTCTCATTTCTTTTCTTTAAGCACTTCACCTGGCTCTTGTTTAGCACCTATATATTCTGGTTTCTCCCCTCACTCCCTGCCAGATCATTGTCTCTTGTCTCGTGTTTCCCTGATTCCTGGTTCCCTGTGATTCTGGCTCCTGGCTCCTGGCTCCTGGCTCCTTGATCTTGCATACTGTTCCTTGGTCCTGTGTCTTGCGCCTCCTGGTCTTCATTCCTGTGTTCTTCTGATCTTCGTCCTGTGTCCTCCTGATCCTGTGTTACTGTGTCCTTCTGGTCCTTAGTTCCTGTGCCCTTTGATCCTGTGTTCTGGTTCCGTGTTCTCTGCTTTATTACCAGTGATCCTGACCCTGCAGCCTTGTTCATTTATTCTGCTTCTGATCTTGCTTCCTGGTGTCAGTATATTAGTCTTGTGACTCTGGATCTGTGCCCTACCTGCTACTCGAGGTAACTGCACAATCCTGCCCTTATACCAAAGGACTGTTTCAGTATATGTTGCCTGCACGATTTGTGCTTATTCTGATTTATTGCATATATTTTGTGGCATTGTGTGTATATATATATTGTTTTCTTTTGTCTTGTGGTTCTCTGTAATATATATATATATATCTCTTGATTTACCCTATTCATTTGTGTCTTGGCATTTATTTCTTTGCTGTATTGGTTCCCACATTTAAAGGGACAGTGCTGTTCCAGGGCAGCACCCCTTCATGTCATTACACCAATGCCATGTCCCTTTTGTATGTTGTTGCGACTGGCAGTATTTGATTGCAGCGAGCAGCCACTGGTTGCTTGCTCTTTTGCGGACATGCCCTACGTTTGTAGCATGGCAAGTGGGGGCATGGGCGTTTCAAACATCCCTTATAATAATGCTGGTGGCAGATTGCTTCCAGCAGGCAAATAACAATAATAATGAGAACATTTTTTTAACTTTAACTTAAATCCAAAAGGCCCACTAAATGGAATCGCTGAGGCTATATTTTCAAGGAAAAATGTAGACTTCAGAGTCGATATGCGAAATAGTATTTTTCTGTTCCCGAATAGGCATTTAACTGCTGGAATTAAATTGAACAGAATTCAGCACAGACCAATATCTTCTCATTAGCTTGTTGTAGGTAAATTGTGCTGGAATATCAGCCAATGTGCTAAATAAATGTACTTGAGTTTTATCATCCTATTGCAGTAGCTGAATCTCAAGCTTAACGACTAAACACCTGGTTCATAAATAAATCATGTTACAAGCCATGTTATCACAAAAATGCTATCATGTGTTATGCATACATCAACTCTAGACTGATACAGTATCACAAATAAACAGCTTGCTCTATTTATGCGTGATTTAAATACATATATAGATAGACTATACAAGTAGCAATACTCCTTGTACAATTTAGTAACATCAGATAAATATCAATCTCAACATAAAAACAAAAGTACAATTCTTATACATCTCTGTATATACTGATAATTTATATATATCTTTATATATATATATATATATATATATATATATATATATATATATATATATATATATATATATATATATATATATATTAGAGTATTAGGTTATAAAATGGGTTATAGAGATATAATTAGATTATTTATAGGTCACCCAAGCAATGATTGAAATTATGTCACAACTAACACATCAATATAATCATTTACTCTAAAGATAAAAATACAGAACTGCTCCAGGCAATAAATGCCCTTTACCTCTGCAGCTGAGACAGCAATGATTTATATATTACATATATAAGTAAATAATGCCTGTATAAGAATGCAAACACCTAATTTCTTAACATCAAAAAATATGTTGTATGTGCAAAGTTGTTCTACATCAGTGTTATAATGGACAAAACTATAAAATAGATGTTTACTTTACAATGTTTAAGTGAAACAGAATTAGAAAATGCAAGTATCTAGAAGTACTGTAAAATGGAATAAATACAAATATGTGGAATACATGTATAAACAGATCAGAAGTAAGTATTGCATGTCTGTTTCTTGATATGTATACATACAATTACTGTCATCTAAAATTACCATTTATAAAGACATTTAAAAATAAATACTCTTACAAATGTTATTTTGTAAAAGATCATTTACCCTATTACTTAACAGACGAATGAAGTGCAAACAAAGAATTGGAGTGAGCATATAGGTGAGGGGATATCGTTTTTACAAATTACCATTTCTGAATCACATTTGACAGCGACTTATTTTTAGAGGAATTAAACATGAAATAATATAAAAGATAGTAGAATGATAGAAAACATATTTTTATGAGAACCTGACACTTGTTGGAAATGGCACAATTGAATAAAACATTGAATGTCACCTTTGTTAACCTTTTTTTCATATGATGCTCTGTTTTCTTTTAAAATATATAGGAAAGATTTAGCAAGTGACATCACAACCCAGCTCAGTCAATAAAGTAAGAGATTCAGTTGAGGAGAACAGAGACAATTCAGTTTCTCCCGTTCCAACAATGATTAACAGAATATGGGGAACTAATTCCTAAATACATTTGTGGAGTCCTACATTTAATTTAAAATTTCAACCTAACAAAACAAATATAAAAGATAAGTAAAAAATATTACAGTAACAGTTCCCCTTTAAGACTAGACAACTTCTAGAAGTACATAGCATGATTAAAGGAATCTTCCCCTCATGCTATTGAAAAAAATATTTAGGGAAGAGTAAAAAATATTGAACATATGGAATAGTACAGAAAAACTTGCAATATCTCTCTAGAGTACCTGGAATTATGAATAATGAATGAAGGGCTGCGGGTTGGGTGGGGGGAGAGAGATTGAAAAGGATAAAGATCCGCATGACTATATATTTTCTTTCTTTCTCTCTCTTCTCTTCTATATACTTCTCACAAGTTAATAAGGTAAAGTTAAGGATAACCAATAGAGAGAGTTTTTCGATATGCATGAGGGACATTTTAATAATTTGACTATATAAAACAAAAGGGAGATAAGGGAAAAAGGCAAAATGGGTAGTTGTAAGAAGATGAGTGAGGGGTAAGAAAAATAAAGTAGAAATATGATCACATGAGTTAATAATTACTTAGCACTATATTGGATATATTTGAGTATAATATATATTTGAGTATTATAATATTTATATATAAGAAACATGCACAGACAGTAGTGGGTTAAAGGACAAAAGTAATTTAGTATATGAGGGACTTATATAAGAGAGACACTAGTATTAGATTTCTTTTAGTTGAAAACTTTCACAAGTATAATAGAACACTAGAAAATAACACCATATAATTAGTTAATAGAAAACTGGCTAGGAAAGTAAGGGGAGAAATTAGGGAAGAGTAAAGAATATTGAACATATGGAATAGTACGGAAATCTTGGAATATCTCTCTAGAGTACCTGGAATTATGAATAATAAATGAAGGGCTAGGAGTGAGGGGGAGGGGAAAAGAGAGGGAAAAGGATAAAGATCAGTATGACGGTAGACTATTTATTTATTTGTTTTATCTTTGCAATTGTATGCCTAATTCTGTGGCCCGACACTTAAGGGATAGCTGTTTGGTTTTATTATATTTAATGGAAAGGGTGCAGGAATCTCAGAATACCTCATGCCTGACTGTGTGCCCAATTTGTATAGGTAGAAAAAATGAGGGGTGGATAGGCGAACATTCACTCACTGTAGGAATGACTCATTCTTGGATGAGTGGGAAAATGGCAAACCACTTAAAATGTATTTATTTTTTGTTCTTGGGTATTGTTGTTCCACCTTTTTTCGAGAGGGAGGTCAGCCCAGGTTAATATGGTCGGTACGATCAATTGGCCAGGTTTTGTTTGTAATATATATGTTATAGTAGCCTTTGTAAGTACACCGCCGGGGATGTTGGAGGATTCTCTCATACAGGAAAATGGTTAAAATGATGTCTGTGAATGTTCAGGGCCTGAACTCTCCTCAAAAGAAATCACAGATTTTTAATTATATGACCAAGAACAGAGTTAATGTGGGATTTATACAAGAAACTCATTGGAGGAAAGTTCAGATAATATGATTAAAATGCAGAATCAAATGAATCAAAAACTCTTAGAAAACAACACAAAAACATTAGAGAAACTAAGATATAGGTATTATAGTAAAGGAAACCGAGCAGATAATTTATTGATGAAGAAAGTAAGAGACAAGGTTGCCTCAAGTAAAATCACAAGACTGGTGGATGAGAAAGGGGAATACTTTTCCCCAATAACAGTACATTGTATAACCTTCCCATAATTAATAAGAATACGAATGGCTATTTAGAAAATACCAACATCCCAACTATTTTGGATAGTCAAAAAAACTAGTTTAAATTGCCCAATAGCTCCCAAAGAGATAGAGAAGGTAATCTTTAATTTTAATAAACTTTTGTAGACCTTATTGGTACTCATTTAGCTAATACTTTAACTACATTGTTACAATGAGGGTCTTCCACAGAGAAATGCTTAGAGCCAATATTCTCCCAATATTAAAGCAGTATAAAGAGCCATGAAAAGTCACAAGTTACAGACCAATATCCCTGATAAACACTGACATAAAGATCTTCTCGGCAATATTAGCAAACAGACTTAAAGATACCCTGAATAACATCATTAATAAGGATCAAATTGGATCCATCCCCGGACGTGTTGCTGCAGACAATACTAGACGTATAGATGCACCTATGAATACCATTCAAAGAATACCTCCTTTTACAGAGGAATGTGTATAACAGAGTGTTTATATACAGATATGGTGATTTCCAAGCTGCTCAATACACTTATGTGGAAGTACCCTCTATTCCAACAAACTTAAGATAATTAGTGTGGTGTAAGTGACAAGAGACTTATACCAGTAAGTGGAGCGCTTTAACACATATAGCTTACCAACTGGTTTCTCATTCAGTATTAAAATATAAGGTACATGTCAAAAAAGAAATATAAAAGGTACAATATAGTGCAGATGGTTTTAAGACAGTAAAATTGTATTGAAATTAAAGTGATAGTGTCTTGATAAATGGAACACTCACATTTTTAGGAGCCTGTATATAAGAACACTGGCTCCGTATTTTGACTTGTGTGCTTATATTGGGTAGCACCGCCCGTCTCCTTCAGTATAGGGTGTTTCTCAAAGACAAAAAATTGGAGAAGCAGACCAATGTGTAGTTGGTGTTTGTGAAACACAGTATTTATAGAAATAAGTGGTGTGCTCACCTGATCCTGAGCCTGTGGGTCCCGGCTCTAGGTATATGAGTGTTGTACCAATTTGAATGGGGATGGTACTACCCCTAGGGTAAACTCTCGAGGTTTCCAAAAAAGGACTTGAAAGGATCTTGAATAAAAGGTAACAAATTTATTTAAGTATAAAACAAAAATAAAAACAATAGTTATAAAAAAGTCCTTAATAAAAAGTCCTTTTAAAATAGCCAAAACGCGTTTCACTCCTTGCTGTGGAGCTTCCGCCCTGTGTGTGTGTAGTGGATGTGGTGTGTATAGTGGATACAGATTGCACATTTGCATAATGGATGTAGTGTTTGTGTTTTTTAGATGCAATGTGTGGTTGTGTAGTGAATGCAGAGTGTGTGTTTGAATGTAGATGTAGTGTGTGTATGGTGAATGCAGTGTGTGTTTGTGTAGTGGATGTAGTGTGTGTATGGACTGTAGGTTCTTACATTCTACAATGCTGAATGGCATGTAAATGATTCCTGCATGGAACCCTTACGTGAATCCAGTCACCAAAAACTCCACCAAGTGTGGTGAGGGATGGTTATGTAATAAGTCATCGAAACAAGTCACATTGATTGAGGCCATGTAGGTTTTGGGAAACAATTATTTGGACACATTGTCATGGCATGTGCCCTGAAACGAGAACACACATGTAATAACTGGCAAGCACTAAATTCACAGGAACCTGCATTAAAATGATTGCAAATCTGGAATTAACGCAGAAAAACAATATTATGATCAAGCTTGTCTTTAATCACCTTCTCAGGTTAAGCTGAAGAGGTCAGGAAAGGAAAGGTTGTATGTGAGGACGAAGAGTAAATACCACAAGCTGGGGACCTGAGGCCTGCAAATTGGCTGCAAAACAGCTCCGTGTCCAACTGGCTCCAGTCCATCTGAAAATTGAACTGAGCCAGAGCTGCAGACGCCTTCTCGGATAATGATCTGTGGTAATAATAAAATGATGTACCTCCATACTTATGCCCCAGGTCCACCAACTTGTGTAACTACAGATCAAATTCCTCTCTGCGCTCAGGATAAACTGAGCACACCACGTCCCTATAAATACCAAAGGCCAGGACGAACTCAGGAATTGACAACTTCTTATTCAACCTGGAGTCCCTAACCTTCAGTACAACAGAGACATCAGCAATCAGCAGCAGAACTAGATTGACACCCTTGCCTTTCAAGATATCCTTCTTAATATTAGCTGGTACCATGTGAGCTGGGTTGAAAATATTAGGGTTCTGTAGTGGACCAATTAATTTACCAGTCAGGGTGCCTGAGATACCAGAAGGTTCAGGAGTAACAAATACAGATGGTGCCACTGGCCTATCTCTAGCATCCAAACGGTCCAACCTATCAGTAATCCATCCCAAAGAGGACAAGACCAATGACAGGACAGCCTGGAGGTCAGATGACTGGGCACCACTGGGGCCCTCGCCAGCCCCGGTGTTATCCATGTTGGTATTGAGCAGTCTAGTTCAGCCTTCCTGGCAGTGGCAGGGTAAGGAATATTCCTTTGCCTTAATTCGGCCGTGATCCTAGGTATGGTCCAAGACCTGATGGAAGACAGGCTGGCGTTGTCCCCTCCGTGAGATGGAAAGATGGACCTTGAAGGAGTGCTGGGAATTGACAAATCCTCAATAGCTTCTGGTAGTTCAGACATCCTAGGATAGGACAAAATTAATGAGTAACCAAAGTGATAATATTGTACTGGCTAGCTTAGCAAATGCCAAGTGGCAAAGAAATTATCTAATAATAGATAGGGGAGCCCTACTAATTGCCAAGTGGCATGAGAGGCTCTAGCTATGTGTTGGCTCGAGGGGATTTTGTGGCCACTAAAAATGTGGCAGAATGGCGTCCTCTCGGTGACCATTAAAGCAAAAGATAGCATGGGAGTGACAGGGGGAGACCCTCTCTATACCACCATATGAGGTGACTAACTATGAGGTGGCCATTGAGCATGAGTACGTCCGAGTATGAGGATGGGTATTGGCCTCGCAGGACCACTAAGAAAAGGCAAGAGGGCCAGAAAAACTAAATAAGTGGACTCTGAAACCTATCAGCCAGTAGACAAAGACTTACCCTAGTGTCAGTTGCAGGATGGGGAGAGGCAGAAGGTGTAACAACCACTGGGTTCACATACCTGTCGTATCAGATGGATATAGAGTAGGACAGAGTAGATGAAACCCAAGCAATACCTATGATAGTAATAGCAATGTTGTAGTACCCATATGACTGTTAAATAGCAAAACAAAACAAAACAAAACTAAATAATATGGGATACCTACCAGACAATAGATTAGGCCTAAAATGAACCAGGCAAAGCTTAAATGGTAGTATAACCAGTAGGGCCTAACACCTAATAACATAAAAAGGAACAAGTAGGTTATCTGGGCAATGAGGGTCAGATCATGGATCCCCAAGACAAATCTAAACCACTAACCGATGTGAAATTGTAGAAATTGAAAGAGAGGTGATGATAGTGAAATAGCAGAGTAACTTCAATCTGTAATATATAATACCACCAATATTAGAACCTTCAAGAGAGCATAACTGACTTCTAATTGACAAACAATAAAAAGGACCCACCTAAAGCGAGTTGGACAATTGAAACTGAGTCAACCGCAACCTATGAGACTTGTAAAACCCTCAGAGGCACAGTCAAAAAGAAGGTTCAAGCCCGGAAACCTATAAAACATATTGTTACAACATATCTAATAGGCAGAACAAAATCTAGTAACAATGTGCTGCTCAATTAAATTTAAACAGAAAGTATTTGACCAGAAATGTAAAATGTACAGTAGTCCCCTTTGGCCTCTAGGCGCCAGAAGCCTATCAAGCATATACATACAATTATACGAATGTCCGCATGGACTCAAGGAATATCTATTACTATAATAGGGCATTCGGCTGTAATTATACGAACGGCCTCAAAGAGGAGCAAAGAGCCGCATAACAACCGAACGCTCCAGTATAACCAAACAGTATAACAGACATGTCATACAAATCAGAAGTAACGTATGCAAATTGCCAGACCAACAACGGTAAGGAGGAGAGGCCTAGCGATCCTTAAGTAGGGAAATCATGCCCCTCTCGCATCTACACTCCCAACCTAACATTTATATATATATATATATATATATATATGTATATATATATATATATATATATATATATATATATACATACACAGGGCTTGACAAATTCCAGGCACCAGGTTGCAATGGTGACTAAACATTTCGCCCTGGGGCTTGGCATTTGTTAGCCCTTTGCTAAGCCATGGAGGAAACATTAAAGCCGGCCAGAGTATGTGAGAAACTGCGTGTGTCTCAGTCAGAGAGTGTGTGCCTGTTACTGTATGTCTGTCAGAATGTGTGTATGTCTGTCAGTGTGTATCTCAGTCAGATATTGGAGGTGGAGCTTGCGTATGGGGAGGCGATCTTCCATGCATGGGCAGAGCTTGTATGCCGGGGAAGCTAGTGCACAATGGCAGAACTAACGTAGAGTGGGGCCTGGTGCAAGCTGCAAAACCAGCACTCCCTGTCTTTTCTTCACGGAAACCGGAAAACCTTTTTAGGAGATACAAGATAATTCTCCATGGTGTTTAGAAGGGGCTGTGGTGAAATCTGTGTGTATAGAGTAACTATACACTATGTGTACTATTGGCTGTAGTGTGAGCACGCACTCATGTATAGGAGCTTTTGAGATTCTGTGTGTGCTGAAAGGACCTGTGGGGTGTGAGACTGTGTGTATTGGGGTTGCATTGTGTACTTATCAAAGAGCTGTAGTGTGTATGTATGCATGTGTGTATAACTATATATTTATGTAAAGGCGTTAGCCTGCAGTTGTTGGAGGAGTTGTCCGACCTACTTAAACCCATACCTCCTCCCTTACCTGCACTTGAGTTCCAGCATTGCTGTCGGTCTTTCACTTCTGGGTTAAGCCAGTGGGAAATCCTTATCGCTGCACGAAGGTCCTGCTGCTGCAACCACCGGGCGCCTGTCAGGTCCACAAGGAGGTCTGTTCGCTAACAGTAATTTTTCCTGACGGGTGCCTCTTACCACGTCAACAGGACCAGTAGCTCGGTTCCCCTTCCTACTCACCAGGTTCCGCTGGCACCATGCTATCAATCCATTGACCCCACGCATACAAGCCCCCCACCCGCTCACACACGGTTCACCGCGTGTATTCAGTTTACATTTTTAAACTTGCCGCATGTCGGCTTTTGTTTCACTAAACAGGTTTGCTTGTCAGTTTTAACTACTCACAGTAACACTGCTTGCATTAATCTTGCTATTTCGTGCCGCGTTCGGCACTTTCATTTCGGCTCTTTACAAGCAATCTTAAAATAAAGGGTAAGGGCTTTCGCTTTCATTCCCTCATTTTGGCTGAATTTCAGCCCTTGGTATAAGAGATTTGCAGGTTGTTTAAGCTAATATCGCCAACATGTGGCCTGTCAAAGTAATTATTTTGTTAAGTACTATGCGTTATACCTGGGTTAGGTTTCATTCCTGATTGAAGTATGGTTTTCTTCAGCCAGGAAAATTTGGTTTCACGGGACACATTTTTCACTTTCTTGTCGCTTCAGCCTTATTAAGTTCACATTTCCTGAACTTGTTAGCCAAATCAGAAGTCCAAGTGTCTTTCGTATATGCTTTTAATTCCTGTGTCTTACTGCATCAAGTGTATGGCATTTTGGTCTCCAGCATATTCAGGCCTAATACTCTGTTCCCCACAAGCAGGGTTGATGGCCATTACGGTCTCATGCCCGTACTGTCACTTTAGCATTTCAGAGGTCTCAGCCTAGACTCCCGGTATCAAGTTAGGTACCGGTTGTGACGAGACCAATCTCGCCACAATGCATTGGAGAAGCCTGGTTGCTCGCCTGCTGCCTTTGGACTATGGCCCCCTGTTAAAAGACATCTTTTTTACCTGCAGAAAAGCTTCATTCGTGCTTTTCTGCCTGGGGTTCGGTAGATTTGTTTGAATGTGTTATACCACATATAGGAATCCCATGGAGCCCATTCGTATGAAACTGACTGTAAAGACGTTGGCTCCATGGCGATTAAACTGTATTCGTGTGGTCTGAGCGCCATTCGCTTAATAATGTGCGCTCGGACCTGAGCTATCTGGGGATATGTTACATGTCTGTGTTTTATGTAATAAATGTGACTTTATGTATTTTAAAGTGTTTTGTGTCTTTTGCAACCATGTGCTTAATGGAGTCTTGTGTCTGTCCTGGGAGATAATTGAATTACTTATCTCCAGGATAGAAGACTCTGAAACGGGTTTGGGCCAGAAAGCCATGCTTCATTTAGTCACAAAGGACTTTTTACCAACTTTTGAACCCCTTGTCTGATTTGTGCCATTTTTGAATATGTTGTTCCCCTGAATGGATTGATTGTGAATATGTAATTTTATGTGAATGTGATGTATGGTTTTAGAGTTATGAAAGTTGGGTAGAAAGTATGTTTTAACTGTATATGTAATTGGGTTTCCTCTCAGGATAAGGGGAGGGAATATGTGGGATGTAACTGTGTTGTGATTGGTTGTTTTATACCTCCCTGTGGGCGGTCCTGTATTTGTGTCAGGATAGTGACAGGGATCCAATACGCAGAGTGCGGACAGGAGGAGGTACGTATACCGGACCTTAGAATGGCCGGACTAACGTATGGACAAAACAAGAATAGTCAAAAGGTAAGCCGAGGTCGAGGGAGCCGGAGGACAGGTAAGCGAGGAACAAGCTGGGTCAAAGGAGAGGAGAGAGCAACAGGACAAAGGTACAAGCAAGGTCAAAACCGAAAACACTAATAGAGAGAACGCGCTGAGTGACTAGCAAGCTAGAACCACGACAGGGCAATGAGCAGTAGTAAAAGTTCCCTTAAATACCTTGTCACCTTAATTGAGACCACGCCCCCAAAAGGGCCGGAATTGCAGTTCCCGGCACTTCACATTAATGATGACGCCATGACGTCGACGCTAGCCGTCGCGTCATAAAAGGGGGAGGAACTAGCGCGGCCGGCGCGAAAACGTCCGGAATTGCCGAAACGCTAGGGGAGGGGAGCCCCTATGAAGAGAGGTTGTCCTCCTCGGAGGCAATATTAACAGGTAACCTGACAGTACCCTCCCTTTTAGAAACGCCCACCGGGCGGATGGGACCGGGCTTAGAAGGGAAACGAACGTGGAAGGCTCGAAGAAGACGAGGAGCATGCACGTCTTCACAAGGAACCCAAGATCTCTCTTCTGGACCATAACCCTTCCAGTCTATGAGGTATTGTAACTTCCCCCTAGAAATATGAGAATCAAGAATGGACCTAACAATATATTCTTCCTGACCATCCACTCGAACCGAAGATGGAGGAGCAGAGTGGGAAGAAAACCTGTTACAAACAAGAGGTTTCAATAAAGACACATGAAAAGAGTTAGGGATACGTAGAGTAGGAGGCAGGTCCAGCAAATAAGAAACCGGGTTGATCCTCCTCAACACCCTGTAAGGACCTATGTAACGAGGAGCAAACTTCAAGGAAGGGACTTTCAAGCGAATGTGTCTGGTACTCAACCAGACCCTATCACCCGGAGAAAAAACAGGAGCGGGCCGTCTACGTCTATCAGCATGCATCTTAAACACCGCGGAACTACGCGTAAGAATTTGTCGAGTCTGATCCCACAACTTTCTCAGGTTGGCTATATGAACATCAACCGACGGTAAACCCTGGGAAGGAGACACCGACGGAAGAATAGTAGGGTTAAAGCCATAGTTCAAGAAAAAGGGGCTATTACGAGTGGAACCACAAACAAGGTTGTTGTGAGCAAACTCCGCCCAAGGAATCAGACCGACCCAATCGTCCTGGTGTTCAGAAACAAAACAACGTAGATATTGCTCAATTTTCTGGTTAGTGCGTTCGGCTGCTCCGTTAGATTGAGGATGATAGGCCGAAGAAAAATTCAGCTTGATGCCCAACTGGGAACAGAAGGATCTCCAAAAACGGGAAATAAACTGGGACCCCCTGTCAGACACAATCTCATTGGGAATACCATGTAAACGAAAAATCTCCCTAGCAAATATCACGGCCAGTTCGGGTGAGGAAGGAAGTTTAGGCAAGGGGATGAAATGAGCCATTTTGGTAAACCTGTCAAGAACCGTGAGGATAACAGTGTGTCTATTGGAAACCGGCAAATCAACAATAAAATCCATAGCCAAACTAGCCCAAGGTTTGTTGGGAACGACTAAGGGCTGCAATAGACCACAAGGAAGATCCCGTGGTAGTTTATTCCTGACACAGATATCGCAGGCCTTGACAAAGTCTTCCACATCCCTCCGTAAACTAGGCCACCAGAAGTCTTTGGAAATCAGGCAGCAAGTTTTGTGGATGCCGGGGTGACCGGCAAACTTGCTATCGTGAAAACATCGAATAATGTCCAATTGGAATTTGGGAGACACGAATAAGCGGCCCTCAGGAGTACGCTCGGGAGCAAGAGATTGTTCGTTCATTATATCTACGAGCAATGGAGAGTGTATTTTGACATTGGTGTTGGCGATAATGTTGTTTTCAGGAACAATAGGGGACAAAGTGTCTTCTGTAATGGTGATAGGTACGTGCTGACGAGACAATGCCTTGGTGTTTTTAGAACCAGGCCTGTAAGTAAGTATGTAATTGAAATGTGTAAGGAACATAGACCAACGTGCTTGCCTGGCAGATAATCTTTTGGCCTCCCCAATGTAAGATAAATTTTTGTGATCAGTCAAGATAGTAACTGGGAGAACAGTGCCCTCTAACAGATGTCTCCATTCCTTTAATGCCATAATAATAGCTAAGAGTTCTCTGTCACCAATATCATATCTCCTTTCTGTGTGTGATAATTTCTTGGAAAAAAAACCGCAAGGGTGCAACGGCTTATCTAAACTTTGTCTTTGGGACAATACTGCGCCTATCCCTGTTTCAGACGCATCAACTTCAAGCAAAAAGGGCAGAGAGGTATCAGGATGAACTAATACAGGTGCTGAAGCAAAAGTCTGTTTGAGCGTTTCGAAAGCAGATAAAGCCTCAGTAGACCACGTTTTGGTATCGGCTCCTTGTTTAGTCATATTAGTGATAGGAGCGATAACAGAGGAGTACCCTTTAATGAAACGTCTGTAATAATTAGAAAATCCAATAAATCTTTGTATGGCTTTGAGTCCCTTGGGTAAAGGCCAATCTAAAATCGATTTTAGTTTGATCGGGTCCATCATAAACCCGTCCTTGGAAATTACGTAGCCTAAGAAAGTTACCTGAGACTGATCAAAGCTACATTTCTCCAATTTACAATACAATCCATGTTGTAAAAGTTTCTGTAATACCTTTCTGACTTGTCTGTGATGTGAGTCAATGTCCCTAGAATGTATTAGTATATCATCCAAATATACAATCACACATTCGTGTTGAAATTCTCTAAGGACCTCATTAATCAAGTCTTGGAAGACGGCCGGGGCATTGCATAGCCCAAACGGCATTACGGTATACTCATAATGTCCGTAACGGGTATTAAATGCTGTCATCCATTCATCTCCTTGTTTAATTCTCACCAAGTTATATGCTCCTCTCAAGTCAAGTTTGGTAAAAATACTGGAGCCCTTTAGTCTGTCAAAGAGTTCAGTAATCAAAGGAATGGGGTAAGCATTCCTGATGGTAATTTTGTTCAATCCCCGATAGTCTATGCAAGGACGTAAGGTACCGTCTTTTTTTTCTACAAAAAAGAAACCCGCCCCCGCCGGAGAAGAAGACTTTCTAATAAATCCTTTGTCTAGATTTTCCTTGATGTATTCCTCTAAAACTAAGTTTTCTTTGGTAGACAGAGGGTATACCGTACCCCTAGGAGGCATAGTACCAGGAAAAAGTTTAATAGTACAGTCATAAGACCGGTGGGGAGGTAAAGTATCCGCCTTACTCTTGTCAAATACAGACTTGAGATCTAGATACTGAGATGGTATCTGAACGTCTGTGGATTGGGAAGAGTTGGTATAAGAGTTTACTGGGCAAACAGAAGTGACTCTCTGCAGACATTTTTCTCTACAACCAGTTCCCCAAGAAACGATTTCTCCACCCTCCCAGTCAATCTGAGGGTTGTGTCTCTTGAGCCAAGAATATCCTAGCACCACTGGGACAGCCGGGGAGGATATTAACAGGAGGGAAATCATCTCCTCGTGGAGGATACCAATAGTAAGTTTAACGGGTTTAGTCTCATGGAATATTACTGGTTCAGATAAAGGTCTACCATCTATGGCCTCAACGGCCAAGGGTGTATCTCTCAGTTGGAATGGGAGACAATGCTTATTAGCGAAAGTTTGGTCTATAAAGCTTTCTGCTGCTCCAGAGTCTAACAACGCCATCGTAGATATAGTACCACTTTTCCAAGCTAGAGAGACAGGAATCAGAAGCCTATGGTCTTTATCATTATACATAGAGGACAGTATAGAAACACCCAAGGCCCGTCCTCTAGGGGAACTTAGGTGCGAGCGTTTCCCGGGCGATTAGGGCAATTAAGACGTAGGTGACCTCTCCGCCCGCAGTATAAACAGAGACCCTCCCTTCTTCTGTACTGTCTCTCGGCCTCAGATAAGCGAGTATTACCTATTTGCATAGGTTCTGGTGGAGTAGGATTGTAGGAGTCAGGGTTCTGAAAGGAGGGAGCGAGTCTTACAGGAGGTCTACTAACTCTTTCCCGAGTATTCTGCCTCTGTCTCATGCGTTCATCTATTCTGGAAATGAAAGACACTAAATCTTCTAAATTTTCTGGAAGTTCTCTTGTGGCAATCTCATCTAGAATCTCATCAGACAACCCATTCAAGAATACATCCATAAAAGCTTGTTCGTTCCATTTCACCTCTGCTGCCAGTGATCTAAACTCTAATGCATATTCTACAAGGGTTCTATTCTGTTGTTTAAGGCGTAACAGAGATCTGGCAGCATTAATCTTCCTTCCTGGGGGGTCAAAAGTCCTTCTGAACGCTGTGACAAAAGCAGTATAGTTGTAGACTAAAGGATTATCATTCTCCCAAAGGGGATTGGCCCATTTAAGTGCTTTGTCTATTAGCAGTGTTATAATGAAGCCTACTTTAGCCCTGTCAGTAGGATAAGCCCGGGGTTGAAGTTCGAAATGTATGCTTATCTGGTTTAAAAAACCTCGACAAGCATCAGGCGAACCCCCATAACGTAACGGGGAAGTGACATGGGAAGATGCGCCTACAGTGGCTACTTCCAAACCAGTACTTAGCGGGTGGCTAGCTGTAGAACGTATTTCTTCTAGCAAAGTTTGTAACGCTAAAGCCATTTGGTCCATTCTATGGTCCATGGCCTCAAATCTGGGGTCAGGAGGACTAGCACCTGCAGGATCCATTTGGCCCTGTCGTAAAGTCAGGATAGTGACAGGGATCCAATACGCAGAGTGCGGACAGGAGGAGGTACGTATACCGGACCTTAGAATGGCCGGACTAACGTATGGACAAAACAAGAATAGTCAAAAGGTAAGCCGAGGTCGAGGGAGCCGGAGGACAGGTAAGCGAGGAACAAGCCGGGTCAAAGGAGAGGAGAGAGCAACAGGACAAAGGTACAAGCAAGGTCAAAACCGAAAACACTAAGAGAGAGAACGCGCTGAGTGACTAGCAAGCTAGAACCACGACAGGGCAATGAGCAGTAGTAAAAGTTCCCTTAAATACCCTGTCACCTTAATTGAGACCACGCCCCCAAAAGGTCCGGAATTGCGGTTCCCGGCACTTCACGTTAATGATGAAGTCATGACGTCGACGCTAGCCGTCGCGTCATAAAAGGGGGAGGAGCTAGCGCGGCCGGCGCGAAAACGGCCGGAATTGCCGAAACGCTAGGGGAGGGGAGCCCCTATGAAGAGAGGTTGTCCTCCTCGGAGGCAATATTAACAGGTAACCTGACAATTTGCAAGACTGTAATAAAAACCAGGCTGGGTGTGCCAGCACCTCAGACCACTGCTTGACCCTCAACACGGAGCTCTGTCTCGTCTTTGGGGGGATTTACTGTATGCGGCTAAGGACTGATTGCCAGGAGTGTAAGCCGCTTGGGAGCTTTTCCTGTTCGTCTGGTAGCAGTAATTCGTATGGTTCCTGTTCGTGTATTTGGAGTGCTACCTTAGTCCCTTGTATGCCGTTCGGGAGTTTGGAGCATTCACTTGTATGCAGTTTGAGTGTTTGGACCATTCCCTTGTATGCAGTTCGAGTGTTTGGAGCATTCCCTTGTATGCTGTTCGGGAGTTTGGAGCATTCACTTGTATTCAGTTCGTGAGTTTTGGTGATTCTACAGTAGCTGTGCCTGTCTCTGAAAGGGGATTATCGTCTAAGCGGTTTTTACCCCTTTTGTGCAAAACGGTCCGTTACAATTGGTGGCAAGCGGCGGGATCGTTCCTACAGACTACAGGACAGTTACAGGCGACACCATTCCGTGGATTTTTACAATTTGAGGGCAACGCATGTCCCAGTACAGTGACCCTGACAGCACCGAGATGGAACCAGCAGTGGAGTATGATGAGGGTGCCCTGGATGACCGAGATGCGCTGCGTAAAGGCATCTGGTACAAGGCACTGGGTATTGTGGAGTACCAGCGGGGCGAGGGATTCCCCAAGGAAGACCAGCGGTTGCAGAAGCGAGTAGCCCTGCGGATGCCCTTCCTGGGAGAGCAGCCCCTGGAGGAATGGGTGAGGAAATTGGAACACCTAGTATGGCAGGAGATGTGGCTGGAAGATGCCTACCAGGCGCTCTGGTGGTATGGGGCACAGTACCTGCCCTGGACAGCCGAGCATGACAAGCCAGAGGGAGAGGAGTTTGATGGTCCTGGCTTGTTATGGGAGACTTTTGCAGAGCCTGAGTTTGGGAGCGTTACACCAGCCCAGTTCAGTGATCTCTTTGAGTGGAGGGAGAGCAGGTATGACTGGGACGACACTCGCGAAATTGAGCAAGACCTGGTCCACCTGGTGACCCGAGAGATGGAGCTGGAGCAGGGCTACCAAGATCTGTTCCACTCTAATGAGAAGGCTCAGCAGGGAAGCGGAGACCCAGATCCAGACCCATTCAGCTGGGAAGATATTGTGGAGTGTTACTGGGAAGAACCCCAGGTGGCCGGTGGAGATGGGACCGAGGTCTCTCCACCGGTCCTGCAGGGAATTGGGAGCACAGTCTCCATTCCCCAGCGGCCGTGTGATTTATTGGGAATTTTGAGCCCAGTCTCCATTCTCCAGCGGCAGTGTAAAGTGCAGGGAGAGGAGAGCAGCGTCCTCCCTCCCCAGCGGCAGGCTGAGTTACAGGGGGCAGAGGTAGTTGTTCCTGCCCCCCAGCAGCCAAGTGATATGCCGGGAAGGCAGTGTAAAGTGCAGGGAGAGGAGAGCAGCGTCCTCCCTCCCCAGTGGCAGGCTGGGCTACAGGGGGCAGAGGTAGTTGTTCCTGCCCCCCAGCAGCAGCATGATTTTTTGGGAATTGGGAGCCCAGTCTCCATTCCCCAGCGGCCGAGTGATGTGCCGGGAATTGGGAGCCCAGTCTCCATTCCCCAGCGGGAAATACAGCAGGGAATTGGGAGCCCAGTCTCCATTCCCCAGCGGCAGAGTGTCCTACCGGGAATAGAGAGCCCAGTCTCCTTTCCCCAGCAGCAGGACACTGTATTGGGAGCGGAGACAGTCGGTCTCCCTCCACAGAGGATGAAAGTATGTATGGGAGAGGAGCTTGCTACCACCTCTCCCCAGCGGCGGATCATTAATGGGCAGGGAATAGAGAGCTCAGTCTCCTTTCCCCAGCGGCAGAGTGTTCTATCGGGAGAGGAGCCTGTTACCCCCTCTCCCCAGCGACAGCTTAGAGTATCCAAAGGGGAGACAGTCGGTCTCCCCCTCCGGCAGCAGAGCTGTGCAACAAAAGGGGAGACAGTCGGTCTCCAGCAGCAGAGCGGTGTATCTAAAGGGGAGACAGTCGGTCTCCAGCAGCAGAGCGGTGTAGTTAAAGGGGAGACAGTCGGTCTCCCCCTCCAACAACCAGGCTTCAACCAGGCTACCCTCCCAGTAGCGCTGGCAACAGGGCAGAGTGCCGCTGGTCTCTGCCCACGCAGCAACTCACCCAGTCAGCGTACCCGTACCCAGCACAGCCGTGGTGAGGCACCTGGACATGGACAAGCTTCTCCTTTACCCAGGTGTAGTAACCATTTATTGTGGGTGGGCTGTGCTGTTGATTATGTTTTGTGGGTGGGCTGCTGGACTAACAAGGGCACTGACCGGCAGGAGGTCAGATACCCTGTTAGTCTGTTTGGAAAAGGGGAGAGATGTGACGAGACCAATCTCGCCACATTGCATTGGAGAAGCCTGGTTGCTCGCCTGCTGCCTTTGGACTATGGCCCCTGTTAAAAGACATCTTTTTTACCTGCAGAAAAGCTTCATTCGTGCTTTTCTGCCTGGGGTTCGGTAGATTTGTTTGAATGTGTTATACCCCAGATAGGAATCCCATGGAGCCCATTCGTATGAAACTGACTGTAAAGACTTTGGCTCCATGGCGATTAAACTGTATGCGTGTGGTCTGAGCGCCATTCACTTAATAATGTGCGCTCGGACCTGAGCTATCTGGGGATATGTTACATGTTTGTGTTTTATGTAACAAATGTGACTTTATGTATTTTAAAGTGTTTTGTGTCTTTTTGCAACCATGTGCTTAATGGAGTCTTGTGTCTGTCCTGGGAGATAATTGAATTACTCTCCAGGATAGAAGACTCTGAAACTGGTTTGGGCCAGAAAGCCATGCTTCATTTAGTCACAAAGGACTTTCCCTTAACTTTTGAACCCCTGGTCTGATTCGTGCCATTTTTAATATGTTGTTCCCCTGAATGGATTGATTGTGAATATGTAATTTTATGTGAATGTGATGTATGGTTTTAGAGTTATGAAAGTTGGGTAGAAAGTATGTTTTAACTGTATATGTAATTGGGTTTCCTCTCAGGATAAGGGGAGGGAATATGTGGGATGTAACTGTGATGTGATTGGTTGTTTTATACCTCCCTGTGGGCGGTCCTGTATTTGCAAGACTGTAATAAAAACCAGGCTGGGTGTGCCAGCACTTCAGACCACTGCTTGACCCTCAACACGGAGCTCTGTCTCGTCTTTGGGGGGATTTACTGTATGCGGCTAAGGACTGATTGCCAGGAGTGTAAGCCGCTTGGGAGCTTTTCCTGTTCGTCTGGTAGCAGTAATTCGTATGGTTCCTGTTCGTGTATTTGGAGTGCTACCTTAGTCCCTTGTATGCCGTTCGGGAGTTTGGAGCATTCACTTGTATGCAGTTTGAGTGTTTGGACCATTCCCTTGTATGCAGTTCGAGTGTTTGGAGCATTCCCTTGTATGCTGTTCGGGAGTTTGGAGCATTCACTTGTATTCAGTTCGTGAGTTTTGGTGATTCTACAGTAGCTGTGCCTGTCTCTGAAAGGGGATTATCGTCTAAGCGGTTTTTACCCCTTTTGTGCAAAACGGTCCGTTACACCGGTCATTAGGTCATTGGCTCAGCAGGTATGTATTACATCAAGATAAGGGGTCTTCACCTATATGTTCACCATGCCGACCTTTCAATCATCAGTTATACCGCAGGGCATGCTACCGTCCAACCTCTTTCATACCCATGTTAATTGCTCCTCCTTAACAACCAGTAACCTCCCAAATGTTTTACGACTTACAAATTGTCCACCCCCTTCTGCCCCCCCACAATGTGTGTTACTCAGCATTTCATGTCCACCCTGTACCTCAGGACTAAAATTTGGGCCATCTGTCGGTATTATATGCATACTGCCTGCACAAGCCCTCACTAGGCCTTTGCAACACTCTTCATACGTCCCGAGTGGGCCACTAAGTCCTGGAATTAAGTTAGATACCATCAGGGTGCAAGCTTAGGCTAAAGTTCAGCTATCCCACATCTTACGACCTTTAATTAACCATGTCTTATCATGTTACACACCTGCCATTCCTTATGCTACCAACATACGAGCACCCTGCTAATCCACTCACAACTGTTCCTTAGTGGCAAACACCTGGCCATACTCTCAGAGGGTCCATTATCCCTCATTATGAATGTAACCCTTAAATCTCTTATTATGCCATTGCATTTCAGCATAATGTCAGTAGTTCGGTGTAACCAGGCCACTTACGTTGTGACACGTACGATTGTTACATCTCATACAGCTCATTATCCAGCAACTCAGCTCTGACATCATTTTCAACCTACTAGAGTGTGCTACAACCTTATCATATCTCGGCCCTCCATGAGCTATGCAGTACAGCACAATTATTTCTTCCCCTCATTTGGGCACTCACATACGGTATAACATTTACATTTGGCGTAAGTTTCTTTTGGCATACAGCCTGCCACAACAAGGTCTCTACATTCGGCCCTCACTAGGCCATCTCTCATACGTTAACTATAGCCCACTACAACTCCATTTCACCCCCTCATTTGAGCAAATACGTACGACTACGGCCTCATTAGGCCACTCATTTTTCTTCCTATAACCCCCTCTGTCAGCATTCTCAACCCCAGTCACAGACTCTTACTGGATCTCCAGAGTTTGTTTCCTACTCTCTAATACTATTTGGTCCTTCTTACGGAAGGATGTACAGTGGGAACTCATACCTAGATACAACACATTTAAATATCTTCTCTATCCTCATGTTGATGGGACTAAGGTTAGATACATAATTTTGTTCCCTAATTGGTTCGATTCTACTATGTATACTTGTCGCCCTAGTTGGTGATGTCTTAATCCACAAACTCAAAACAGGTACTTTGTGCCCTTATCTCGAGTTACACTCAACACCATACTGGACACATTCCCATTAGCATTCCCAGTGGGTCATTAGGTATCTCTCTACAATAGTCCATTCTCAAGCTCAACCACACTATTTGGGCCAGGTATGTAGTTCTTTTAACTGCCATCAATTCATAACGCTCCTATTCCCCTACATTCCTTTGGGATAGATCAACTGACTGTGATGGGTAATGGTGCTGGCCAAATTCTAGTTTAAAGGTAATTCAATCCCGCGAGGCCAACTCCCATCCTCAAATGGACATATTAGCCCATTGGCCAAACTCATAGTTAGAGCCTCGCTTCAACCACTATAGGTTATTAGACATGGCCTCACTGGTCCCGGCCACTTGTATTGAAGCTCTTACTTGTCACCAAGAGGCCAACATTCCTGCCACTCCATTTTGTGGCCCCAGTCCTTCGGCCCAATTAATATCTAGAGCCTCTCAATGCCACTTGGAAAATTAGTAGGGCCTCACCTATCCCTGGTTTAACTAATGTCTAAGGTACTGTCTAGGGTGCGATCCAATTGCGGATGTTCAGACATAAGGAATACCATTCCCTGCCATAACCCAAGAGCAGGATTCATGATTACCAACCCCGATATTTGCAGACAGCATACCATATTGCAAACCGTGAAATCTGACATCTATTTACCCTTTAATATGACTCACATTAAACTGAAGAAGTCAAATCTCCTAATTTATTAGTTGCTTACCCTCCCACGGAGCACTTACTTTGAGCCCCCCTTTATTTCCATCCCCTAATTGAAAATATCCAGTTAAAATCCAACTCATGTTCCCTTCTCACATCAGTACAACTGCCTAACCGAGACCAGTTGTAAACTGATGCCCTACAGGGTCTATCCAGTAGTTTGTACTAAGGGCCATAGACCATACTCCTGTACATATCCAAACTGGTTATTACCTTGGTCTATATAAATACGCTATTTCACACGTCCTATCATCATAAGGGACATGTGGACCTCTGTTACAAGACCTATTGGGTTCTAGGGTTAGGCATGCAGCTCTAACAATACATGATGGTATTTGCAGTGTTGCTTGTGGATTACACCATATCCGCTCACTGTTTCTCTGCTACACAAAATCATACGCTCTACTCTCCTTTTCACAGGCCATAACTTTCAGAAGTTAACTTCGACAACTGGCCTTTACCTCTATTACTCATCCTTCCCCTTTACTAGTCGAGTTATACTTAGTTTAGAAGTACCATTTACTTTCCCCCCGAAGCACGCAAGTACACATGGCCCTGCTTCCTTCCCTGAGCACTCAAATATCCCAAGTTTTTCCGTAGCCTCCTCCAGTAGCCCAATTTGCAGTGTACCTAACTGGACTCATTTGGGAAATGACTGCCTACCCATAGGCAGGGTCCGGTGTACCAGGCAGATGTCTCTGGCAAAGGCCTGTCATCACAAGTATCTTCAGAGTCTCCTTGATTCTCTAAACCTCGTCATATGCACCATACTATGGGGTCACAACTACATTTTTGGACTACTACACTAACTCCCTGGTCATTCGCCGACATTAATCTGCCACGTTCATCACGCCTGTTCTAACAGACTTGTCCAGGTGGTCAAAATTTTTCTTTCTTTAAAATTCTTTCTTATAAGAATGGGAAGCCACGTCCATTTCCCACAGTCTGTTAATTCCCTCATTATATAACTAATACAGCTGCCACATGAGATCTACAGCCATTTTTAGGTCACTTCTTCTGTGACCTGTAGCCCAGTTGCATCGGATCTACTGCTCTTTAGTATTCTTTGGGCTCTTACTCATCAGGCTATATGATTTGTACACATGTTCTCGGTGTAGATAAAACGGCTGCTGATGCTTCAAATTTCAGGAGTATTTCTGGCATCACCCCACAGCAAACAAACATGCGACCAGGCCTCCTCATTTCAATAGATCAAATCCTGGATTAGAGGCTCTCCTAGCACACAGTAAAACTTGTCCAAAATGGGCATGTCAGATAACACCAGGGAAACTTACGACAGAGTGTTCAAGATTTGTGGCAGACTTTCAGATTATAACGTGTTTCTATTGAATCATTGGTCGCATTCGCTACCTTTTGCCATATTTCTCTAAAACTAGCACACAATTCCTTCAAGGTATACCTTATAGGTATACAACACCATATGCTTATTACATTCCTTAATAATTTACGTTTCCTGTTATCTTATCTAATAAAGAGCGTACTGAAAGAAGTTAATCTTTTCTCAAAACCCACAGCGACTGCCAATTGTCAGCTCTAAATCTTGAGACATATCAAACCTACTTTACACTGCACCTTTCGAACAACAAACAAACCTCATCACTTATAGGCTTGTCAAATGCTTCTACAATGCTCGAGTTACATGGTAAACTGCTAACAACGCACAAGTTCGTCCTGTACCTCTGAACTCTGCTAGTTAGGTTGGGTTTAGTCCAACCTATTACTCTGGTAATTCATTCCGCAAAGGAGCAGCTTCATCTACAGCCAGTCTTATGGTTTCAACTCATATAATATACAAATATATATATACATAGCAAATCAAAAACCCGTGCACGCCGACTAAAAGGTTATTACCTGGTGCCACAAAAAAAGTCACAAATATAGTATTAAAAGAATACCGGCACTCTGCGCTTTCCTACGTAATGCTTTTTGCTTTATTTGTTTTTATTGTTGCTACCATCACATTTGTGTAGCTCCACATACCAGGAGGTCCCTGAGGAAGTCCATACAGGACGAAATGCGTAGGACCTGGTATTATTTTGTTGTATGTTTTTATAGAATAAAGCAATATATTTCTCCACCGATTCTGAGTCCAGTTCCAGTATCATTGGGAGAAAAGGAAGTGGATTTGGCCCCCCACAGAGCAAGGGAGGCACACTTGGACAAGCTTTTCTCATCCTTCTTGTGAGTTTAATCAACTGTGCGCACCTACATATTGATATACAGTATTACACTATTATTGTTTTTTTTTTTATTGTAGATCCACAGCTGTATTCTCCATATTGTTTGCATCCACATATATCAATGTGCCTACACATACATAGACCCACTTTATACATATACACACACACACACATATATACACAAATATATATGTATACACATACACACAAACACATGAACACATATACATACACACACACACACACACACACATACATACATGCACATGAACTCATATACACAAATCTAAATGCACAGTCACATATATAAGCATACATGCATAAGAGCATCCTAGGTGGTATTTGATGCATTGAATCATGTATACCACATTCCTGGATGTGCAGGAGTATGAACCTTTTGATGCTGTAGGTTTTATTGTTGTGTGTGGCTGTGTTGTCTGTGCATATATGCTGACACAGTTTGCAGCAAGGTTGTTTGCATTGAAACATAGAAACATAGAATGCGATGGCAAATAAGAACCATTCGGCCCATCTAGTCTGCCCAATATTTCAAAATACTTTAAATTATTCCCTGGCCTTTTCGTAAGTCTAGGATAGCCTCATGCCTACCCCATGCATGCTTAAACTCATTTACTGTGTTATTGGCTGGTCCTGTTTTCTTTATTCTTTCCATCACTGGGTAGCTTTATGTTGACTAATTGTTCTTTAAGGTTTGGTGGTTGTCTGAAGGCCAAAATGGGTGTTTCAGAGAAAATGTTTTTCAGAGTCCCATCTTCTGTTAACATTGGTTGTAGGTCTTTAATGATTTTCCATATTTCCTCAAGAGTTTGGTTGTAGGTGACCACAAGTGTCCATATTTTTTCTCTCTGTACTGTAGCAGGTGCGTGCGTGGAGTTTTTACAGCAGAGTTGATTTGTTTGGTAATAGTCTTTGGTTTGTAGCCTTTCTGTCTCATAGATTGGGAGAGTACATTTAGATGGAAATTACAGTCATTAAGATCAGTGGACACGCGATGGTACCTACTGGCTTGGCTGTTGATGATGCCCTCTTTAGTTTAGGAGGGGTGGAAGCTGGAGCTGTATAGGTAACTGCACCTGTCTGTGGGTTTTCTATAAACCGAGGTGTGGATTGTGCCATTGTTACATGTCACAGTGGTGTCCAGAAAATTCACAGATCTAGTGGAATATTCAATTTTTACTTTGATTGATTGATGGAATGAGTTAAAAGAGTCATGGAACTGTATCAATTTTTCTTCACTTTCAAATTATGAAGATATAATCGATAGAGCGATAACATTTGTATGGTTTGGTGTGCTGTATTTCTAGGAATCTCTGTTCAAGATCTACCATAAACAGATTAGCATATGTGGGTGCCATCTTAGTGCCCATAGTATTGCCCATGGTTTGTAGGTAAACCTCATTGTTAAAACTGAAATAATTACGTGTGAGGATGAATAGTGCCAGTTCTGCGATAATTCAAGCATTGATGCCATCAGTATGTGAAATGTTACTGTACAGATATTCCATATCCATGGTTACAAGGATGGTGTTAGCAGGGAGATTGGTGATTTGGCTGAGTTTGTTAAGGATGTCAGTCGTGTCTTTTATGAAGCTGTTGGTGTTGAGGACTAAAGGTTTTATGATATTTTCTACCAGTCCTGAGATCTGTTCTGTGAGAGTTCCCATTAATGCAATTATGGCTCTTCCAAGAATGGAATGTGAATTTTGGGAAGCATATAAAAAGTGCCCATATAGGGACTAGTTGATATGAGTGATTACAGTTCTAGATGCAAATTCTCAGGGAAGGATTTAATGAGCTCCCTAAGTTGTAATGTATATTCCTTGGTGGGGGTCTTCATTTAGTTTGCTATAGTATTTGTCATCTGACAATTGCCAGTCACCCTCTTTTATGTGGTTTTGTGCGTTCATTATCACTACTGTTCCTCCCTTGTCTGCTGGTTTAATGGTAATAGCATGTTTATTTTTCAAGTCATTTGCAGCCGTTTGTTCCTGTACTGAGAGATTATGAAACATTTTCTTTTGGTTTTGCTTGGTTGTCAAGGATACTGTTCTTAGACGGAAACTTTCAATGTAACTGTCCAGTTTGGCATTTCGTCCTGGTGCTGGAGTGAAATTAGTGTTCTTTTTCCTGTTTTTGTAATCCATTGTTGTTTCAGTGCTCTCTTTGTCATGGAAGTATTCCTTAAGTCGCATCCTTCTGAAAAATTATTCCACGTCAGAGTAGAGCTCAATGTGATCAAGTTTTGTGCTAGGGCAAAATAGCAAGAATAGAGGACTAAATATTGATTTGGGTTACCTGTCCCACTACCAACACTTTACATGTTCTGTGATATGTATCAACATTTTAAAATGCATTCCAATGATATGTTTATTCTATCAACTTATAAAATACTATATGTAGACCTACGCTTTCCCATACACTTATGCATGTATGCTTAAATATGTGACTGTGCATTTATATTTGTTTATATGAGGTCATGTGCATGTATGTATATGTGTTTGTATATATATGTATATATGTTCATGTGCTTATGTGTATGCGTATATTTGTGTGTGTGTGTGTATGTATAAAGTGTGTACATACATGCATGCATGTATGTATATGTGACTAGGTGTGTGCATACATATACATATATATGGCTCTATGTATGTGTGGGCACATTTGTATATGTCTAGGTACATGTATTGATAATTGGGTGTGGATGTATGTGTAGGTGTGCATGTACATATATTTGAGCATTTGGTTGTATTTATATGTATATTGTTGTATGTACTTGTGTATAGTGTGTATGTACTTGTGTATACTTGTACATATACACTACTTGTGTATATGTATATGTACATGTGTGTGAGTGTGAGTATGTACATATGTCTGTGTATGCTGGATATAGGCCTTAATGCATATCCTGTAACTCTTGGATGGAAAATCATGCATTCTTAATATAAGTAATTATTCATTTTTTTTTTTCACTCCCCCCTTCTAGCACTATCTTCTACACTGTTTGCTTGTTTTTTTTTCTCTCTCTTCCCCCTCACTCTGTGAACTTCACACAAGATATTTACAACCCTCTGCAAGAATTGAGTCTATTTTCTATCAAGCCTGTTTGTTATCTGTACTCATGACGCTTTAACCTCTGTATCACAACTCATCTGTTCTCCCGAACACTTGTCATTAAAAAAATCTGTTCAGTCCAATAAAAAAGATATTACAAGATACAAATGTTATCTGTTTTTTACATCTACATCACTGGACTAATACAGCTACAATCTTTACTATATATATATATATATATATATATATATATATATATATACATCTGATGTAGGTGGGGCCATGGCCCCCTCTGGCCCCCCTAGTGATGCCCTTGGGTCTAAGCCCCTTTGGTATCCATATATAATTTAATAGGTGTGCCCCCCCTTACCTCTGCGATTCTAGGTCTACCCACTGTGGAGTGTATGTCTGGGAGTGGCACATGAGTACATTGGCCACCTGCAGGGCACTCTCAGGTTCTTGTTGTTCCATCTAAACCTCATTAATGTGGTCTGAAGGGATTTAAGAAACTTTAGAGGGACGTGAATTTGTAGAGTGCGAAAGAGGTAAAGAATTTTAGGCAATATTACTATTTTGATTGCTACTCATGTACCCATCCAGGATATGTACAACCCTTCCCATTTTTTTAACATGTCCTCTATCTCTGTTTTGAGTTTTTGGTAGCTCGTTTTGAACAGGAAATTTGGGGATTTCGTCAGTTTGATGCCTTACAATGTGAGGTAATCCTGTCTCCAGTCAAAATTAAATGCTTGTTTGAGTCCAACTACGGTGAGATCGTCTATGCCAATTTCCATGGCTGTGGTTTTTGAGATATTTAGCTTATAATAAGATTGGGAGCTGTAGCTTTGAAGTTATTTTTGAAGATTTGGGGGAAATGATTGGTTGTGATAAGGTCAGTAGGACGTCGTCGGCAAATAAGTTTAGTTTGTATTCCTTGTCCCTATGTGTATTACGTGTATATTAGTGTTACGTCTGATGGCTTCTGCTAGCGGTTCCAGGACTAGTACGTAGAGGAGCGTTGACAGGGGACATCCGTTTGTTATAGTGAATGGGTCTGGAGAGCTGCATAAGGCTTTGATAGCAGATATTCTTGTGAAAAGTCAAACTTTTTAAAAAACTTAAAATTGCCAATTCAGTCTGTCAAACGCTTTCTCTGTGCCTAGATAGATTAGCAGTCCTTGCGGTCATTCTGTGTGTAATGTGTATATGATGTCTATAACTTTTCTTGTGTTGGCCACCTGGTCATCCAAAACTGGCAAAATTGATTTGAGTAGTGTGGATAGGATTTTTGCAAATAATTTGGTGTCTGAGTTTAAGAGCCATATTGGGCAAAAGTTCTGACAGTGAGTATGAGATTTTCCAGGTTTAGGGAGTGTAATGACTCTCGCAGTTAAAAACTGAGAGGGGAAAATCCCTGTTAGTGTGGCATGGTTAAAGGTGCTGGTTAGGTGTGGGCCAAAATGTGTTTCAATTTCGCATAGTATGTGTTAGTATATCCGTTAGGGCCAGGGGCTTTAGTCTTGGGTAAGTTATTGATGCAGTCTAGTATTTTGTCCTCATAATGGGAGTGGCTAAGGTTTGTTTCTGAGTGGCTGTAAAGGGATCTCTGAGAGGTAGTCCCGGATACTGGTGGCGGTTGGGCAGCTAGTGTCTGAATCATCTTTAAGATTGTAGAGTTGGCTATAGTATTTTGCAAATTCTGTGCAGATCTGTTTGGGAAGTAGTAATTTTTGGTCCTTCTTATTTAATATTTATTTATTTATAAAATATTTTACCAGGATGGATACATATTTTACCAGGATGTGCTTGTTTTTTTCTGTACATTTCTTTCTGTACATTTTGTCCATTCATTCATTTATGTATTTATCCTTTGCCATTCATTCATTGATTGATTGTATACTCTCACAATAGGCTTTATGTGTGTAAATTCATGTGAACATATTTTTGCTTATATGATTGCCATTTGTTCTGTATACCTCTAGGTTGGTCCAGCTGAGCAGTGTAATTAGGACTTTTTACTAGTATTCTGCCATATTTACTGTGCCTAGCTTTATCCATAGTGAGGTCCATAACTTTAGCTTCTGTTCCCATTAGTTCAGCACCTTTTACCCTGCCGTCCATTTTATTTAGAGCCCTGCTCCATTCCCTTCCACTCCACTGTTTTTTACTAGAGGTCTGGTCATTCTCTTTTTTACAGCAGCAGCAGCTGCAACCAGACTAGGGGTTAATTGTGAGTACAGCCTGTATCCAGTTTATTGATTATGTTAATGCCTTGTGGGTTATTTAAACACTGTTGTTTGTATTGCATTGTATCCTGACGAAAGTTCCTTAGAGAACTGAAACGTTGATCTTCTGTGGCAGATGCCTGAATAAAAATCGAAGTTTTTTCACAATATTTTCAAAGTCCTTGGAGTGCTATCATTACTTTATTTCTATTATTTGGCTGTTAAGCACCGGGCTTTTTACTATTAATCCAGGAGTGCAAGCAATTAGAACTTTATATATATATATATATATATATATATACATACACACATATGTAAATTCAATACATAACAGGTTATAAATATATTCAACCATGGCAGGTGCATTCTGTGCTGAGGTATATTACCATAGATCTCTTAAAAGATTTTAGATTGAATGAAGATTTGACTGTGTCCCTGAGGTTATTCCATAATTTTGGTGCTCTGTAGGAAAAAGAGGATCGAGCTACTTTGTTTTTGTATTACGGTATGATAAATATTGTGCAAGTACTGGACCGGAGGTTATAGGAGGTGGGAACAGCTGGGGAGAAATGCTCTTATGCACAAGGCTGGAAAGATGAATAGTGCGTCAGGATACCAGCACCAGCCAGTTTAGCTCTTTTAACATGTCACAGTGGTGGGTAAAGTAATTACATTCTAGTTCAAAGCAGAAAGAATTATATAGCGTATTAAGTTTATTAAAGTGGGTTTGCGGTGTGGGTGCATAATCAATGACCGGTATTAGCATTTGTTGCACATCTGAAAAATCAGTTTCCTTACTGTAGGCCTTAGGCAGGATTTGTTTCTGTACAGGGCACCTAGTTTTGGGTAAAGTTCAGAAGAGATTTTTTCAATATGAAGGCCAAAGGATAAATTGGGGTCTAACAACATACCTAGATACAGTATTTACAAGAGCAGACTGCTGTCAATGTGCTATTTGAATTTGTTCTGATACACAGTTGATTTTGTAGTTTACATAATTTAGGTACAGTTCCAAAGATCAGTTTTGTCAGTGTTTAGGAAGAGTTTGTTATCCGCTATCCACTTTTCTACCTCTGTGAATTGGTTTTGGAGCACAGCCTCAAGCTATGGTAACTTGGGTTTACTAGCGTAGATTACAGTGTTGTCTGCATACATGTGTACAGTTGAGGATTTGCAGACGTTAGGCAGAGCATTTATAAATAATGTGAATAGCAGGGGGGTGAGTATGAAGCCTTGGAGAACAGCACATGTGATTGGAAGAGGGAGGGAAGCACTGTCAGAAATGGTCACATATTGCAATCGGTCTGAAACATATGATTGAAACCAGGTTAGCCTGAGTTTTTAATTTTTGCAAAAGAATGCCATGGTCTACTGTGTCAAAGGCCTTGGCAAAATCATGGAAAAATCAAGGGCAGTCGAAGTTGAGTGATTTGGACGACAGCCTGATTGATCAGGGGTCAGATAATTTGATTGTTGATAATATTGACATATTTGCGTGTGGATGCCTTTTGCCAAGATTTTTGACAATACAGGCAGCAATGATATCAGGTGTTAGTTAAGTATTGTCACCACTTTTATGGATAGGTGCAGTCTTCCAAAGTTTGGGTATGTATCCTGACACCAGGGATTTATTAATAAGGGTAGTGATAGGTTTAGCAATTGCAGGCACACTGAGCTTCAGCAACATTACTGGGATTTGATCTGGTCCACACTGGTTTTTCATTTTTAGATTATTAAGATGTTTATTAACGACACTAACAGGCACAGGTCTAAAATTGAATTTCTCTATATGAGGATTTTGAAGATTTGGCAGGGCCTGATCTTTATTTGCAGTCTTAAAATGAGTGCCATTTGTTGTCTTAGCAACCAGGGTGGTAGCACATCCAGCAAAATAATTATTAAAGGCATTTGACACATCTAGGGGGTGTTGCAGTGTTTGGTTGTCCATTTTAACAGTGGAGGGCTGGGAGTGGATTGTGGGGATTTATGTTGTTTATGATTTTCCAGAAGTTTCTTGGGTGTGGTAGGTTGTTCAAATCTTCACTGAAATATTGGGCCTTTGACATTTTTGTTTGTTTTGTGCATGCATTTCGCCATTGTCTGTAAGTTCATGTTCAGTGATTGTTCATGGAGCCAGTACGGACCACAGTGACTCTCTAAACAGGTACATTTGAATGAGGTCAGCTGTAACCCAGGGTAGGTGTGTCCCTTTTAGTCGCACTGTACGCAGTGGGGCATGCAAATTCCAAACACGCAAAAACTTGTACTGAAAAAGTGCAAATGCAGAGTCTAGATCTGGTATTAGACCTAATCTATGCCATGGTTCTATTAGTATATTATGTGGGCGATGCATGTCTGTGCTTGTCTGTCTTTCAGCTAATAGTTTGTGGATGTTCTGATCAATCAGCTCCCCTCCATTTCCCGCAATATTAAAATGGGTCATGTGCCACTGCCTTCCTCTTGTAGTTTATTTCTCGGTGAGGTTATTTACGCCATGTTCTTTTGCGTTTTCGGGTGTCGGATATTCTTCCATTCTTGCTGGATCTTTGCTTGTCTTTTGGGACAGTCTCCCTAAGCTGATGTAAGGAAGCCCCAGTATCGGATTAGCCGGGTGCCCTCTGCAACTTCAGAAACCACTTGGGTTTTGCCATCTCTGGTAACTAATAGCTTTGTGGGGAAGCCTCAGCGGTAGGGAACACGCCTGTTTCTCAGCTCAAAGATCCTCGCGGAATGCCTGTCATCGATGTATGGTCTCCACTGAAAGGTCAGTAAATACCTGGATGGCTCTGTAGGACTCCTGTAAATCTTGCTGAGGTCTGTTGGAACTGAGGATAACCTCCTTTACGTAGAAGTAGTGCATTTTCAGCATGTCTCTCGGGGTGGAGGTGTGACCTGTCCATTAGAAACATGGATGGTTGTATATCTGGGGCCAGGGCCTGGAATAGCCTGGTCAGGAAAGCGGTAAGGTCTGCCAGCTGTACTTCTTCCGGTATCCCCTGGGTCGTTAGATTCTGACGGCGGGATCTATCTTATAGGTCCATTGATTTTAATTCTTGTCTCTCTAGCCTGGCTTCTATTTCCTTCACTTTGTCTGCGAAGCTGTTATGTGCATCTGTATATTGCGCCATCTTATTTTCAATGTGGGCCGTGCGGTTCCCCAGAACCATCAACTCTCTCCTCAGGTCTGAGATAGCTGATTGTCCTGTGGCTTATATTTTGGAGGCCATGTCATCAAGCATTTTTTTAAATAAATCCCCTTGGATTTGCATGGTATTTTGTGGGGATTGGGGCCTAGACAGATCCCTGTCATCTCGCTCCCGTCGCTATCTTGAGCTTGTAACGTGGCGGTTCTGGTGCCTGCGAGTTTTGCCATGAAAAAGGAGTGTTTATCTTTTGCATCTGCCATTTTTCGTGCCCCCCGTTGTGACATGGTGGGTTTACCAATTGTTGTTAGGTGATTATAGCTTTGATGCCACTGTATTTTGTCTCTATATTAGACGTCAGCCTGGGAGCTTAAACTCTATGCGACCATTCAGCCCGAGCGCAGGTTCCGCCCCCGAGACCAACACTTTAAATGTAATATTTGGTTATCTGTTTTCTTTTGTTTATTTCCCTTTTCTCATCATTATGATACAAATATACCACTTTATGTAGTACAATACTGTGCAACTATTACTTAAGAGAGTGGAATAATAGTCCTATACAAAACCGCTTTTATAAGGACAGAGTTCGTTTGTACAAATGCCTTCAGGAATTGTTAGCATCAAAACTTGCAGGTTCACTAAAGTGAGAATTCAAGGTAAATTCAAAGAGAATTTCAAATTTAAATGTACACTGTAGGGGCTGGGGACTCTCATTTAGCAATAAAACATAAAAGCATTAAATACTGTTAATGCTGAATGAAATTATGGCACCAGGGGATTCCAGACATTATAACCAGTTTAATGATATGAATCACAGTGCTTGCAGTGTCCTTTAAAGTTAAAATAGCCAAACTGGAAAAAGTCTCTAAGTCAGCTATGCTTACAGTTCAGCTACTCTGGCCTTAAATTTAAAATTCAATTTGAGTTCTCACTTTAGTAAATATTCCTATCAGAGTTTAATTTTCTTCCATTGCTGAATAACATCTTTTGGTAACCTAAACTAATTTCTTCAGCCCCTGGTATTTTACAGCTACATTTGAAACATTTCAAGTTATTATTACTATACAATACCATAACACTAGGAAAAAAAATCCTCACAAATGCAAGAGTTAACTGATTTACATACTTGTAAACTAATATCTTAAATTTTTTTTAAATAAACAAATAAATAATTTTAAACTCTTTTAGCACACTTTCAGCTAGCTATTTGGGTGTGCTAAAAGTGAGGAAGAGACAGTCCCTCTTCAAATTCTTCAGCATTAGTAGACAGCTTTAAGTTCCCATGCTGTTATATCAGATGGTACCAATTCAATTCTGTTCTTTAACTATGATGATACTCCATGTGCTCCTTTCCTGTTATACAAAAATAACATGAAATACATGAAATAAAAATAATAATTAAATAATAATAAATATTGTTACTGTCAAAAAACAGTGCTCTGGAGCCTGGATGACTTAATGTGAACAGTGCCACTCAACAGCAGATTGTATCAGATATAAATAGTATGGGATCTGGGCATAGATGCAGGTTGAAGTAGAAACTTTCACATACGTGTACCCCAACTAGGAAAAAAACCTTACCCTTACCCTCAGTATTTTGCAGTTATTTATAGAGTAAACCTTAGGACTGGAATTGATAATATGGTATCACAAAATGAAGGTCAGAGAGGAAAACAAATATTTACATATATTTATACATATACATTTTTATTTAAATTTATGTATAGTTATAAATATATGTATAAATATTCGTAATTTGTAGCCGTAAATGGGAAACAGAGATGTCCAATCACAGTCAATGATTTTTTTCAGTGTATCAGCATTTAAAAAAAACTCCACACCCCTAGTGCCAGGAGTGCTGTCGGCTGATAACCTGTAAAAAATAATTATTAGTTTAACACTTGCTGTGTAACATCCACAGTACTTCTGGTCTGAGTAGGTCTAACAAAGCGGAAGCTCATACTTCCACATCATACCAACTCATACCAGATTTAAACAATATTCATCAGTAGACACTCTCAGCTAATATCAGCCAATGAATACTTTTTAAACCTTTAATGAGTTGATATTATATTGTGGAAGAATGAGTAGCTGCTTTGTGACAAACTCCCCTACCCACGTGAGTTTGCCATGAGCTCCTGGAGGAGCCTGCTTGCCAGCCTCCTGCCCACAGACTATGGGCCTTGCAGAGAAACCTGTAAAAAACTGTTTAAATGGCTTGATTCGTGTAATTTTCCTATACCGTTTGGGAACCGAACAACCGCACGAACAAGGGACCATCTGGGAGCTTGTTAACCTCTATTAACACCTTGGAACGGCTCTCACCTAAGTGTTCTAATTTTTCATCTGGGTGGCCACAATTGGTATGAATGACCACGAGATGGCGGCCATCTTGTTCGCATGAACGCAGGCAGCGGTGTTTGGTCGCTGAGTTCATGGAACTAAAATCGAACACGGAAACTCCCCAACACCACTGGAGACTACGTTCGGTATTTTATTTGTTTTTATGTTGCCGAAGTTGACCGACCGCTAGCACTGATTTCATGGAACTGTTTTTGGGCATAGGACCATGTGCACGGTCAGTCAAATAATTGACTTCAATGTATATCTCGAACCCCTTAACAGATCTGGGTTATATTTGGATATGTTGGTCACCCAGATCGGGCTATCAGGGGAGGTAACCTTTGTGGGGTTTTCGTGAGTTTTGAAGGTACTTTTGGGGTGTTTGGAAATTTTATGTTTTTCTGTACCTGGAGATAATTGAGTTTGTACAGTTCCTGACTCAATTATCTGCCAGGCACAGGGGAGAGATTATCCAGTTTTGTGTGGGAGTGTCATGAGCCTGTTTGACTGTGTCCATAATGTGTCCATAAATGTATAAAAGCAGGCCATCTGGCCAGATTAAAGCATTCCAGTTTGTACTCCCAGAACTATGTGTTGTCTAGTTACTGGAAGGGGAAAGCGCTAATCACTATTCCAGCTTGTTCCAGCGTGGAGGATTCAGTGGGGAAAGTCCTTGTAAGGACTAAAGCTCCCAGGACTGAGTGTCGTCCAGTCCCTGGAAGTGGATAGAGCTAGTCCCCTATTTGGTTCCAGGACGGAGAGATCCCAGGACCCCAGTCAAGCCACGGTGACTGGGGGCAGAAGCGAGGTTTTTCCCCTTGTTCCAGCTAGGAAGTTGTCATTGGCGGAGGTACCCAGCTGGGGTACAGGGAGCTTGATTACATACGTTATTAGACCAGCTTAGACAGGAAAGGGCTGTAGATGCCCTGTTGCACATGGACTGCAGGAACTAAACAAATAGATAAATTAAAAAAGAAAATAGCTAAAAATTATCTATGTTCCAGCAAAATGTTGCACATACAAACACCAAACACCATGACTACTTCAAATCAGTGAAGTGGTCATAATTCTTGGAGTAACCATTTAACTTCTGGAGTCCTGGGTATGACAATATTGTATTTTCAAGGTTTATTTATAGTACAACTAAGGACTGGAACTGATAATACTTTGTCTCGATGTTAAAGGTCTAAGAGGAAAATAAAAATAAATGCAATCACTCACACTGAATGAAAAATAGGACATTAACATGCACATTCACAGGCATGTTGCTTCAGCTGAACAAAAGAGGAAGAACAGAGAGGTCACTACAAAATTGGAAGATTAAGTCCCTTGCTGTGGAACACCAGCATAATTAATCTCATGCATTACATGTAACACATTGACCTCCACCTACTACAATAAAGGTCATCATGTACTTGCTGTTTATTAATGCGTTAAATTACATACAAGTTACAAGTAATATAAATTGATATACCCTATAAACACTTCCAGAATAAGTTATTATTTAATTAAATTGCATACATTTATTGCTTACTCATAAAATGATCTATAAAAATTATTTGGACATTTGTTTGAATTTGATTCACCTTATCCTTCTTTCTTTTGCGACGAAATCTCAGGAGTTCTTTGTGTTGCCTTGAGACAAAGTTTACTGCGGCATATTCCAATAATGCAGAAAAAACAAAGAGCAGACATACTGCCATCCATATATCAATAGCCTTGACATACGATACCTAGAAATAAAATTAAAACCAACGTTATTTTTTTTTACAATTCTATATTTTATACACATGCAACAAAAATATGACTTTCTAACAAGTTATCAACATTATTGATGTAATTTATTTATTTAGCACAGCTGTTTGTAATGTATTATAAAGCAACGAACTAATAAACAGTAAATACAAATTATAATGCCTATAATACAAACATTAATTGCCAAATTGTATATTGTTAGGAATTCAAAGTTAATTTCAAGTTTTGGTCAAAATAGTCAAATCGAAAGCAACGCTGACTTTTTTCTAGAAGTTCACATTGGTTTTATCTTTGTATTCTCAATACCTTTGGAAGGGATGCTCTGGATCCAGAGCTCTGTGTAGTCATTGTAAGGACAGTAGTAATCCCCAAGGCCACTCTTGCTGGAGCCGCATCCATATTGATCCAAAAAGACACCCAGGATAAAATGACGATTAAGAGACTGGGGATATACATCTGAATCAGATAGTATCCCATCTGTCTCTCTAGATGGAATCTTACTTCGATGCATGTAAATTTTCCTTAAATGAGAAAGAGAACAATAATAAACATGGAAAATAGCAGTATTAATAATTGGTTACTATCAAAGTAACATGAAATGCATCCAATGTCACAAGTCATTGTTGTATTTCTTTCCTACTTTAAGTTTGTTATTTCTTATAGATTATATCATTTCAAAATAGGTTGAAAACCAGAATTCAGAGCTTTACTTTATGTACTATATGGACTTTGACTTTGAGTCTAAGTTTATATTGTTTTAGAATCATTCGAAGCGCTATTCTGAGCGCTATTCTGTACTTTTGTGCGCTCAGATCCCAGCTATCTGGGGATGGGTTGCAAGTATAAATTTTGTGTGATAAATGTAATATTGTGTATTTTATTGTGTTTTAGTATTTTACTGTAACCATGTGGGTAATGGAGTTTTGCCTCTGTCCTTGGAGATAATTGGATTACTTCCCAATTATCTCCAGGATAGAGGGGAGGGATTGTAATGTATTGGGGGAGTGTTTTAACCATGTCTAACTGTGATTGGTCATTGTACTATTTGTGTCCCAGTCTCCCATTTGGTCCCCTAGGGGAGTGTCCACCAGGTGGGAGACCTGCATAAATACTGGGCAGGTAGCCCTCATTAAACAGACCACTGCTTGACCCTCAACAAGAAGCTCTGTCTCGTCTTTAGGGGGGGATTTACTTTATGCTGTTAGAGAAAGATTGCCAGGAGTGTAAGCCGCTTGGGTGCTTTTCCTGTTCGTCTGCTAGCAGCTATTTGTGAGATTCCAGTTCGGGAGTTTGGAGTGCTACTTTGTATGCAGTTCGGGAGTTTGGAGCATTCCCTTGTATTCAGTTCGGGAGTTTGGTGTTCTGCAGTAGCTTTGCCTGTATCTCTGGAAGGGGAACCCTTTTATGCTGAGGGTGCCGTAACACTCCTCATAGAGTTGCTTTGAGTGCAAGTCCTGCACTCCATGTGCATTGGATTGAAATAATGATGAACGCAGCTGGGGGGATGTGGCAGCTAGAACAGTATAACACTCTAACGTTGCAGATGATGGTCAGTAAGTTCTATTCTTGAGCTGGACATACTTTGCAAAATTAAATCTGAATTAAAAAAATTAAAATTTTATTTCTTTTTTAAATTAAGAAAAATTTAAAAAGTCTTTCTCTTCTTTAAAAATGTTATGAAAAAAACCTAAATAAAATCCAATATTTGTTATGTACTGTATTGTATATTACTATGAATTCAAAGTGAATTTCAAATTTAAGGTCAGGGTAGAACTGGAAAAGTCTTCTAACTGAGCTATGCTGTCAGTTCAACTACTTTGACTTTAAATTTAAAATTCACTTTGAATTCTCGATGAATAACCCTGTAAGTTTTGCCTCCTTAAACTTATTCTAGTATTCTACAATGGTCTCTCAAATTCCAACCTTATATATAAAATGTGGCAATACAAGATTAATATCAAATTATGTTATTTATAGCATAAATCTATTTGTAACCTCATATAAAGCACAAACTTTCACGGGAGAAATATTAAAAACGTGATGACTGACAGATGAGTTAAATACTCCACTACTGTTATAAAGCTGTTACAAAACAAACCAACACTTAAATCGACTAAAGGAAAAAACTACTGAATTCAGGTTAGCATCCAAGAGGGAATCAAATTTACAGAGCAGCTGAAATATCCAGAAATAAACTCTGGTAAAAAAAAAAAGGGAACATAAAAATAATTAAATAATACTGCAGTCCTCTGCCAAACACATGCAGTCATTTCTCCAATTAAAAACAACCAGCTAAATATATTCTACCCAGATCCACATCGGTTCTCCTCCATGCAGTCTCTCAGTTTTTAAAGAGCATATTGAGAAAGGATACCTGTGACATTCTTCAAAATCAAATATAAAATATATCCATTAACTCTTTTTACACAAAGCTACACACTATCTACCCATGACAGACAATACTAAAAAAAGAAAATTAAAAAGCCCTATTGCCCAATATATTAATATTTGTACTGCGAGAAATAATAATTTAATAATGCATTGCTCCTTTGCTAATAATACATGGCAACCCATTTCCTATGATTGCTTGTCAAGGTGGTATTTTGGAGTTAATCTATAAAAGCAGTATTTCCTTGACACACACAGATGTTCTATAGATGCAGGCAATGCAGTAAAAAATTTCTTTACAATTCTCTCAACATTATTTCATGGTGTGGAAAATATAGTGAAATCTCTTTTTTTTAGACTGTTTTTTTATTTAATATATGTACCTTATAGATATCCATTTTTGTTCTTGAATTTATTGCTGTAATAATATTTATATATAACTTATGCATTTACATTCTACATGTATACCTCGTTCTTATAAAATCATAAAAACATAGAATGTGACGGCAGATGAGTACTGTTTTGCCCATCTATTCCTATTAACAATTATCTCAACATTTAACCATTGAGCTGTGGGAGTCTACAGACACTCAATAAAATAGCAAGACCCATTGTAGTAATGCCCTGCTGGAATACTGTAACATCAGTCAATCAATCAATCAATCAATCAATCAATCCTGTTTCTCTCTTAAAAAAAAAAAAAAATGCCATGTTAAGCGTCTACAGAATGCTGCAAAACCACTCATTTCAATCTTCTGGAATAGTGACAATGTCTTCCCTATCTTGACTAGATGTAGTAAGAAAGAGCTGACACCGACAGAGCTGATCGATACCATGCAAAGATGCAGAAAAGAAAAGGATTTCTCAGAAATCTGACATTACATGTAATATTAAGACATAACTTTTATCTTACATTTTAAACATTGAAAATACAATAGGAATAAAATTCCCGAAAGAGCAGCTATAAATTGTACAAATATTGTGCTATAAATTGTACAAATGTAGTGCAATAATATGTATTATCCTCAAAGTATCAGCTTGAAGCCAAGAGATAGCTAAAACTTCCCAAGATACAAAGTTTACAGAAGAGTAACAATGTCATAAGGCAATCATCAAATCATGGTTTATTGGAGAAGGTACTCAACAATTATTAACAATTTAGATTCTATGACTTTCAATGGTATCTAATCATCTAAAGTACTAAAGTACTGTCTACATAACTTGTATGTGCCTTCGAGGGCACCTAAGCTATCAAGCATATAGGTATATATAAAAAAATTGTTAAATCATACTAGCTGGTAAAACTATTAACACTCCTAAAGCTGGAGTCTGAGAGTCTCAAGCTGAATAGCAACAACAATCAATGTTGAATGATGAATAGGATTAAAAAGTCCCAACACGCGTTTCACCTGCCAGGCGGCTTTTCTAGGGCAAAAGATGCCTACTGCTTCTCATGGATGACCTAGCTTAACTACTTTCCCTCACTGAGTTTATCAGAAGAGCTCTTCAATTTTAAAGTATTGGTTCAATTTCAGGGTGCTTTCCTTTCCCCAACTTTGAGACAGTGAGATTTTACCCAATGTTTCCATTGGCTTACAAGACAGCTCCAATGTCTTCCCTTACTCAACCCTTATCTCTTCTTGTTCCCACTTTAAGTTTTATGTACTCTACATATATTTCTTACATGGGTTGTACTTTATTTATGTGCTATGTGAATTTTATCTACCTCAGGTAAGTGTATTCCTAGGTATTTGGTTCTATCCACTAATGCAAATAACATAATAATGCTATACAAAACTAAATCAGGGCCATACTGATGCATTTTGGCCATACTTTAGGTTCAACAAAGGATCACATATGTTCTTGTTTGTCTGAGGTTGATGGGAATTATCCTCCAGGGAAACAATTATTTGCCAATACAGCTGCTATATGTTTCCCACTGGCTCACATATTTTACTCTCCTAACTAGTTATAGTGTTCATTTGATATATAGAAAACACAAAATTATAAACGCTACACTTTTGTTTTTGCCCCCATTTTTCATGAGCTGAACTCAAAGATCTAAGCCTTTTTCTATGTCCACAAAGGGCCTATTTCTTTCAAATATTGTTCACAATTCTGTCTAAATCTGTGTTAGTGGTCATTTCTCCTTTGCCAAGATAATCCATCCACCTCACAGCTATGGCATATCAAGATGCTGATTAGACAGCATTATTATTGCACAGGTGACTACAATAAAAGGCCCCTCTATTAGGCCACTCTAGTAAATGTGCAGTTTTACTGTATTGGGAGGGTCTGGGGGTTACGGAAACCAATCGGTATCTAGTGTGACCACCATTTGCCTCACACATCTCCTTCGCATAGAGTTGATCAGGTTGTTGATTGTGGCCTTTGGGAAGTTGGTCCACTCCTCTTCAATGACTGTGCAAAGTTTCTGGATATTGGCAGGAGCTGGAACACGCTGTCGTATATGCAGATCCAGAGAATCCCAAACATGCTCAATGGGTTACATGTCCGGTGAGTATGCTAGTCATGCAAGAACTGGGATGTTTTCAGCTTCCAGGAATTGTGTACAGATCCTTGCAACATGGGGCCATGCATTATCATGCTGCAACATGAGGTGATGGTCGTGGATAAATGGCACAACAATGGGCCTCAATAATTCATCACGGTATCTCTGTTCATTCAAAATGCCTGCCCATACCATAACCCCACTGCCACCATGGGCCACTCAATTTCCAATGTTGATATCAGAAAACTGCTCACCGACACAACACCATATACACTGTCTGCCATCTGCCCTGTACAGTGAAAACCGGTAGAACACTTCTCCAAAGTGCCAGACACCACCGAATATGAGCATTTGCCCACGCAAATCGTAAACAATGAAGAACTGCAGTCAGGTCGAGAACCCGATGAGGACAACGAACAGGCTTCCCTGAGACAGTTTCTGACAGTTTGTGCAGTAATTATTTGGTAATGCAAACCGATTGTTGCAGTAGCTGTCCGGGTGGTTGGTCTCAGACGATCTTGGAGTTGAATATGCTGGATGTCCTGGGCTGGTGTGGTTACACATGGTATGCGGTTGTGAAGCCGGTTGGATGTACTGCCAAATTCTCTGAACGCCTTTGAAGATGGCTTATGGTAGAGAAATGAACAATTAATTCATGGGCAACAGCTCTGGTGGACATTCCTGCAGTCAGCATGCCTATTGCACACTCCCTCAAAACTTGCGACATCTGTGGCATTGTGCTGTTTGATAAAATTGCACATTTTAGAGTGGCCTTTTTAGGCTTGCCTTTTATTGTGGCCAGCCTAAGGCATACCTGTGCAATAATCATGCTGTCTAATCAGCATCTTGATATGCCACACCTGTGAGGTGGATGGATTATGTCAGCAAAGGAGAAGTGATCACTAACACTGATTTAGACAGATTTGTGAACAATATTTGAACAATATTTGAGAGAAATAGGCATTTTGTGTTAGATCTTAGATCGTTGAGTTCAGCTCATGAAAAATGGGGGCAAAAACAAAAGTGCTGCGTTTATAATTTTGTTCAGTGTATGTTCCGATGACTCTTGATTTCCAGTACGCCATGGATCTGAAGAATTTTGTGGGGTATTTCAAATTGTTCTTGATTATGTTCTGGTTCAGATCCTGTGCCTGGTTGTGTGGTGCCAGGAATGTCCGACATTGGTTCCCCATTAATAAATGATTAAATAAGTATTTGCATCTGTACCCTAGATAACAGTGTTGCAGTTTTTTATAAAAACTGGAAGATTTACTATACAATGTAAATCCCCCAAATATTAAAAATGCTGTTTGATAATTTCTATTGTCTTTAAAACACTTATGGGTTCTCAAGACCTGTGTCAATGAGAAATGACCCATCCATTTTTATTATTTATTTATAAAATATTTTACCAGGAAAGATACATTGAGATTTCTCCCGTTTTCAAGTATGTCCTGGGTCCACAAATCATTGCATTGTTACAATTAGGGTACAATAAAATACAAAAACAATATTAATACACAATAAATACAAAATTTAACATAGAACATTTTTATAATGGTTATCTGAAAAAGAAAAGGTTTTATGTTTCTAAGAAACTAGGATACAAATGTCACTGATGATAAGTGATGTTAACAAAACCCAATATCAGCTGAAGGACCCTGTCCTTCAAAGCCTCTGACAATTGCAATTGTGAAGAGTACAGTCTAGATTAATTCTCTGCAGCATGAAAATCATATGACCTGATGATTTTGACTCACATTGAAGATTTTACAGAACTGACCTGCAATCCCTGAGTTATTTTCTAAATGTAATGTAATACTGCAGTATTAGCAATACAAACCTGTATTTCTAACATTTAGATTGGAAGATCGTTTGGACAGGGCTCACTTCACCTACTGTTCCAGGCTGTTCCAGTACGTCAAACGTGGTATGTTAGCGCTTAATGTTTGCCTTGTTTACCTATTGTAGAACGGTGTGGAATATGTTGGCACTATATAAAGGCTTGTAATTGCAATGCTATAGTACCCCTGTCCTTATTTAGAATAGTGCCCTCTCCCCATTTGCAATAACAATGTGTGAAATAAAGGTTTTACTTACCATTTTTCAAGCGCTGAAGCTCCCTCAGTGTTGCTGACCACTTCATTGTGGAGGCGTTGCAGCCCAGGCATTCATGCAATTGAATGCTCCACAAAGAGGGTATATGATGTGCATGCACATGAGCACTATGAGTGCATTCATTCAGATGCTTGTCATAGGGAAGCTTTGTGTTCATTGCTTTGCTACGAGCAGCATTTGATGACACTGAATGTTAAATGACACCGTTTTACAGGGTTGTTGAAGCAGAAGCGCCTCTAGTGGCTGTCAGTATGACAGACACTAGAGATGTGTTGAACCCTTCAAAGTAAACATTGCTGTTTTTACAAAATGGCAAGGGTTTACAATGAAAGGTTAAAACTGCAGGACCACTGCACCTAGGCCATTTCATTGTTATTAAGTGTTCTAGGTGACTTTAATGTTTTACTGATTTTAGTAAAAGCTTACTGAATCTATTTTTTGGGGAACACAATCAAATGTATTTTGCATCTAGTAAATATCAAAGTTGGTTTGGATTTCATTGCAGTTTAGTTTATTTAAATCTGAGCCTTGTGTTCTTAAGTCACTCACTTAAAGTTAATTTCAATTTGGAACCAGGTTAATTGTGCTGATTTGCCAAAGTTTAGATTTTTCTCCACTTCAACTATTTTATTAACATTGTGCATCTCAATATTTGGTGAATAATTTTAACACTGTAATCATTATATTTGCACTTTCTTATATCAGAAAGTAAAGTAAAAACAAAAATGATAGTTTGAGCTATTCACTTGTTTTACTATTTATTGTTTGATTGATAAGCTCAGTTGTTTTTACAGCATTTACAGTTTTCTTTTAGCTCCAGACTGGTTTTGTATCTACTTTAATTTATAATCTACTCACTCAGCCAATACTTATATCAAAGGAAGACTCAGAATATAGTGTGACACTTTACTTCTGTGTCATAACAATTGTGACATGTCAGTACAGATATTTGCTTATCCTCAGGTTGGCATCACAGTGTATCTGGGTTTCAACTAAATTAAAGTTCTTCTTGTTGACGAGCATCATTTCCTTCAAAGTTCTATTATGTAGATGTGTGTGCAAACTAAGAACCCAGTACGGTATCCTATGGTGCATCAAAAGAAGAGTACAATACTAATGGGGTAAAGAGCATGGTTTTTACAGAACTATGGTTCGGTAAAAACTTCTAAAATGTATCTTGCATTCAGACGATCTCTAAAATATTGAATATAGGTAAAGATGGCATGTGCAAACAAACACAGGAAACCTAGTACCATAATGTCATAAGCAATCCAACCCCAAAGTGTATAAAAATATACAAATGAACAGGTACAACCAGTTTCTCCTAACTGAGGATTATCTCCATGCTCTGTCTTTTTGATGCACAAAAAAAGCCTTTTTCAACCCTCAGTCTCTGAAATATTAGCATAGCATAGAAGCTACAACATAAATAAATAAATACTTTGATTGCCACATACCTTAGGTATATTTTCTATATATTTTCTTAATGCCCACCTACAGTACATACATAAAATGGGCTTTCATGGTGTAAATTGTATTTGTTCTTTGCATTGCCAAATTAAAATGAGTATTTATACTTCATATAAGAAAATTCATATAAACCATTGATGATATTTCTGTTCTCCATCCTAATGGTCTGCTTTGATTACTTTGTAATGAAACATTTTTTTTAATTGTGTTAATATTTGCAGCTTGGGGGGGGGGGGGTAGTGAGAGGTTGTCTGTCATAACAAACCACGCTGACACTGAATATTTTATGATTGTATCATAGGCAATGTTTAGTACAGGAACGCAAACAAATGGCCAGAGATTTGCAACTGAGAAAAGAGAATTGCAGGAAGTGTATCTATAATAAATATCTACAATAAACAAACAAAGCGTTGATAGCTTAACGTTAAAGTAGTTTTATAGAATTACCTGTATTATAGTGCTTGGTACAATAACGTAGATCTTTTTCTTCTTTTAGAACAAACTGTGGCAGGGTGAGTCCATCTGCGAGTTGTACAGGAGCATTATCTTGCCATTCGAAAATGAGATCATTCATGGTATATCCAACTGAAAGAAACATTAATAAAAACTGAATGCATGTATGATCTCCAGGCACCCATGTGACAACACTTTTTTTTTTTACATGTAAGAGAGCCATGACTTGTGAATGTATATTACAGGGGAAGTTCTGCAAAATACTGTAAAGTTTAACTTTTTCTTTAATTCTTTACTTACAGTCAGGCAGGCAAAGTAAAAGCACAAAATAAGGTAGAACATGAGCTGAATAGTACCCAATTTTAAAACGTTTTAGCATCCAAGAATATAATCATCAGGCATTCATATTTAAAAGTGACATTTCCATGAGCAATAATCTTGAAATTCAAAAAATGGCCATTATGATAATAAAACATAATAATGAAGAGTCATAAAATAAACATGACACACCAATAAAATCACCATCTACCCACCGTGAGACAAAAAAGAAAATTAAATCCTAGAAAGAAAAGTCCAAAGTCAGCCAGCATATTCTTCCCAAGGTGCCCAAGCCTTTGTGAACGACTTCATAAAGTTATGGACCATAGCAGTTAGTTTTTCCATTTAATAGTTGTTTGCTATTAATAGCTGTTCTTTACCTCGGTCATAGAAGGAACAGTTTAACCATCCAGTCACAAACTCACTCCTTGCTGCCAATGTAATTCTATTAAATCATTTCTGCGATCGAAATGTTTAACTTTTCTAAAAACTATAAGTCTAACAACACATTTTAATATTAGGATATAATAATAAAATGTGATATTGCATTGCTATTTTCAGTATGTGACACAATTTGAGTCATATAAAAGTTTTCACATGGTAAATCTTGAGGAATAGCAAGAGCTAAAATTTGTTCCAAAACCTTTCTACAAATTCTCAGAATAATTTATGCAAAGCTCTAATAGGGCAAATAATAGATTTATTCAACAAGTCTAATCGAGAGCACTTTACATAGTTTAACAAATTATAATAAGTGACTTGATGCAGTCATTAAGTTGCAATATAGTTATAGTTACTTAGAGGCTATATCGGATTAGACTAAGGAAAAGTTACAGTAAATTATTGAGCACACAATACCAGCAATGTTACTTAGAAAAAAATAGAAAACAATAACATTTCCACTGAGTTATGATATATATTTTCCTCAACAATGCTAATGGTATTGTTTTTAGAGGAGGTAAGGATCACAATAAAAGTTGAACAGGTAGGAAGAAGTATATTGAATGGGATCAGGGGGAAAGAGCGTAGCCAACCAAAGGAAAGAGTTATTGAGTATCAGAGAATGTTTGGGGAAAGAGTCATTTAAACGTGAAGAGATAAAGGAATAAGAATAGAAATGTGAGACGAGCCAAGGTCAGGGTATAAGAGGGAAGAACAAGTGATAAACAAAGCCAAGGGTCAAGGATGCCAGAAGTACGGATAACCAGAAAACAAGCCGAAGTTAGATACCAAAGTAAGACAAGCTAACAGAATGCACTCTCGGGCTACAAGAAACCACAACAGGGCAAGGAAAATATGCAAGAGGGAGTTATAAATAGGGCTGGGTATGAGCTGATAGGCTAGGGAACAGAATAAGGCAGTATATAAATAGAGTACCAGTTCACAGGAAAAGACGGTACTATCGCTTAAAGAGTCCGGAGACAAGCCGTACGCCCCCTAGTCAGCAATAGCTCGCGCATGCGCGCAACATCGGCCAGAGGTCAGCACAGCCTGGCAGAACAGGACAGATGGTGGGACTGGAGCAGCACGGGCCGTGAGGAGGTATGACAGACTCCCCCTCAGAGGCAGAAACCCACGAGCGTTCTTCAGGACCGTAGCCCCTCCAATGGACTAAATATTGAAGAGACCAACGTGAGAAACGAGAATCAAGAATGTGCTGGATCTCGTACTCTTCCTGACCATGGACCAAAACAGGAAGAGTATGAGAATGGGACCTGGAATGACAGTAACAAACCAGCGGTTTCAGGAGGGAGGTGTGATAGACGTTGGGTATACAGAGGTTTTTTTGGTAATTCCAAAGCATAGGACACAGGACTGACTCTCTGTAAAACCTTGTAGGGGCTGATATATCTCTGGGCTAGTTTCATAGAAGGAACACGTAAACGGATATTCAGTGTGGACAACCGTATGATAAGAAGGTGCCGCTCTTCGCTGTCTATGAGCAAAAGATTTCTGAGTGAGTACAGTTTTCCCTAAGATGGCCTGGACCATTCGCCATGTATCACATATGGTAGACAAGTGCTCATCCAGAACAGGCTTTCCTTTGTAAGCGAATGTAGCTGTGAGCATATGTAACAAAGAAGGAACTGTGGCCAGAGGCAGAATGTTTAGCATTATTTCTGGCAAATTCAGCCCAGGGAAGAAGGTCCGCCCAGTTGTCCTGGAGTTGAGATGTAAAACAACGGAGATGTTGCTCAAGGCTTTGAATAGTCCGTTCTGCAGCACCATTCGTTTGTGGATGATAGGCAGAGGAAAAGGCGAGTTCAATACCCATGTCCTTGCAAAAGCCCCTCCAAAATTTTGAGATAAATTGTGAACCCCTATCTGACACGACGACGTCAGGCATACCGTGTAGTTGTATTATTTCCTTAATATGTTTGCTAATTCAGCAGAAGATGGTAACTTTTTCGGTGGCATGAAGTGTGCCATCTTAGAAAAGCGATCTACCACAACCAGAATAACAGTAAAACCCTTAGAAATTGGTAGGTCTACTATAAAATCCATAGACAGTTGTGGCCATGGAACAGGTGGCACAGGAAGAGGGTGCAGAAGGCCATATGGTACTTGATGAGAGGGTTTTGACTGTGAACATACATTACAAGATAATACATAGGCTTTAACATCCTTCCTGAGGGACAGCCACCAATATTGTCTGGAAATTAAATCAATAGTCTTGGACACCCCCATGTGTCCAGCCATTTTGCTATCATGGTAGTCATGAAATATTCCTCCTCTTAGATTAGGAGGTACGTAATATATCCCAACAGGTTTATCACTAGGTGCCTGTCATGTTCTTGAGGATCAGGTAAGAGAGGAGTCAATTGCCAGGGTTATGGGTTGAAACTTTGTCTTTTAGACATAACAATTTACTTGAAAATGAGAATTAAGGCAATATGCCACCAACAGGATACTTTGAGAGTAAAACAGAATAAAGGCAATAAGCCCCAAACAGGTTATCTTGAAGTAAATCAATAAAGTATTTTATATACAAGTAGGTTTGAAGTTATTTCCAAGTAGATTAATCGTTTGTGGAATGTCACACTGCAGCCAGGTTCAGGATAATACAGGGTTGAAATGGTTAAGCTGGTAAGTACTTTCAGTGTAATATAGTACAAGTTGTTTAAAGGATCATGCAGTGTTGCAGCAGTTGAGACAGGTAAGTAGATTCCAGTATAATATGGTACAGGTTGCTTACATGATTTTGAAGAGTTGCAAAAGTTTAAGATAGGAGTTTCAGGAGGATTCCGGCGACGGGACACATGGAGTCTCCATAGAGGATCAGGATGTTTTCAGGAGCCAGGATACAGGATGGTTTCAGTAGTTGAAAATAAGAGTTTCAGAAGGATTCCGGCGACAGGACACACGGAGTCTCCATAAAGGATCAGGATGTTTTCAGAAGCCAGGATACAGGATGTTTTTAGGCAGAACACTGACTTCAATATCAGAACACTGACTTCAATGTAAAGCCCATGTGAAGAGTTAGGTGTGGCCTTTTATAGCAGACTTGGAAGCTCATATGAGGCAGGTGAGAGCAACTGAGGTTTGACTAGAGGTTAGGGAGGCCACTAGAGGCGAGAAAAAGGTATTGCAGCAATAAAATAAAACAATACCTTGGTTCTCAGGATAGGATCCTGACAGCATCCTTTCTTGAGCCTTTTGGATTTTGTGCAGAATAGGGGAGGAGACTCTAGTTCTGGTCAAAGCAATAATCTTCCCAGCAGGTACAACAGGTCTGATTATGTCCTCCTTCCTATCAAGAGTAGCAAATTGTCTGGACAGTGAGTCAGCTTTGCTATTACAATTTCCTGGTCGATACAAAATCAGATAGTTGAAGTGGGAAAGAAAAAGAGCCCAACGTGCCTGTCTAGAAGAAAGCCTTTTAGCATCACTTAAATATGATAAATTCTTATGATCTGTGAGAATCATGAGAGGTACAGAAGAACCTTGTAGTAAGTGACGCCATTCTTTAAGAGCTAGAAATATAGCCAATAATTCTCTATTACCTATATCATAATTCTTTTCTGCAGGTGTCAATTTATGAGAAAAGAACTCACAAGGATGCAGTGGAGCGGTTGGAGATGCCCTCTGGGAAAGGACAGCTCCCACACCTGATTCGGAGGCATCTACTTCTAGGATGTAGGGTCTAGAGGGATTTGGATGCACCAGGACGGGAGCAGATGCAAAAGCATTCTTTAAAAGCAAATGAAGTCTTGCCGTCTGTAGACCAGTTGACATGATTTGTTCCTTTTTTTGTCATAGCAGTTATAGGAGCTATGATCTGAGAAAGGTTTTTAATAAACCGTCTATAATAATTAGCAAACCCAATGAATCTTTGTATGGACTTCAATCCAAGAGATAAAGGCCATTCAAGAATAGAGGACATTTTTTTAGGATCCATTTGAAATCCTTTAGCAGAAATTATGTAACCTAAGAACTGTATGGAGGTTTGATCAAATAAACACTTCTCTAGTTTACAATACAAGCCGTTGGCAAGAAGCTTCTGTGGTATGGTTCTATCATGCCTGTGATGTGTTTGTAAATCAAGAGAGTGAATGAGTATATCATCTAGGTATACAATAGCAAAGGTGTGTAAATAGTCTCTTAAAACATCATTAATGAGATCTTGGAAGACAGCAGGAGCATTACACAGGCCGAAGGGCATTACGGTATATTCATAATGATCACTTCGAGTGTTGAATGCCGTCATCCATTTGACTCCGTTGATGTGAACAAGATTGTATGCTCCTCTGAGATCTAACTTAGTAAAACTTTTGGAACCACGAAGTCTGTCAAAGAGTTCTGTTATCAAAGGTATGGGGTAAGCATTCTTAAGAGTAATTTTATTTAATCCCCTATAATCTATACAAGGGTGAAGGTCTCCTTCCTTTTTGGAAACAAAAAAGAAACCGGCTCCTGCTGGTGAGGATGAACATCTAATAAACCCCTTTTTTAGGGATTCCTGTATATATTCCTCCATGACTTTATTTTCAGTTTGGGATAGAGGGTATACTCTTCCCCTGGCTGGCACAGTGCCTGGAAGAAGCTTGACGGTGCAATCAGAGGGCCTGTGCAGAGGGAGACGGTCAGCCTCCACTTTATCAAACACTCTCTTAAGAAAGGGTTACAGGCATAAGAAACCTGTATGGAGAAGGTTTAGGGGGCAAAGACATTACACCCAAAGCCGGTCCCCTGAACGAGCTTAGGCGGTGGTGTTTTCCAGAAGAGATGGGCAGCTATTACGTAAATGCATTTTTTTTACCACCGTATAAGCACAAACCTTCCATCCTTCTGTAAGTTTTTTCAGCCTCAGAAAGTCTCGTAGTACCTAACTGCATGGGTTCAGGATTTGGATTGGGTGCTGGTAAGGCAGGGAATTCAGTTATCATAGGATGAGGAGTAAGTCTTCCCAGAACTCTTCTTTGCCTCTCTAGATTGAGATGCTTCTGTCTAACCCTTATATCAATGTCTGACATGTATTGTATTAAATCCTCAAGGGTTTCCGGTTGATCTCTAGCTGCCATCTCATCTTGTAAGGACTCAGTAAGTCCGTGAAAGAAGACAGCGGTCAGGGCACTATTGTTCCAGGTTACTTCAGAGGCTAGTGTGCAGAATTCAATGGTGTAGTCGGCCACTGATCTGGAACCCTGTTTATTTTCAATAAGACCTTGGTGGCTAGTCTCGTTCTGCCCGGAGAGTTGAATACATTCCTGAAAGTCCTAAAGAATAGATCAAGATTGAATACAACAACATCATCATTTTCCCATAAGGGATTCATCCATGCTAAGGATTTACCATCTAATAGGTTCATAATGAATGCTATCTTGGACCTATCGGTGGGGAATGAATTGGAAGCCATCTCGAAATGCACTCCCACTTGGTTCAAAAGCCCCTACATAAAGACGGATCCCCGGAGTAACGGGGAGGAGGAGTTAGACGAATGGATGGAGTAGGATGAGATGTGGATGGTAAAGACACAGTGCCTTCTGTACTACTCTCATCCACTTCCTGCTGGAGACAAGCTGTTCTACTTAGGATAGTTTGCAAGACTTGAGCAAACTGATCCATCCTACAATCTAAATCCTCCATTCTATTTTCACAAGCTGCCGTTTGTTGCCCCAAGTTTGCAGGGTCCATGGCCTTGTCGTAATGTCAAGGTGAAGCTCCCCAGCATGCAAACTAAGGGACTAGAAAGGCAAACAAAGCTAGACGTATTACCGGTCCTTTAAATGGCCGGACTTAACGTGAAGAGATAAAGGAATACGAATAGAAATGTCAGACGTGCCAAGGTCATGGTATGAGAGGGAAGAACAAGCGATAAACAAAGCCAAGGGTCAAGGATGCCAGAAGTACGGATAACCAGAAAACAAGCAGAAGTCAGATACCAAAGAAAGACAAGCTAACAGAACGCACTCTCGTGCTACAAGAAACCATAACAGAGCAAGGGAGTGATGCAAGAGGGAGGTATAAAGAGGGTGACGTCGACCGGAGGTCAGCACAGCCTGTCAGAACAGGATGGACGGCAGGACCAGAGCAGCACAGGCCATGAGGCGGTATGACATACAGTCACTTATTTAGAGCCAAACCATTTTGCAATGGTTTGACCAGCACCTAAAGCCAAATACTACTGAGGCAGGAAATGCAGAAGCAAATATATGTATTAGCTGTACAACTTTGTGGGACAATGATAGGTTAAAAATTTGGAAAGTGGGTAAGCCTGGTGCTCTTAGCCTATAATGGACAGTTAGAAGGCAAAAGCATTTTGTCAAACAGCTAGAAAATGCTTTCACGTTAACCTGGGTGATGGAGTCCAAAACTCTCTGCACCATATTTTCTAGGTTCTAAGTAATATAATTTATTTAATCAAAATGTTCATTAAAATTGGTGATGAGATAAATCTAGAGTACTCTGCAATTGTTATGTTAATAATAGCATACTTATAGTTTGCTATTTTTTTAATTAAATTCTATGTCTTTTGTAGAACCTATTCATACCTTTGTTCTGAACTTACATACAATTTTAGAAGAATTTGAAGTCTATGAATGGAGAAATTAAAGCAAATGAGAGATTTTGGGAATTGTCTATAGTAATGATCATCGTTTAGGAAAGCTAAATTAATTTTCATTTTTTTATACATATATTTAGTTTAGTATATATATATATATATAAATAAATATACACACACGTTTGTGTGTGCAGATGTTAAGGGTAAATACTTTGATTCTCAATAGCATGGCGTGCATTCAATTGAGAAACAGCTATGGGTAAGACTGATTATCATCTCAAGCATGTCAACTGTTGCCAGAAGAAATATCCCAAAATTAAACTCATTGAACTGACAAGAAACAACTGCTGTGTCAAAACGTGTTTCACCAAATGTAACATACTCATTTAAGATGCATAGTTAATAATGTAGGTTTCCTTCCTTATGTGGAAAATAGTCACTAATGTAACATTCTATTCAGGTTGATGTGCAATAAATGATACTTCTTCCACCTAACCAGTGGATGTCACTTAATAATATATCATATGTAGCCCTTCAACTATTGCATGCCTCTTTTTATGCATTTTTAATAAACAGTTACATAAATAATTGAAAAATCTTCCTAAAATAGAATAATGGATGATAATAGATACTAGTGTAATCTTCCATTATATGTAAAGACAAAACATTATGTTCACATTAACACTAGATGTATTGTTATTATTATTATTATTATTATTATTATTATTATTATTATTATTATTATTTAGCAACTATTGGAATGGCTAGCTAAGAAATGATCGTTTATTTTATTGCAAAGTGGATTTTATACAGCATATATTATTATTATAAATATTGTTATTTATAAAGTGACAACACATTCTGCAGAAGGTTATTGTAAATCTTTTGTGTGTGTACATTAATCACAGGTCCGAAAATGTCAAAAACAAATACAGGGTTTAAATGATGATAACGTTTAAGGAAAAGCGAGATCCATCAAGTCCAACCTTTGCCAGTTATCTGTATTGATGCAAAAGATAAATAAAAACTGCAGTTAAGCTTATGTCAATATTGTCTCACTCTAAGCACTATTTTTTCATCTTTAAAAATATTAGTATCTTGTTTTCCAAAAACTTGTTTACAGAAACATAGAAAGTAGTGAGAGCTGAATGGAAAATATTTTCACAATACCCAACATACAAAATATAAATCACTATCATAAATTCATAAATTGTAAAATATTATCAAATTGGTTTATTTAAACCTGTTCAGCTATTTAAAATACCACATGGTTCTCCAAGGGTTTTCTTTTATCCAATTACCTTATTATTTCAAATTGTGTTTGATAGTTTTGTTGTAAAATTAACGGCACGCAACTGTGTAAGAGCTTTGCAGGCGAGGGCCTGTTTTTATAATTGAAGTTAAATTCTTTATAGTTTAAGCCTGCAGCACTAATTTATTAACAAACACGTCCAAGGCAAGCTCATCTTTTCTGCTTTCACTTTTATTGTAAATATATTGTTTTGTAGATGAAGGTAATAGATGGCACTGTTTAACAATGTGACATGATTATAATTAAATGTTTAATAGTGTAAAGGAGATATGATAAGTCAATGGATTACAGTAAGGTTGTATAACTCTTATTTATGTTTCACGTAGTTACATGTACTTATGCTAAGCTATATACAAATATTGTAATATTTCTATGAAGGTCATTGGATATGCACTCAGAAAGAAATGAAATATGTGTATACAGGAGGTGGACAAAATAAAGAAAACACATATCTGCATATTAATATCGACTTTCAAAGACCCTAGAATAATCTTTGTGTCTTTAGAACGAATTCAGTTCAATCCTTCTTGGTATGCCACCTTTTAAGTAGTGAATTGTTTGTAGGGAATTGCTATTTATATCTTCAAGTTAGAAAAAAAGACCTTGGTCTGGAAGACTTATTCACATCCTGTGCTTTATTACATCTCACAAAGGTTTCATGATGCTTAGATCTGGGAAGCCCTGCAAGGCATATGACTCTAATGTTCATAAAACCACCTGTGAAAATGTTTAGCATTCTATATGTAGGGGTACAATCATCATATATTCCCGAGTTGTTACATGACCTTGTGGAGCAATCATTAGATTTTAATGATTTCACATCCTTTGGCACTTTTCAAACCTACTTGGATGTTGGAAATAGAATGAATGATGGTTAATCAAACCATATTACTTTTTCCATTGCTCCAGGGTCCAGGTTTGTGCTCCAAACACAGGGTTATGTGTCTTTGTCCACGGGCTTTGAATACAAGCAATTTGCAAATGGCAGCTCTGTCATTTCCAGAGGTGATTCAACTCTATGTTCATTCCTAAGACTGTTTTAAAGTGTTTGGTGAGTTTCATTTCCTTAACACTGTTACCTTTTGCAGGTGCCGTTTGAGTGGCATTATATCTTCAACATTAAATTCATTAGCAGTTTTTCCCTGTGTCATATTAAGAAATGTACACATTTTTGATATTAGTGCACCTTCAATTTCAGCTCTACTTTTAGTCTTTGGAACTATATTTAGTGCTAGATGATATTTTTTAAACATACTTATTAAAGTTCTAATTCTCATAGCCACCAAATTACTAATTATATGCAGAAATGTCAGTATATATTGGGATTTCCGGATGAATACCCCACAGTTAAATAATTGTACAACATACTGAGGATCTGATGAAGCATTAAGAGTAAAGAGCTTACACAGGTGTTAGAGATAAAGACATACAAATGAATAGGTTATAAATGCTGTGCAAAACAACCACCTTAATGATGTTAATATTTTCTGCTCCATACACTACATAGATTTTGTTATAGCCACACACCACCCTTTGTGCAATGCAGTCCACAAGTCATTTTTTCTATCTAGAAAATGCGACTGCTTCACATAAAATCTCTCTGAAAAATGTAAGTAATCACTAACAGCTCGATTTACTAGAGCGTGATGCTTTTTTTGTTTTTTACATTGCGGTAAAATTACACAAATTCGATGTTCACTGGTTACTGACTAGAGTAAAATCTGTCCATGGGAAAACGTGTAAACTCTGACACTATCCAAATGTATTATATGGCACTGCAAATTTTCCAGATGTAAATAAGCCTGCTTTTTGGTGTAACTGTTACTCTCAGTGGGACCAGCCCTATGTTTCCACTAGACATGCACTGCTAGTCAGGTCTCATACCATTAATAACCTTGTCATTTCTACAGAGAAGAGTAGAACTGTGCACTACTCTATTCTGCAGTGTTGAAAGGAATAAAAAAATTAAACTAAAAAATACATGTCAAGGGTCTGGTGACTCTATCATGTTATTATAGTGAACCAACTGGCAGGTTCCCACAATAGAGTTCTAACCCTGGATGTACTGAATTAGTATTGAACTGTAGATCTTGGGCATGACAAAAATTTTAATTTTGACCAAATAAATTCTGATGAAAAACTATTTTTGTTTCAGATATTATTGTTTTCCCAGAATTTCATTCAGATGAATGAAATTCCGATCTGTGCCACAAGCCGCAGCTATTCAATAGGTAACTCCCTAAACTGGCACCCTTGCATGGGATTTCCATTTAAAGGGTACCCAATTAGGAAGCTATTTAGTATATAGTTCCTTTTGGTAACCTTATGGCAATTCCACAAGCATTAGGGAGCTATCTAGTAAGAAGCAGAAAAACCAATATTAAGAAATTTGGTCTTTCAGCCAATGTTACCAATACTAAGTAAAAAATACTTAGTATTAGTAAATAAGGGAGGTTAAATCCCTTCCTCTTGCCCCAACATGCCGTTCAGTGAGTAGAGGTGTGTCTACTAAACAGCGAGCAACTGGGAAGCCCAGCCACCAGTCCAGTAAAGGCAGACCTGGCACAGGGGAGCTAATGAAATAATTAACTGGGTGGCAAAAGGCTCCTCCCCATGCTCCCACCCATGCCCCACAAGTAGCGCTAGTGTTCAAGGACCTATTGGTAAGCCTTAAGCCATCCAATCAGAATGCTCTGAGTCAATTTGCATGGCGAGGGAAAGCGCTTAGGTGGTATTATCCCCACCAAGGATATCACTGTGTGAGTCTTCTGGATACAAAAAGCTTGAAAGATAGGTCTAGAATCTCCAAATGGTATAAAATGAATAATAACTTTTATTTGGAGATAAAAAAAAAATAAGAACAAAGTATAAAAGAATAATAAAACACCAACACGTTTCACCTATAACAGGCTTTCTCAAAGTGCTCTCTATATGTTAAAAATGTTAAAAGACCTATCTTTTAAGCTTTTTTTTTTATCCAGAAGACTCACACAGTGATATCCTTGGTGGGGATAATACCACCTAAGCGCTTTGGGATTGAGCAATACCTCCATTTGCTTCCCATTTGTGAGAATATCTTGTTTTATTTTTTTTTCCTTATTTTTAACATATAGAGAGCACTATATTCTGTTTTTATTTCTTCTCCTGCATACTGAGGATACCTCCCTGCTAGGCTACGGCACTACCACTAAAAGCACGAAGAACAGCACCAACTAACAAGCACGCGGACACACTACCATATCCATAGACGGGGATTATTCCATCCATGCGCATAAATCTGGAGCTGAACATAAGCTCCAGAAAATTGTAAGTACAACCTTTGTCCTTGTTAAGATATCAGAACTCCTGACATACTACACTATATTAAGTTCTCTGTGCTTATTTCACATATTACCTTGGATTTCAGAACAACACCACAGGCGCTGCCTCCCTGCACCTTTTTCTACACATCAACCATATCACCAGAACGAAGAGACTCTGGTTAGGGGAGTCAAAGCTGCCACACACGCAGAATACAAGCACCAAAAACTCCACCTCCTCTTACAATTTAGTGTAAATATTCAGTCATAATACAGAATAATAATAATAATAATAAATGAAAGTGTATTTGAAATTATCAAAGTTATGCAGGGTACATGTTGATGTTCAGTTCCACAATGACAGTCAAAATAATACTTAAATGTGAATATTATTCTAGTTATCACCCATGTCACTTACAGCTTTCTAATTGCATTATACAGGTCTGTACATCCATAGGAAAGTTCTTCAAATCCATTGGACAAGACAGTGTTAGTGTCAATCTGCAATGCAAAATAAAGAAAAATGACATTAGAGATGTGTATATGCTTTTTTCCTTGGCAAATGAAGACTTTTTATTGACAAAAGCCAAAATGTTAATATTAACAGACCTTAGCACAACAATCAAAAATGTGCAATTACAGCAAGAAATTTTCAAAATAATTTGATATATTTGTGAATGCTCATGTTTCCCCACTTGTTGGCTTTAGGCTGGGATCATTTGTTTGGTCTATATGGCTTGAACATACAGTTAGTGAACAATTCCATTATGCAGTCTTTAGAAGGTTAGAAGCCTAGAAGACTGGAGTGGAGTTGGTTCAGTGCCCATGTATGCTACAGATAAAGGCAAAGATACATGAAAGAGTGAATGTTGATGCAACCCAGGACCAACCTGAGGACCAATGTCAGTATTCAACTTCAAGTCCATTACTACACATGTGAAAATGATACTAAAGATTCTTATTTATCAATTGTTTATAACACAATATAATTTACATTAGTGCACTCCTAATAAAATTATTTTTATTTGAAAAAGATTGAGCTAAAGTTCAATCTGTCTGCCTTACTGTATTTCCTACATGCAAATATGTAACATTAATAACATACAGGGTTATTTACTAAAGTGAGAAATCAAAATTTAAGTTCAAATGCTTTAAAAAAAAAAATATATATATATATATATATATATATATATACTTTATTTTTATGAATTTACTGACACAAGAAAATACATGGCTGCACAATCATTGGCATTGATGATAAATGATAGTGTATAGTCCAACTCTAGAATAAAATACACCCTATAAAGACAGTCAGCAAACTGATGATTTTTGAATGTTTTTATGTTTAATAGTGATGTCCCGAACGGTTCGCCACATGGTTCGCGAACGGTTCGCCACGAACGGTTCGCCACGGACTCATCATTGAGTAAACTTTGACCCTGTACCTCACAGTCAGCAGACACATTCCAGCCAATCAGCAGCAGACTCTCCCTCCCAGACCCTCCCACCTCCTGGGCAGCTCACTAAGAATGCAGCTTCACAATGACTGTAAAATGGATGCTGTCCAGGACGTGGGAGGGTCTGGGAGGGAGGGTCTGCTGACTGTGAGGTACAGGGTCAAAGTTTACTCAATGATGCGTCCGTGGCGAACCGTTCAGGACATCACTAATGTTTAATAAAATATTGGACCACTATCATTAAGGACAAAACCATTGCTGGCCATGTAGAATATCTAATAAAATAAAAAAAGAAAAGGCTCTTTTGGTCACCCCAGTGGCTCACTACCTATAGTAAGGAAATCCTAAACCCTGCAAGATAGAGGCAGCCAGCAAACTGGGGAAAGGGAGGAAACTTGTAGAGTTTAATAAGCTGAACCAAATGCCTCCAAATCTGGAATAAACATGTATGTACATAAACTTAGGTCTGGAGGCTGTGAACCAAAAATAAAAAGTCCCCTGCCTGCACCACGACCTTGTCACTGCTTTGCTGAAAATGCACCACTAGATCTATTGGTACCATGTCAATAGCCCTCCTAAGACTCAGAATATGTCATCGTATGAGATGTGCATGGCTTGCCTTGGGGTTGATGTCCCCAAGGCAAGCTGAGCACATCTCATTCGATGGCCACAAGTAGTCTCCTCAAAAGATGTGGAAGCTCTTCCACCAGTACATCCTCCGGTATGCCTCTAAGTTTTAGGTTATCGAGGAGCGTCATTTCTTCTCGGGTCACAAATTTCTGCTCGAACCCTGGCTGCTGTTCCTTCGGCGCCTGCACCTCATGTTTGAGTGAGATGATACTCTGAGTGTGGTCAGTCATCAAGGCCTCCACTGTACCCAATCAGCCTATAAAGCTTGTAAGGTCTTGTTGGAGCAAAGCAACATCTGCTTGGATTGTTTTCTGTAGTCCTGCCAAAAAGCTCTTGTAATGTCTCCTTTGTCACAGGGTGGTTGTCTGAGTGAGAGGGTGTCGGAGCTGGTAAGTCTGCAGTTTACTCAAAGATAGGTCCTCCAAGGAACTGGACTATTCAGCTAGCTCCGCAACCATTTTGGGCCCAAACGTGCATTACTGGTCTTGTCAGCCTGGACCTTGTCTTTAACAGTATTTCTTAAATGCTTAAAACAGCAGATTGTCACAGAGATCCTAAATTATGTGTCCAACCGCTTCCGCTGCTAAGCTCTGTCCCAGCTATGCTTCAATTTGACTACTCTGGCTTTAAATTTGAAATCCACTTTGAATTCACTTTCAGTTCTCACTTTAGTGAGTAACCTTGTGTATGTTATTAGCATTTCATAAAGATAACATTTTTATGAATTAAAATGACAGTGATGAAATTTCATTGACTTTTCAGTGGATTTATTTTCTGCCATTTATGTTTCATTCGGACAAATACAAGTTTTAGCTTATTTATATATCAGTCCAGTTTGTCTTAATACAGTGCTCACCAAGCTATGCATTAACCTTGTACGGACAAGGACATTATATAATTCAATTTGTAAGTGGGGGATACATTCTATTACATGTGATAAATGTATTATATCTGTTGTAGTATTCAGAGAGAACAACAGTATTATATTTATTGCTACATTTCAAATATAATAAATGAAGATAACATGTACAAAATGGTTGAAAGTATATAAGTGAAGCTATCAAATTACAAGAAAAGTCCAAACAGATCTAACTAGATGCCATTTAAAATAAAAATAAAAAATAGCTATTTTCCAATGGGTGTCAATGGGAGATATTTACTCTAATGCAAGTGTTAAATGCCCCGTTGTAATTAAATCCATTCTTTAGGAAACATAGACTTATATTTCCATGTAAGGAAATTTGATTAAATCCTATATCTATATAATGAAGTGAGAGGGACTTCAAGTTCGTTACTCTACAAATAACATAGCACATGTAAGTGATATCTTCTGATAAACTTCCCAAATTTATCTTCCATTAGACCATCGTATTAGGGCTGGTCAGGCCTACATGGAAGTCATGAGGTCTCAAAATAGGCACCTTCATGCTGGTGTTGGCTACTCCAAACATTAAATAAACAAAATGTGACTGGCCATTGAACAAAGAGGGCGGGTCTAGGCATACAAATTATATGAGAGTTCACTTGTGGCAAGGGTAACCCTTGTGTATTTCTAAGGCTTGATGCTAATTCTCATTAACTGTGACATAACTGGCACATGTAGAAGGGTAGCAGCCATGACTAGACTTCTTAACAGTAAGGGAATCAACATACCAAACGTGTGTCAGTGAACTTGAGTGTCAGTGAGAGTGTGCAGCTGTGTCTATAGAATAGTCAAACAACTTAGAGTGACCAGGCTTAATTAGAAAAGTATAGAACACCGTCTGATAAACAGACAAAAAGAAAACAGGGACACCCCAAGAGTGAAGAGTATAGAAATACTGGTAAACAAGGCCAAGGTCTGGGACTCCAGAGATCAGATTGGTCAAAAAAAAGAGCCATGTCAATAACCGGAAATCACAGTGAATCACAATAGCACACTCTCAGTTAACTGAGATCATGATAGGTCAACTCCTTCAATCACCATAGAATGCCTGCCATTGGCTTGCATCAATTATGATGATCAAGGTACGTGATCAAGGTCGCTGATTAACATTGGTGTGTACTCAAAAAATGATGAGAGTAATGTGGCATAAATAAAGATTACACGGTGGAGTGGTACACATTGAAAAATATATTAGAATGACACAGAGCATCAACATGACTATGTTGGCATCCAGATGAGGCAGGGGTCATGACAGTGAGTGTGTGAGTCAGTGACTTTCTCAGTGTTTCTGTCGTTAAGTGTGTGTTGGTGAGTGAGTAAAAGATATTTAACATGAATCTTAAGTGTGATTATGTTTGTATGTTTGTGCATGTGACAGTGATTTTGTACGTGTTAATGTATGTGTGTACATTAGTTAATTCTTCTAACAGATGCTTTTCTATATAATTTTATTTGTAGATAAGACATAGTTTTACTTAATTATGCAATCTCAGAGATGTATACACACACATTATATGTATGTATTTCTTCAAGTATTGAATTGTAAGCTATGAACCCTACCTGCCTCACGTTTCTGTTGAGATTTATTTTTGCTCTGCTGTCATGTCAACCTGAGTTCATCCTTAGAGTGTAAAGTAAAGCCTTAAAGGGTTTTTTACTAAACTGAGAAAAAAAAGTGAACTCAAATTGAATTTCAAATTTAGGCCAGAGAACATCACTTGTGATTCGCCTTGAACTCTCACTTTACTGAATAATCCTGCAAGTTTCAAAACTACAGTCAATTTTACGTCGTGCTGCTGGTTAAAGCATACTGTGAATTCCCGAAAATAAAAACAAGTTTATTTTTTTTCAATAAAAAACAGTGAGAGCACTCAATATATAAAAATAAGTTTACCACAGGTAATTATTCCAATACACCTGTAAACAATGTAACGGAAAAACCATAGATTAGCACAGTTAAAATAACTTTTTCTTATTATACTCTATTGGTCTCACTCACATGGTGTTGAGCCACTTAATTAGCTGGTTCAGACTGAAAAGCCTTGTAATAATGGAAGGATGAGGTAGATGTTTCTTTATACATGGTTAAAAGTGCAGTGCCCAGTTTGTCCTGGAATTCCTTATCAGCTTGCAAAACTTCAGGATACCAGATGAATGCAGGGATAACAATTTATTCACTTAAAAAAACACAATCTCAATAAAAGAAATAGAAAATTGTATAAGTCCACCTCACTTAACCTTCTTCAGCTTTAAACCTTTTTCAAAAGTGTCCGTGTCCTTCCATCTTCTGTTCCTCTGTCTTTTAACTCAGATTTGGCGCCCAGAAGAAGAAAAAGTGAGTGGTTAAAAACGGATATATGGTATTATAAGTGCATTACAGATTGGAGGGGGCTAAATAAGATAGTGAGGATATTTGAAGTTGCAAAAAATATTTTGTCTGGAGATCAGTTATGGACTGTCAGCAAGTCTTTATTTTTAAAATGTGTAAAATACTGGTGAAGTCATATGCTTATTTTTTAGATTCAGTTTTTTATTTCACCTGTGCACAGCGTGTGATGCAATACATTATAGGGTTGGAATAAAAAAAATCCACGGCTACTTTTTATTTCAGGCCCAGAATTTGACCATTGATACTATATATTATAAGATGTTCCAGAATTCACTTAAGTTTAATATATTTTAAAAGAAGGGGTTGGCATTGTGCATGTATATAGGAGTTTTAGCATGTGTACGCATATAGGGTTTGTAGTGCACATGAGTATATACATAGGCATGCGCACGGGGCGCGATCTGAATGCTGGCTCTGCTCAAAGCCTCCATGGGCTGGTGGGGAGATCAAAGATCTACCTCACCGGCCCACAGCGGCATGGAGGGAGGCAGGAGAGGACTCGGGGAGCTCTAGCCAGAGTGTATAGAGGGTATGTAGCGGTCCTGGGAGAACAGCAGTGAAAGTCACACCCCCTCCTCCTGACATCATCAGGAGTGACCGGCTGACTCCACTGACTGCAGGCTGCAAGGAGAGTGAGGTAAGTTGAAAAATCTGAATCCTCAGCCAGAGGCAGGGGATTCAGATTTTTTCCTTTTTTTGCTGGATGCGGGTGGCGGGTGTTAAAATAATATTATTTTATTATTATATTATTTTAATATTTGCCTTCTTTTTTTTTTTTGTAAATGTTTTTTTTGTCCCCCCTCCCTGCTTGTTGCCTGGTCAGGGAGGGGGGACAAAAAAAATTTAAAAAAAATAATGCAAATATTAAAAATTTTTAAATTGAGATGTTCATGTATTCTGCCTGTGTTATCTGTGGGTGCTGCAGTTGCTTTGTGTCTATGTTATATTGTATATGTTCATGAGCAGTTTGTGGTATTGTGTGTGATACCTATGCATGTGGGCTGTGTATGCAGGCTGCTTGTGAAATTATGTGGATTATAAATCACATTGCGCAATCACATTGCGTGTTTGATGTATATACGTGTGGGTCTGCTTGTGGTACTGTATGTAAGAGACTGCTTGTGTGTTTGTGTGTGGGCTGTTTGTTTTATTTGTATGAGGGGAGGCTTATTTTGCAGCTCTGTGTATATCTAGCAGTGTGGGTGGCTTCCCTGGGGTCCAATGAGGATGGGGTTGGTCAACTATTGGTCAAGGGCTGGAGCTGTTCTAGCTACTGTTGGCTGCTCTACTCCAGTGCAGATTTCTGTTCACAACTGCTGGGAGGAAGTTTTCTGAGATCACTTCCTCTAAGTGCTGCAATTTGTAAATTGAGGATTGTCCCTCTCTACCTGCAATCACAGCTCTGTTTGAACTAGCAGATATCTGAAGGAACTCCTTCACTGGAACTCCTGATAGTCCAAAGCCTGTCCGACCATGGTAGTTGTAACGGAACCTTCCTTTAATGGACGCTTCCTAGCTTGCACAGAGGACCACAAGCACCGCACCGGACACCCCAACCACCACAGACTCCACAACCACCTTAGCTTAACTGGAGTCTCACCATCTTCCTTCCACCCTGGATCAGCTTCTGTCCTCCAGGACCATGTGGTGAAGACCTCTCCTCCAGGACAGCGTATCAGGAACAAACTCTAAAAAGAGCTAAGTGGTTAGAGCAGAGCATAGCAATCCCCAGTGTGATATAACAGTTCCCTCCAATCACGAGACAAGACTACGTGTTGAGGGTCAAGAAGATCTGTATTACTTGGAACCAAAGGACCTTATTTTATGCAGGTTTTCCAAATACAGTACCGCCCACAGGGTTTTGTAACATAACCAATAAACACTCTCAAAAATCAGACAAATCCATCCAGTAGTAGTGATGTCGCGAACCCGAAATTTTCGGTTCGCGAACGGCGAACGCGAACTTCCGCAAATGTTCGCGAACCGGCGAACCGCCCGAAACGCCATTGACTTCAATGGGGAGGCGAATTTTAAAACACACAGGGACTCTTTCTGGCCACAATAGGGATGGAAAAGTTGTTTCAAGGGGACTAACACCTGGACTGTGGCATGCCGGAGGGGGATCCATGGCAAAACTCCCATGGAAAATTACACAGTTGATACAGAGTCTGGTTTTAATCCATAAAGGGCAGAAATCACCTAACATTCCTAAATCACAATCAATATGGATTGACACCTGACATATGACATATTGACACCTTGACATATGGATTGACACCTGTCCTCAGAGCCCCTGATGCACACGGACACAGAGCAGAATAGAGACTGGTCCCCCCACATAGGGTCACTTGGCAGATATGGATTGACACCTGTCCTAAGGATCCCTGATACACACTGACACAGAGCAGAATAGGGACTGTTCCCCTACATAGGGTCACTTGGCAGATATGGATTGACACCTGTCCTAAGGTTCCCTGATACACACTGACACAGAGCAGAATAGGGACTGTTCCCCCTACATCGGGTCACTTGGCAGATATGGATTGACACCTTGTTACAAACTGCTATTTGTAACGGGCCCTTTAAATGGCAAATTGCCCTGCTTCCCTGGGTTGTGGAGAAGCCTCTTTGCCAGCCTCCTCCCGCATGACTATGGCCCCTGGGAGATTGTGAAAATGTATGCACTTTTATTTGGTGTGTATGGCCCTTTAAGACTGTCGGTGGGCATATTGGGGCTTATGGACTCTTTATGTGACTGGTGCTGGCCCTTTAAACACCTTTTTTGGGACATCAGGAAGATTGGGACACTGCCCCTTTAAGGCCGTGTCCCCAGACTTGTTGGGGACACGGCCCTTTAAGACGGTGTCCCCTGTGTCCCCAGACCTGGTGCAAACCCTTTGTGCCTGCCTTGCTATTTCCCACTTGGTTCAGTAAATGGGAAATTATTTCAGCTGCAGAGACTAAGTCCCATTCGGCGATGGGACTTAGTCTTTTTTTCAGCCGTTTTTTTCAGCCTTATTTCAGCTGCAGAGACTAAGTCCCATTCGCGATGGGACTTAGTCGTTTTTTCAGCCTGAAATAGACCGACCTCACAGCCCAAATCTATGGAACTGTTTTGCAGGAAAATGTGCTTGCGGTCGGTCAAAGGGACCTCCAGCTAACTTTTAACCCCTGGATGGATTTCCATTGATTTTTGGTTATGTTTATGTTTTAAGTGTGCTGATTCCAAATATGTAATTATGAAGATGGGGTGTGTAGTTTTAAAGTTACAGGGTATGGCTAAAAACTGTATTTTTACTGCCTGTGTTTAATTATGTTAATCTCTTCCCAAACGTCATTTTGTTCAAAGTGGAGAGAATGTTAAAAAAATATATTTTTGTTCGGGGTGTGAGAAATGCTTTTCAGCCGCTTCTAATCTTAAGCATCATTTGAGGAGCCATACAGGAGAGAAACCTTATTTGTGGTGTGTTTAGTATTGTTCTGATCAGTTTAATACCTTCGCGTCTCCTATCAGTGGACGTGTATATGGCAGCCATTTTAGGTACACCTGGGACCCGAGCAAGGTCACCTCGTTCAACAGGCGACAACATTTGTCCCTGGAAAACTATCCTGGACATTATGTACAATTTGTATGGATATGGCAGTGATTTCTGTAACAGGGAGATGGAAGAAGATTAATTTGGGTCCTCTTTAATCCAAATTTGGGCAATCAACGTCAATAATGTGCCACCAGATAGAGTGGTGTTTAGTATTGTTCTGATCAGTTTACTACCTTCCGCGTCTCCTATCAGTGGACGTGTATATGGCAGCCATTTTAGGAACCGTACACCTGGGACCCGAGCAAGGTCACCTCGTTCAACAGGCGACAACATTTGTCCATGGAAAACTATCCCGGACATTCTGTACAATTTGTATGG
>OW240917.1:93442098-93504324 GCA_933207985.1 Pelobates cultripes | reverse complement strand
TACATTACATAGAAAAAATAAATAAAAAAAAAGTATACCCTTATCCCTAACCTAGCTATGCTTTTCCCTATCTTATGAACAGCAGCTACACTTTCCCTCCTCTTACTAAGCATGCAGCTTGAGAATGAATCTAAAATGGATGCTGTCCAGTAGGTGGGAGGGTCTGCTAGGAGGCTGTGCTGCTAATTGGCTGGAATGTGTCTGCTGACTGTGAGGTACAGGGTCAAAGTTTACTCAATGATGACGAATAGGGGGCGGGTCGAACCGCGCATATGTTCGCCCACCGTGGCGAACGCGAACATGCTATGTTCGCCAGGAACCGTTCGCCAGCGAACCGTTCGGTACATCACTATCCAGTAGATAAAAAGTTAGACGGAAGTCCTTTATGACCGACTGCAAGCACATTTTCCTTCCCAAAACAGTTCCATAGATTTGGGCTGTGCGGTCGGTCTATTTCAGGCTGAAAAAATTACTACCATATATACTCGAGTATAAGCCGAGTTTTTCGGCACATTTTTTGTGCTAAAAACCCCAACTCGGCTTATACTCGAGTCAGTCTGTATTGTGGCAACTTACATTGCCACAATACAGACCAGGACCGCCGGGCTCATTACAAGCCCGGCAGTCCTGTTGGGGGCTGACAGCGGGTCTCGCGAGACTTACACTGTGAGCAGAACGGAGCTGACAGAGGAGCTGCACGGAGGAGAAGGGAGCTGACAGGAGCTGCAGGAAGGTAAGTAACAGCTCACTGTCAGCCCCCCCACTGAACTGCCAATGCCACTGGACCACCAGGGATTTAATATTATTAAGATAATATAATGTTAAAATAATATTATTTTATTATTATATTATTTTAATATTTGCCTTCTTTTTTTTTAAATGTTGTATTTTGTCCCCCCTCCCTGCTTGTTGCCTGGTCAGGGAGGGGGGACAAAAAAACATTTAAAAAAAATAATGCAAATATTAAAATAATAATATAATAATAAAATAATATTATTAAAATATAATATTTAAATAATAATATTATTATATTATTATTATTTTAATATTATATTATTTTAATAATATTATTTTATTATTATATTATTATTATTTTAATATTTGCATTATTTTTTTTAAATGTTTTTTTGTCCCCCCTCCCTTACCAGGCAACAAGCAGGGAGGGGGGACAAAAAACATTTTAAAAAAAATAATGCAAATATTAAAATAATAATATTAAATTATTAAAATAATATAATATTAAAATAATAATATTATTTTATTATTATTTTAATATTATATTATTTTAATAATATTATTTTATTATTATATTATTATTATTTTAATATTTGCATTATTTTTTTTAAAATGTTTTTTTGTCCCCCCTCCCTGACCAGGCAACAAGCAAGGAGGGGGGACAAAAAAACCATTTCAAAAAAATAATGCAAATATTAAAATAATAATATTATTAAAATAATAATATTATTAAAATAATAATAATATAATAATAAAATAATATAATATTAAAATAAAAAAATTTAAATAAAAATGCCCTCCCCTCACCCAGTTTACACACACTGCACAAACACACACACTGCATTATATACACACTGCATTCATTATATACACACACACAACACACAAACACACACACTGCATTCATTGCATATACACACACAAACACACACTCTGCATTCATTATATACGTTATGTATGTTCATTCATGGTATAGAGTGTGTTTGAGCGCTGGTGGTATAGTGTTTATATAGGGGTATAGACTGGGTGCAGTGTGTTTGTGTGTGTAGGTAAGTGCAGGCGGTGTAGTGTGTATGTAGAGGGTATGGACTGATTGCAGTGTGTTTTTGTTTGTAGTGTGTAAATGAAGGTTGTGTAGTGTGTATATAGGGGTATAAAGTGTAGAGTGTTTGTGTCTGCAAGTGCAGGGGTGTAGTATGTATATAGGGGGTAGGATAGGGGCTTAAATAATTTAATGAATTCATTATTAAAACAAAAAACAACACCACACATTACCTTTCAGGGGTAGAGGTGACATGCTGACTCCTGATCTGGTGGTCTAGTGGGCTGGTATTTGGTCCCCTACAGAGTACAGACCATGCCTCTCCCTCTTGCAAGCACTAATATTTTAGAGCGTTGCTGCAGGTTGCCATGGCAATGCTCTGACAATATCAGAGCTCCTGAGAGGGAGAGATGGAAGCTACCCTGCATGCTGCCAGGAGGCTTCCCTGCTCACTTCCCCAGGATCTTTATCTTCACTCTCGCCCATGAAGGTACAGAGCTCCCTCTGAGGGCCAATACTGCCATGCATGGCCAGCAAGGGGAGATCCTCTCCCATACCACCTTTAGCCCATGGCCACTACAGTCCAAGTGGCATTTGTCTGTCTGAGCATATCTGTTTTAATTTAGGATTTGTGTACTGCAGTTCTTTTTAGCTCTGTGAGGAAGCTCGACCTTTAGCCATCAATATATTGGCTGTTGCTAATAGGAGTGGAGTTATTTGTGTGCTATTCGCTAAGAACAACAAGAGGTTCTTGATTGTTATAAAGCATAACAAAGATAGTGATAGAACTAAAGTACATAGGTAGGATAGCCTGAAACTGGTAGAGACTCTTGAGTTTACTTTTAACTTTAAGAGAAGCTGACTTTGGTATAGTAAGAGAAGCCCTGCATACTCTTATGGCTTCTTCATCCTGTGCTTTGGATGTTAATATGACCCTCAATCTCATTGCTTGACTCAATTCACCGGCATTTGTTGTCAATGAGTGGACATGATAGTCACAGACCAGAAAGCATTACTAAATTGATAAAAGCAAGCGGACCAGTCCAGGTCTTCCTTATGTATATTTATTGAGGGAATCAACAAGGTTTCAAATAACTTAATAGAGTGTTGCTGAAAATAGGAATAACTGGTAGCCCCAGTGGTAATATTTTATTTAGAATACAAGTCTGGGATGCTATGCATACATACATAAGATAATTATTATACTACAGTCAAGTACGATTAAATGCATCACACCATTTTGGTGTCACAGGTATTTGTAGAGACACATGTCTACAACTAGATTTTAAATTTTTATTGAATATACAGTTTTTCCATATTTTTACACTTTTATTTTCACTTGCAAATTATAATTATTTTCTAGCCACTATTTTCTCAAAAAACAAACAAACAAAAAGCCTTCCCAAAAAACTGTGACCTATATTTCAGAGGCTTAGCTTGAGGGTTCGCTTTGGTTTTTTATTAATATAATTATATCTGACATATAAAATCAGATGCCTTTAAGTATTCAAAAGGTAACAGTTCAAAAGAATTGTGTGAAAGGATATTAATACTGATTTGGAAAATGGGCTCATGGAAAATGCGTTAAATGGTCTTCTGGCAAAACAAATCTGTATGAGGAAATAGCAAATGTTCCAGATGCAGATAATTTATTTTAAAGTAAATGAAAATGTATTCTTTAGATGTGCGATTAACTACGATCAGGAGTGTCTTCACGCATTTCCTTTTGTGCTTTCTTGGCTGACAGTCAGCTCTAAATTTCGGAGTTTCCTATATTGTTTAACACATAATAACAGATGCAGGCTTTTTTGTTTGCCGGTCTTCATGAATGTGTACTTTGTCGGAACTCTAAACACTCTATTTTCCTTACAATTAAATAAAAAACATTGAATCTGACATAGGAGATTACATTTATTGTACTATGAATGTGTTCCTGTATTGTATGTATGGTTTAAATTACAAACAATCATTTATAAACCATTGAATTATATATATAATAAAAAAAATTGGCATTCTCACCCCTCAGTGTGGTATTTTATATGTATTCCTAATTTGCGGGTCTGGGAGTCCCGGCATTCTAAACAGTATCTTAACTGTTCCTAGAACTGCACCCTTCTGGAATGGGCTACAAGACCATCACCAAGCAGCTTGGTGAGAAGGTGACAACAGTCGGTGCGATTATTCGCAAATGGAAGAAACACAAAATAACTGTCAATCTCCCTCGGTCTGGTGCTCAATGCAAGATCTCACCTCATGGAGTTTCAATGATCATGAGAAAAGTGAGGAAGCAGCCAAGAACTACACGGGAAGATCTTGTTAAAAATCTCAAGGCAGCTGGGACTATAGTCACAAAGAAAACAAAACTAGGACTGAAATCCTGCAGCGCCCGCAAGGTCCCCCTGCTCAAGAAAGCACATGTACAGACCTGTCTGAAGTTTGCCAATGAACATCTGAATGATTCAGAAGAGAACTGGGAGAATGTCTTGTGGTCAGATGAGACCAAAATCGAGCTCTTTGGCATCAAGTCAATTCGCCGTGTTTGGAAGAGGAGGAGTGCTGCCTATGACCCCAAGAACACCATCCCCACCATCAAACATGAAGGTGGAAACATTATGCTTTGGGGATGTTTTTCTGCTAAGGGGACAACTGCACCACAGGACAACTGCACCGCATAAAAGTTACGATGGACGGCGTCATGTACCGTCAAATCTTGGGTGAGAACCTCATTTCCTTCAGCCAGGGCATTTAAAATGGGTCATGGATGGGTATTCCAGCATGACAATGACCGAAAAAACAAACAGGCAAGGCAACAAAGGAGTTGCTCAAGAAGAAGCACATTAAGGTTCTGGAGTGGCCTAGCATTAGGCTCAAAATCTTAAAGACTTGGAGTGGATGACTTGGGACAAAATCCCTCCTGAGATGTGTGCAAACCTGGTGGCCAACTCCAAGAAACGTCTGACCTGTGATTGCCAACAACGGTTTTGCCACCAAGTACTAAGTCGAAGGGGTCAAATACTTATTTCACTCATTGACATGCAAATCAATTTATAACTTTTTAGACATGAGTTTTTGAGTCTGTATTTTTTTTTATCCTGAGGAAAGCCCAATGAGGGGCTGAAACATTGATTGTTTTAATGCATACCTAATAAAGTATATTGATTTTTAAAAAGACTGTGGCGTGCAGCCTTACTTGTGGATACTCTCTCTCTCTCTCTCTATAAAACTTTATATATAAATATATATTTTTTTATTTATATTTATCTTTTCAGATTCTTTGATGATTGACTAGTCCAAAGTTCTTTATTCACATTAACTGTGTGTGTCTGTATATGACATAGTGTATGTGTGTGAAAGCGTGCGTCTGATTGTGTGACTGTGTCTATCTGTCTCCTTGCATCTGGATGTGCACTGTGCATATCTGACTGTGTGCATGTGACTATGCGTATGTGACTGCGTGTGACCAGGTGCCACTGACTTATTATGACTATGTGCCTGTGACTGTGTATGTTTGTGTAACTGTATGCATATGAGTACATGTGTGCATGTCACTATGTTTCTACATACAGTTGCAAGAAAAAGTATGTGAACCCTTTGTAATGATATGGATTTCTGCACAAATTGGTCATAAAATGTGATCTGATCATCATCTAAGTCACAACAAATAGACAATCACAGTCTGCTTAAACTAATAACACACAAAGAATGAAATGTTGCCATGTGTTAATTGAACACACCATGTAAACATTCACAGTGCAGGTGGAAAAAGTATGTGAACCCTTGGATTTAATAACTGGTTGAACCTCCTTTGGCAGCAATAACTTCAAACAAACATTTCCTGTAGTTGCAGATCAGACGTGCACAACGGTCAGGAGTAATTCTTGACCATTCCTCTTTACAGAACTGTTTCAGTTCATCAATATTCTTGGGATGTCTGTGTGAATCACTTTCTTGAGGTCATGCCACAGCATCTCAATCGGGTTGAGGTCAGGACGTATTTTCTTCTGTTTAAGCCATTCTGTTGTTGATTTACTTCTATACTTTGGGTCATTGTCCTGTTGCAACACCCATCTTCTGTTGAGATTCAGCTGGTAGACAGATGGCCTTAAGTTCTCCTGCAAAATGTCTTGATAAACTTGAGAATTCATTTTTCCTTCGATGATAGCAATCCGTCCAGGTCCTGACGCAGCAAAGCAGCCCAAAACCATGATGCACCCTCCACCATACCTCACAGTTGGGATGAGGTTTTGATGTTGGTGTGCTGTGCCTTTTTTTCACCACACATAGTGTTGTGTGTTTCTTCCAAACAACTCAACTTTGGTTTCATCAGTCCACAGAATATTTTGCCAGTACTGCTGTGAAACATCCAAGTGCTCTTGTGCAAACTGTAAACGTGCAGCAATGTTTTGTTTGGACAGCAGTGGCTTCCTCTGTGGTATCCTCCCATGAAATCCATTCTTGTTTAGTGTTTTACGTATTGTAGATTCGCTAACAGGGATGTTAGCATTTGCCAGTGACTTTTGTAAGTCTTTAGCTGACACTCTAGGATTCTTCTTCACCTCATTGAGCAGTCTGCGCTGTGCTCTTGCAGTCATCTTTACAGGACGGCCACTCCTAAGGAGAGTAGCAGCAGTGCTGAACTTTCTCCATTTATAGACAATTTGTCTTACCGTGGACCGATGAACAGCAAGGCTTTTGGAGATACTTTTATAACCCTTTCCAGCTTTATGCTAGTCAACAATTCTTAATCATAGGTCTTCTGAGAGCTCTTTTGTGCGAGGCATCATTCAAATCACAAAAGTAAAAGTAAACCCAGAACTGGTGTGTGTTTTTTATAGGGCAGGGCAGCTGTAACCAACACCTCCAAACTCATCTCATTGATTGGACAATTAGCTCTTGGAGATGTCATTAGTCTAGGGGTTCACATACTTTTTCCATGTGCACTGTGAATGTTTACATGGTGTGTTCAATAGAAACATGGCAACATTTCATTCTTTGTGTGTTATTAGTTTAAGCAAACTGTGATTGTCTATTGTTGGGATTTAGATCATGATCAGATCACATTTTATGACCAATGTGTGCAGAAATCCATATCATTACAAAGGGTTCACATACTTTTTCTTGCAACTGTATGTGTATATAAGTGACTGTGTGTTTATAAATGTGTAATCATGTATGTTGTTGCTGTGTGTGATTGTGTATGTGACTGCATGTCCATGTTTGTATGTTAGTGCATGTATAGTGCATGTCAGGAATAAAGATACCCTATCAGGCAAACCTAAAGGAAACCGCAAAGGAGCATGTACCAGTCCTTAAAGTAGCTGGGCTAGAGCCTGAGACAGATAATTGAAAAGTCTGTAAGCAGACATAAAATAAAAAAGAGATAGACCAAGGTCTAGAATAACAGAGATACACAAAGTCATTAGTTAGACCTTGGTCAGGATGACAGAGAGCAAAAATAGTCAAACAAGCAGAGGTCAGAAAACAGTAAATCGAACACACAGTATAAACAAACTCTCAGGTAACAATTTCCATGACAAGGCAAGGAAATAAGGACAGCCAGAAATTATATACACCCTATACTAAGTTGTGAACAGTTACAGAGGACAATAATTTCACAACATAGAAACATAGAATGTGAAGGCAGATAAGAACCACTCGGCCCATCTAGTCTGCCCAATTTTCGAAATACTTTCATTAGTCCCTGGCCTTATCTTATAGTCAGGATAGCCATATGCCTATCCCATGCATGTTTAAACTTCTTTACTGTGTTAACCTCTACCACTTCAACTGGAAGGCTATTCCATGCATCCACTACCCTCTCATACTTCCTGATATTATTTTTAAACCCGTGCCTCTCTAATTTAAGACTATGTCCTCTTGTTGTGGTAGTTTTTCTTATTTTAAATATAGCCTACTCCTTTACTGTGTTGATTCCCTATATGTATTTAAATGTGTACTTAAACTCACTGTGTATGTATGGTGGAAATATAGAAGGGAGAGAGGGTTAAGAAACAGGCAAGAGGTAATATGGGTTTCAGAGACACAACACAGGTGAATAGAGTTAAGAGACACACAATTTTGAAAGAGAGAAATTGGAGAAACATACAAGAAGGGTCAGGAGATACACACAAATATATGAGTGGTGCAGAGCAACACACAAAAGTTTGAAATGTATTTAAATGTTTCTATCATATCCCCCGTCTCGTCTTTCCTCCAAGCTATACATGTTAAGTTCCTTTAACCTTTTCTTGTAAGTTTTTTCCTGCAATCCATGAACCAGTTTAGTAGCCCTTCTCTGAACTCTCTCTAAAGTATCAAATCCTTCTGTAGATACGGTCTCCAGTACTGCGTACAATACTCCAAGTGAGGTCTCACCAGTGTTCTGTACAATGGCCAGAGCACTTCCCTCTTTCTACTGCTAATACCTCTCCCTATACAACCAAGCATTCTGCATTTCCTGCTGCTCTATTACATTGTCTGCCTACCTTTAAGTCATCTGAAATAATCACCCCTAAATACCTTTCCTCAGATGTTGAGGTTAGGATTCTATCAAGTATTCTGTACTCTGCCGTTGGGTTTTTACATCCAAGATGCATTATCTTGCACTTATCCACATTAAATGTCAGTTGCCACAACTCATTTTTCTAGTTTACTTAAATGTGCATGCATCACCAAAAAGTGCCACATAGATGGACATTATAAAAAGAGACCAATAGAAGGGTTCCAAGTCATGTATGATGTCATAATGAGCTACCGGGAAGCTAGGCATGAGTGGGTGTGCATCAGAACACAGAAGAGATGTAATTTCTATGATTGCACGGCACTGCGAGAGATAGGTATTGGGACACTACGTAAGTATGCATGCATGTCACTGTGTAGGAATGGTGCAAATATAAAAGGGAGAGAGGGTTAAGAAACAGGCAAGATGTAATATGGGTTTAGAGACACAATACATAAGAAGGTGAATGGGGTTAAGAGACACACAAGGTTATAAGAGGGGAATTGGAGAAACATACAAGAAGGGCCAGGAGATACACACAAAGATATGAGTGGGTGCAGAGCAACACACAAAAGTTTGAAATTTGGGATGGGGCCAACATATATTTCCACCATAGTTTACAAGTGACCTAGATATATCTCGGTTTTCATGAACATTTCCATAGAGGCATTTCCAACTTGTATTAGATTCTCCTTGTTTTCTCATTCCCCCTAGTTTTCTTTCTGGATGTGAGTAGGAGTAATCACATACTCTTTCTGAAGCTCAGAGGATAGATATTTATATATTTTAACAGACTAGGGCTCAGTCTCAACAAAAGTTCAGGAGCTGAATTGCAAACTATTCACTAGGTGATACAGGACCCCTAAGATCTTAAATGAATGTTGGCAGACATGCTGGCCCTTTGGGGAAGGGACTGGAACACCACTGCACATTTGGTGGAGTTACCTCCTAATTGCTTCTTACTGGAGAACTTCACATAAACATATACATGAAATTACAGATTTGAACACCCCTTTCATGCCAAAAGCAAAGCTTTTTAACCACTCTCCTATTTCAATTCCCAATTTCAAAATGTCCTCAATTAGGTATTTTTTAATAGAGCTAAATGATTAATCCCACCTCTCTAGAAGATGCCTTTTTTCCCACCCTCCAGCAATAGATTACAAAAATTGAAGATGTGCATTCTATGGAAGCTCTCACTCTTTCTCTGCATGGTCGGTCGTTCCCGCGGACAGGGCCGGTGCAAGGATTTTTGGGTACACAGACGAAGATGATTTTGGTACCCACCACCCCCCACAAAAAAAGCATCTTTCCCTGTGTGCCTCTTAACCCGCCTTTTGTTTCTTATCCCCTTTATTAAATATCTTACCCCTATTTTCCCCCTTTGTGTGTCTAACTGCCCCCAGCCCCTCTGTGTCTCTTTTTCCTCTTCTACAACCCCTCTGTGTCTCTTTCACCCTCATCCACTTTGTATTTCCACCCCAGGCCCTTCTGTGTGTCTTTCTCACCTCAAGGCCCATCTGTGTGTCTTTCTCTCCACACAGGTCCCCTTGTGTACTCTCCCTTCCATGCCCCTTAGTGTTCCTCTCCCCTCCATGTCCCGTAGTGGTCCTCTCCACTTCCCGTCCCTTAGTGGTCCCCTCCCTGTCCCTTAGTGGTCCTCTCCCCTTCCTGTCCATTAGTGGTCCTCTTCCCTGTCCCTTAGTGTTCCTTTCCCCTCCCTCCCCTGTTCGTAAGTGTTCCTCTCCCCTCTTACCTGCCTCTCAGTACCCCCCATCCTTCTCCTGTCCCTTAGTGTTCCTCTGCCCTCCCTCCCCTGTCCCTTAGTGTTCCTCTCCCCCATACCTGTGTCTTAGTGCCCCCTATCCCCTCAGTGTTTCTCTCCCCTCCATGTCCTGTCCCTAAGTGTTCCTTCCCCCCTTACCTGTCTCTTATTGCCCCCCATCCCTCCACTGTCACTAAGTGTTCCTTTCCCACCTTACCGTCTCTTATTGCCCCCCATCCCTCCACTGTCCCTAAGTGTTCCTCTCCCCTCTTTCCACTGTCTTGAAGTGCTCCTCTACCCCTCTAACTTGTCTCTTAGTGCCCCCCATCCGCCTTCGTGTTCCTCAACCCCTTAGTGTTCTTGTCCTCTCCCTTCCCTCTCTATTAGTGGACCCCCTCCCCCTCAGTGTTACTTTTCCCATCCCTCCCCTGTCCCTTAGTGTTCCTCTACCTCCCTTACCTGTCCCTAAGAGCCCCCCATCCTTCTCAGTATTCCTCCCCCCTCCCCCCCCTCTATTTTAGTGGCCCTCCTCCCCTTGTGTTCCTTTTCCCTCCTCCTGTCCCTTAGTGTTCCTTTTCCCTTCCCTCGCCTGTCCCTCATTGCCCCCGCCATCCCTTAGTGTTCCTCTCTCTCTCCCCGCCTTAGTGGCCCACTCCCCTCCCTCCCTGGTGTGCCTCCTACATCTTTTGTAGTGTGGCCGAGCGGAGTAGACCGCATTACAGGAGCCTCAGTTTCTGTACGTTCAGTGAGCACTTCCTGCCAGCCCGGCCGGGTACTGGAATCAGAAGCTCAGGTACCGCAGTCCGCTCTGCTTGGCCATGCTACACTGAATGACTGACAGTAGGGAGCACTGTGCACTTCCTTCCTGTCAGTCACGATAATCTAGCGCCTCCCGGGCGGTGCGCCCTAAGGAGGCCGCCCGTGCCGCCTTATGGACATGCCGACCCTGCCCGTGGACTATGTTTCTCTCCCACTCTTTCCCTTATTAAAGCTGTTGCTTTTTAATTGTTTTCTGCCCACTACAGATTGCCTGACATGATCAACTTTTTTGGGCAATACTTCTTGAATAGATGATTTTTTATGTTGGCATTCCAGTCTTTACTTGATATATATTTGTTAATTATTTAAAGTTTTCCTGATGTTATCAGTGTATTACATATTTAGCAGGGCTGTAAACCTGGTCAATATTTTTCATTTTGCTTGTATGTATTTTGCTTCATGTATTTAAAACATTTGAAATATAGATTGTATATAAAGATAATCTCAGATAACAAGGTTCAGTGGATAAAGGATCCAAAAATCACAGTTGCCAGGATACAGGAGCATTAAAATGTTCTTGCCAGTTCCAAGTAATTTCGTGCATTTAGTACTTTTTCTATTGTGACTGTGACAAACTGTCACAGTGGGCATTTGAATACATGACATATCAACAACATATATTTTATGACCTGCTGGTCATATCAATGGTCATGAAAGATTTAATATTGTGCGGTTCAACTAAGCATGTTTTAATTTATTTTATTATTATTTTATTTCTGTTGAAACTTCAATATAGAACAGAACTAATATGAATTGCTTCAGTTATGCTTAGCAAGATCTCCCACACATATCAAAAATGTACAAAACCAAACGTCTATACAACTTTGTGATAAACATTAGAGTCCTGTAATCAGCCCCCAGAGGACAAAAACTGTGTTTGTTGTGCCTGTGGCAAACCTAGCCACTTCAGACTATTTTGTTTCACTTTAAGGGTTACCCTAGAAAGACCGGTTTATATAGGGTTTGATGTGGTTGTTTAAAATGTGAAAGAGGGAATTCGTATGCTAGTGGCACAAAAGCCACCAGCATTCATACGGTAGTTTCACGAACAGTGATTTGCAACATGGTTCGTGAAACTAACAAAGTACTGAATGGGAGCCCACACACAGGGGGTCGTGTGGCTCCCATTAACTGATCGCAACAATGTATCCATCGGCTGTTAATTGATTCCCCGGGTGGCCATCGTTCGGCTACCGACCACGAGGCGGCGGCCATCTTGCATTCCCTTTTTGCCCAGCGGTGTTTGGTCGTCGAGTGCCTGGAACTAAAATCGGCTACTCGACGGCACGAACACCGCTGGACTTCCAGGCCGTTCGGGAGCGCCGGTCTTTCGGTACTATTTCTCCACCTATGTATTCGTGACTTCTATGAGGAATGTATGTTAAAGTATATTTCGTGTGGCGTTCGGCTGATTGGGCTGGGATCTGAGCGGTACTTTCACGAAGTATGCGCTCAGACCCCAGCTATCTGCCGAACAGTCATTCGGTACAGTGGCATGAATAAAATAGAACTTATGTATTTTTATGTAAAAAGCCAGTACTGCTGTATGGAGGGATAATCCACTTAACAGGATATTCTAGTAGGAGTATCCCTCTCGTACAGCAGTGCATGGTGGGAGAAATGTTCTATATGTTAAGTCCCCCATGTAGTCCCCTAATGTACAACCCCTGTAAAGTCAGTAAGGAAACCCCTTGCATGGGGAGCCTGTGAATAAAATCGTCGGTTGACTCCCAGAACTTTGTTTCGTCCGGTTACTGGGGGATTTGGGATATTGCCTTCATTTTCAGCGCTTTCTTTGGATTACTTTCTGTACCAGCAGAGATATTGGGATTTAATATTGCAGCTCTGCTACAGTGCCCCCACTGTATCTTTCTCTTTATGATATGTGTTTAGGTAGTAGGTTGTCATAACCAGGTAGGGGGCACAAATAACTTACCCCTTCTATCAAATCTCTGTTTATTATAGAATAAATGGAATAGAAAATTCTTAACTTTCACAATGGATTAATACTCTCACATATAGTGGAACTTAACTTTGAAAGATGTAGCTTCACAGGTGTTTTTTCCCAAAGTACCACCCCTCTTAAACAGCAAGATAGTCGAAATATTTGGAATTAAGCTAAACATCTAAAAAAAGGATAAAATAAACCACATACTGAAGCACAGTATTATGCAGTGTAATGTGTGCTATAAAGTTACACTCACAGAATGTAGCAAAGTTTGGCGGCTTGGGGTGCTTCCCCTGATATAGGCTGGGTGGCTAACACCTTCTTTGATTCCTTCAGTCAGGATCAAGGTCCTCAGAAATTAAATCACCAGAACAATATTCACTTGATTCCAAAATGTTGTTTAATGATATAAAAATACTTGACATATATCCAGGTTAAAATGAATTAAAATAAGTAAACGTGTTTTCCTTCACTATTGTGGACTTCCTCAGGGACAAATAATAAAAAAAATGTGATCACGTGATTACCCGTGTCTATACTTCTTGCGTTCCAGCGCCATATTGGGTAAGTTCCATCCCTCACAATCATATGATCGCTCATGTCCAGTGTTTCTTATATTCCAACACCCAATTGGAGTGTGTCACTTTGCTGGATTATACTAATTTATTCTATTAAAAGGAAATGAGATAGCCAGTAACTTTGTAATGGTAACAATTAAGATACTAAATCTCAGTTAGAATAGAGGTTAACCCATTGGAGCCAAACAAATATTTAAAAGTTAGAATTGATAAAACTTAATAATATAGCTTGAATAGTGTTTATGAAAAAAATATTTTAATATAGAACTATAAATATGAAAAAATAAATAAAAAAATATACTAAAATGAAAAAATAATAATTTAATAAATAAAAATAATCAAATTAGAAGTATGCTTAAACATAAGTAGATACATGTATAGATGTTGAAATATATATACATATAAAATGATAAAACATGGGCTCCCATTAAATCAACCTCTCATTACCAGTTATAAAAAACATGTTAAATCAATATCAATGTTCAAACCTCCTGGCTCCTGCATACCCAGTCTATGTATCCAAAAGGTCTCCCTCTGGGATAACTCCAGTTCTGTCTCTTCCTTTCCAACTTGCTTGCACATGTTCAATTCCTGTGCATTTAAAGTCTTTCCAGTTGAAGGAGGGACGTAGGCTACAATGTGCCAGAACCAAATGAGTGATCAAACCCCTTCTAATGGTTTTCATATGCTCCAACACTCTATCTTTTAATGGGCTCTTCATTCTACCTACATATTGTTTGCCACACGGACACTACAATAAATACACTACAAAGTCTGTGTGGTATCCAATAACTGATCTGATAGGGAACCCATAATCTGACAAGGTGTTCTCAAATTTCAAGGAAGCTCAGTGTCAAGGTACCTTTTGTAGAGACTCAGGAGTCTGGTCACAATGGAGTTCATCTGCAGGACTCTGGGGACATGACCTGGCAATCTTCCAGCAACTTTAGCAATTTTCACGCCGACCGCGATATCCCCGCCCCTTTTATGATGTGAAAAGGGGCGGAGCCAGATTGTTGGGGAAGGGGACGGAGCCAAATGACGTTTTGGGGGCGTGGTTATCATCCCAGACAGATCCAGTCACAATATAAAAAGCTCCCATGGGTTAGGATCTTTGCCCTTTTGTGGTTCCTCTTGGTCCTGATAGCGCGTTATATTCTTGGTATATTTTCTGGTTTTGAACTTTGGCTTGTCTTGACTATTCTTCTCTCTGGTATCTGTTTGACCCGGCTTGTTATTCTCGTTTTGTCCTACCTCCAGCTTCCCTGACCTCAGCTCGTCCTGTTTATTCTCTTTCTCTCAGTAACATCAGTCCGGCCATCTTAAGGTCCGGTATGTTACTACTTTACTTACACTCTGTGTTAGGATTCCCCCTATTCCTGACACTCGTGAGGGGAAAAAGTATTTGATTCCCTGCTGATTTTGAACATTTGTCCACTGACAAAGAAATAATCAGTCTATAATTTTAATGGTAGGTATATTTTAACATTGAGAGACAGAACAACGAAAAATGAAATCCAGAAAAACACATAAAAAAAGTTATAAATTGATTTGCATTTCAATGCGTGAAATAAGTATTTGACTCCTTCGACTTAGTACTTGGTGGCAAAACCCTTGTTGGCAGTCACAGAAGTCAGATGTTTCTTGTAGTTGGCCACCAGGTTTGTACACATCTCAGGAGGGATTTTGTCCCACTCCTCTTTGCAGATCCTGTCCAAGTCATGGTGGTGATGGTGTCCCCTTAGCAGAAAAACACATCCAAAGCATAATGTTTCCACCTCCATGTTTGATGGTGGGGATGGTGTTCTTGGGGTCATAGGCAGCATTCCATCTCTTTCAAACATGGTGAGTTGAGCTGATGCCAAGGAGCTCAATTTTGGTCTCATCTGACCACAACACTTTCACCCAGTTCTCCTCTGAATCATTCAGATATTCATTGGCAAACTTAAGATGGGCCTGTACATGTGCTTTCTTGAGCATGGGGACCTTGTGGGTGCTGCAGGATTTCAGTCCTTCACGGTGTAATGTGTTACCAATTGTTTTCTTCGTGACTATGGTCCCAGCTGCCTTGAGATCATTAACTAGATCCTCCTGTGTAGTTCTGGGATGATTCCTCACCATTCTCGTGATCATTGAAACTCCACAAGGTGAGATCTTGCATGGAGCACCAGACTGAGGGAGACTGACAGTTATTTTTTGTTTCTTCCATTTATGAATAATCGCACCAACTGTTGTCACCTTCTCACCAAGTTGCTTGGCGATAGTCTTGTAGCCCATTCCAGCCTTCTGTAGGTCTACAATTTTGTTCCTGACATCCTTGGACAGCTCTTTGGTCTTGTATCTTTTGTATCTTAATTGTTACTATTACAAAGTTACTGACCATCTTATTTCCTTTTAATAGAATAAATCAGCAGGAACTCCTTGATATCGTGGATATTTTAAATATTGTGGCCAGCTTTGTAGAAGAAGGGGAGATGAGAAGCACCTGAAATAGTGGATCATTATCCAATAAGGTAAAAAGAAGGATCCACACCCACTGGAGCACCGATAACTAAGAGCAACTAGTCCTATTTAAGTGAAATAGGGAGGTTGGTTTAGTTAGTTGTTTTATACCCAAGTATTTGTTTGTATTTACATTTTTTATTATTTGTCCCTGAGGAAGTCCACAATAGTGGAGGAAACGTGTTGGACTACTTATTTTAATTCATTTTAACCTGGATATATGTCAAGTATTTTTGTATCATTAAACAATATTTTGGAATCAAGTGAATATTGTTTTGGTGATTTAACTTTTGAGGACCTAGATCCTGACTGAAGGAGACAAAGAAGGTGTTAGCCACCCAGCCTACATCAGGGGAGGCAGCCCAAGTCACCAAACTTTGCTACATTCTGCGAGTGTAACTTTATAGCGCACATTACATTGCATAATACTGTGCTTCACTATGTGGTCTATGTTTAGCTGAATCCCAAATATTTCAACCATTTCTCTGCTTATTACAATAAGGACCAGGTTGTCACAAAGGGTAAGTAAATACTATTAATGCCATTAAAATTATTACAAGAGGATATGTTATTTTGTTTACTTACCTTATAGAGTACAGAACATTTCCATCTTTAAATATTCTTAAAAGCTTGTTATCTGTAGTGACTTCATGGAAATTAGCACCCTTTTCATTGGCAAAAAACAGATCAGGTTTCCATATTGAATCCAACATAGAGGGATCTAAATCTAATGAATCATCTGGGTATTCACTGTACGCAAGACGTGGGTCATTCCATTTCTGACGCAGAAAGATATTTAGTCTGTAATCCTGTACAAAAAAAATAACAACATTATAGAACATTTGCTGTTAACTATTAACTTACAAATATAGATACTTAGGAATTATTCTAATGGTCACTGGAACTTCCTACTAAATGAACTATTTAACTGAGTTTATTGAATACATTGAAATCCTATCTAGAGTGAGCTGTTATTATTCAAATGCAATCAACACAATAAGTCACATTAAACATGCATTTATTTTAAATATGCGTACATCTGTGGAACAAAAGGGAGTTTTCTAAATCCCAATTACTGTTACTGTAGTAGTCCTTCCAACATTTTGAATTCTGAAAATGTGTTAATGTCTTTTCTTTTAGCAATTTTATTATTGATAATGATAAACCTGTTGTAATACAATATATGACATTGGATTCTATAAGTAAATATATATATTTACATTTATTTTGCTTACCAGACAATACATTTTTATTCTTAGCAAGGCATTCAACACATAAGTGTCAAAATTCACGGTAAAAACTGATAGCAGATTGTTCTGCCAACAATGATCCTACCTCATAATGAGTAGCTCTTGTTGGAACAACAAAGTAAAAAGCAATAGCAAACTAATAAAAACTGAAATAATTGGCCTTTGTAGGCTTTTTTAGTTATGTATTTTTTACCAAACCAAACGTGATTTTATTTGTGCTGACTGAAAATCTTGGTCATTGAATGGAGAGCTTTTTTTCTCAGGCAGATAAGATTTCTTGTTGAGATTTATATGTGGGTTATATTTTTGGGGGGGTTGGAAATTATGCAGTAGAATGGGTTTTTTGGTAATGTAGTTTTACTGAGCCTAAAAGTCCATCAAAAGTTCAGCTCAAAACTGGATATACTTTTAATATTGGACATTAAGGCTCTTATCAGTGAGTCATTGTTCTGTATATCATGTTGATCACAGTTGTACCAGTTGGTATCTTAGTATTTCTTAAAAATCCTTTTGAAAAATGTAAAATCTTGGCTGACGTGCCACAAAGCTCATTTCGCTCATTTCTCTTTTCTAGTTCATGTTGCAAGCATGGATACCTTATGTCAGCTGGAGCTATATTTGAACTTAAATAAAACTAACATCCAGTAGGTTCCTATGTTCTCTACTTCCCTCATCTCTATATTCATCACATGCACTTTACTCATATTTATCCAGCCTTTCTCCACAAACCCCTCCTAAATCCCCTAAATACAAGCTCTCATCCCAAACATTTAAATCTTACTCCCACCTTCTCTTCCTTTCCATCCTACTGCTCCTGGCAGCTGGTGATGTCTCTCCAAACCCTTCCATCCTCACTAGCCGCCTTGCTATCCAGCCATTCCATGTAACTCCACTAAATTCCTCCTTTAAAGCTGCCCTCTGGAATGCACGCTCTGTGTGCAGCACTGTTAAATCAACTTTCATCCATGACCTATTCATCTCACACTCCCTAAACCTACTTGCACTAACGGAAACATGACTCTCTCCCTCTGATACTGCTACCCCTGCCTCACTATCCTTTGGTGGTCTTCACTTTACCCACAACCCAAGACAAGCTGTGAGTAAAGGTGGCGGTGTAGGATTTCTACTTTCACTCCACTGCTCCTTTAAAACTCTGCCCACCCCCCCTTCCCTATATTTCCCATCATTTGAAATTCATTCACTTCGCCTTTTCAAACCCTTTTCTGCTAACATTGCCGTTATTTATCGTCTCCCTGTTTCTCCTCTCCTCTTCATTGACCACTTTGTTGCCTGGCTACCCTATTTCCTCTCTTCTAATATTCCATCCCTAATTCTCAAGGACTTCAATATTCCCATTAACTCACCTTTGACCTCAGCAACCTCTAATCTGATTTCAATTACTTCCTCCATCGGGCTAATTATCCCACCCATGTAGCTGGCAATACCCTCATCCTCATTTTCTCTTATGCATGTACAGTATTTAATATCTGCAACACTCCATTTTCTCTCTATGATCACCCCCTCTTATTGTTTGCTCTCGAGTACTGCCTCACCCAACAACCTCAGCCTAACCCCCCTCAACTCAGGAGGAACCTTAATTCTATTGACCTCCAGCAGCTGTCATCTGATATTGATTCACAACTGCTATCTATCCCTTCCCTCACTGGCCATCTCCACATATAACACTACCCTCACCTCGGCCTTGAACGCTGCAACCCCGCACCAAACATGCACCTCGAGGAGGACATGCTCCCAATCATGGCATACTAAATCAACACGCTACCTGCAAAGTTGCTCACATTGTGCTGAACGCTCCTGGAGGAAGTCTTGCACCCAGTCAGACTTTCTCTCATTATAGATTAATATTGTGTTCAAACAGTGCAGCCCTTGCCCTCGCCAGCCATACTTTTCCTCTCTCATTAGTTCATGCTCCCACAATCCCAGGCATCTCTTTGACACCTTTAACCCCTTAAGGACACATGACGGAAATATTCAGTCATGATTCCCTTTTATTTCTGACGTTGTGTCCTTAAGGGGTTAACTCTTTTCTTTGCCCTGCTGTGGCCACCCCTCAAACTAACCTTACAGCCGATAGCTATGCATGCTACTTTACCAACAAAATTGAACAGCTAAGGAAATAATTCTCCCCTCCATGCCATTCTCCTCCTCCCCTTGTCCTGTCTCAGTTGGAGTCCTCCAAGGCTCTCTAGTTTGTCCTCTCCCACCTCACCCCTCTGTCAGTCCTTACATTGGCTTCCTCTATCCTATAGTAGTCAATTCAAAGTGCTAACCCATACCTATAAAGCACTGAACAATTCTAGCCCCTCTTATATCTCATCAGAGATCCATAGGTAAACCCCTTCTCGGTCTCTCCGCTCTGCCCGTGACCTTCTCCTGTCCACTGCTCGCACCCGTACGACCAACTCACGCTTGCAGGACTTCTCGCGGGTGGCTCCCTTCCTATGGAATAGCCTACCTACTGCTATAAGACTCTCCCCTAGTCTTCAATCATTTAGGAAGGGCCTTAAAACCCATCTCTTTAGGAAAGCTGATGGCCTCCCAGACTAACCTCTACCTCACATACCTGTCTCTTGCTCTCTCCTAAAGGGCAGCACTCTACTCTCTCCTCCAGCTCTGCTTCACTCCACCTTATTTGTTTGCTATTTCCTGTCCTTATGTGTTTTATACCCCACCTCCTATGGACTGTAAGTTCATTTGAACAGGGCCCTCTTCAACCTATCGTTCATGTAAGTTTTCTTGTAATTTTCCTATTTATAGTTAAATCCCCCTCTAATAATATTGTAAAGTGCTATGGAATCTGGCGCTATATTAATGGTGATAATAATAATAATAAAAATATGTAAAAAATCATACACATGCTAAGCAACCTGGACATGTCTGAATAGCAAAAAAGGAAATAAAACTTCTTCTTTTGACTTTAGTGAAAAGGGAGCACGTTTATAGTTGCAGAGATTTTTGCAACTTGCTATAGTGTGCAGGTATATTAAGAGTCAATAAGTATATAGGGGTGTATATAAAAAAATACCCCTCTGTCTCATTAGAGATATCTTTGCTGGAAGCTCAAGGAAGCAGGCTGAAGGGTCAGAGTAGGACCCGTCTAGGGGGGGTCTGCCTTGACGTTGGCAGGCGGGCATTCCCTTCAGTGTCCATTGGAGTAACTTAATGACCTCCATGTGTTTAAATATACATAGGGATTAAGGAGAGAGCGCAGGTAACTTTTTTTCTTTGGTTTTTACTATATACTGGGGCTGATGTGTACTGTAGTCATTGCTGCCGGCCCAGTAGTGATGGGAGTGAGCACAGAACTTTTCTTTTTGTATTTATATTCACTTTTTGTATCACACAGCTAGGTTACAATGCTGCCGCCCATCCCATGTGTTCCCTATTAAGGGTTAATAAGTATATAGGGGTGTATATAAAAAATACCGCTTTATTTCTCATTAGAGATCTTTTCCAGAAGCTCAAGGAAGCAAGTTGAAGGGTCAGAGTAGGACCCGTCTAGGGGGGGTCTGCCTTGATGTTGGCAGGCAGGCATTCCCTCCAATGGCCATTGGAGTAACTAAATGACCTCCATTTGTTTAAATATACATAGGGATTAAGGAGAGAGTGCAGGTAACTTTTTTCTTTGGCTTTTACTATATGTATTGGAGCTGATGTGTACTGTGGTCGTTGCTGCCACCCAGGAGTGATGGGAGTGAGCACAGGACTTTTCTTTTTGTATAGGTATACAGTGACAATTTACCTGGGCTGCCATGTTGCTTAAAGTAACCCTCAAAGCTAGTGTTTGCTAGATATTATGGTGTTGTTAGGGTTTTTATACATGCTTAACAGGGTTTTATTCTTTAATGAAGAAATTTAAAGTCTTTTTAGCATGCTGAGATTTGGAGGGTGAGAAGGCTGTGGAAAGGTCTGGAAATTTCACTCAACATGTTTTAACCCCTTATAGACCATGGACGTACTAGGTACTTCTGACAAAAACGGTCCTTAAGGACTGTGGACATACCTAGTACATCCGCAAATGTGATCGCTTCCAGCCACTCTAAGGGTATTGCAGTTATGCCTCGATGCCGCAAATCCGGGCATAAATGTGGATGTTGCAGGATTTAGCCCCCAACGGTTTATGGAGGTATTTCTGGACGATGATGCATTGGGGAATATTGTTGCCCAAACTAATCAGTTCCGTGCTTCAAAGACTGACTTTTTTTTGGCAAAGCAGCAATAGACCCCCATCAATATGCCAGAATTAAAAATTCGGTACAATTAGTAAGAACTGCCCAGGTTTCCCAGGACAACTTGCACGCACCCGGTTACTAAGGGGGGAGACCTCAGTTCTGCACCAAGAGGAGCTGTTGGCAGTTAAGTACAGAGACAAGAAGGATGTGTACCTTCTTACCACCATCCACACTGAGAGGACTGTGGAGGCCCCTGGACGTGGCAGAGCTGAGAGCACAAGGAAGCCAGTCTACATCAAGGTCTATAACTGGCATATGGGTGGGGTTGATCTGGCAGACCAGGTGCTGCAGCCCTACCTAATTATACAGAAGACAAGGTCCTGGCACAAAAAGGTTGCAATTTACTTGCAGATTGCAACCTACAATGCTTTTTTGTTATTCAAAAAAGCAAATCCCAGAATGAAATTGACTTTTTTACAGTTTCAGCTCCAGATCATTTCATGGATTTTGTACCAAGATGTATCTACTCCCCGGGCAGTGATGGGAGAGAGCAGAGTTGGGGCTACCCACTTTATTTTTAAAATTCCCCCTACTGTGGCAAAGCAGAATCCCCCAAAAAGATGCAGAGTCTGTTTCAAGAGGGGGCAGAGAAAGGACACCGTATTTTACTGTCTTGATTGCCCTGGACAGACTGGACTCTGCATTGAGGACTGCTTCAAATGATATCACACACTGGTCCGTTGTTTTTTTTGTTTTTTTACATATGCCGTTCAGTTGTTTTTTTTGGTTATGTTTACTGTTCCTGAGTTGTTGTTTTTTTACAGTTACTGCGCCAGACTATTTTTATGATCAAGTTAAACCTCTGCATGGGGGCATAAGTGTAATCAGGAGGCCTTGCAGAAAACAACCTGGAGTGTTTTCTTGCAATAACCAACAACAGGCTCCCCTAAATCACACACAAAAAAATGAAAATCGAAGAATTAACACCACACATTTTCTCCAATTTTTTGGGCTATAACGGTTGCATCAAAGGCTTCAAAACACTCCATATATAATACCTTGTGGTGTCAACTTTTCAAATATATGCACGTTCATGGCAAGAAAATACATTGGGATATGTAAAAAGGCCCCCAAAAAGAAGGTAGGCAAAGAAGATATGTCAAATATGAAAAACACATGTCAGAGGGTTGGCATTGCACCCCCCAAACAACCCAACAAACCGATACATAGGTGTTATCACTGTACTCAGGAGATGTTGCTGAACACATAGTGGGGTGTTCTTTGTCAGTAACAATCCATGCCTAAAATAAAATGTGAGAGAAAAATACCACAAAAAAATGACTACCCACAATTTTGACAAAAACTGGTGGTAGAATTAGTGCATGGAAAGTGTTAAAATACCACTATTTGAAATATCCTAGGGCATTTTCATTTTCAGAAATGTATGGTTTGATGGGGGTAAATTACATTGGCCGGCTACAAAAATGCCCCAAATAGGACATGGGTGCATGATGACCAGATGTGAAAATTCCAAGTTGGAAAACTGGAGTGCGCACCCTCTGATCAAGGTATTTTAGTCTCCAGAGAACCCAACACACCTATAACATGGGTGATATCACTGTAATCAGGAGATGTTGCTGATTACATATTGGGTTGTTCTTTGGCAGTAACCCTTAAAGTTTTCAGTACATGTATTCTTAAATTGCTATGTGTGTCAAAAAAATCACCACTTATTTTTATTCTTTTTAAATTTAGCATAGATTGGTGGTAAAATGGTTGCATGAAAAGAGTCAAAATAAGTTTGACATCTTAGGTTTTCTTCTTTTAAAAATATATATACATGTGAAGGATTATTCAGGGATTCCTGACAGATATCAGTGTTACAATGTAACTTTCGTTAATTTTGAAAAACAAAAATGGTTTGGAAATAGCAAAGTGCTACTTGTACTTATTGCCTTATAACTTGCAAAACAAAGCTAAGAACATGTTAACATTGGGTGTTTTTTAAACTCAGTATAAAATTAAGAAACTTTTTAGCATGGGTGTTTTTTAGCAGTTGTAGATGCGTAACAGCTTTTGGTGGTCAAAGTTAGAAAAAGTGTGTTTTTTTATTTTTTCATCATATTTTATAATTTGTTTTATAGTAAATTATAGGACATGATGAAAATAATAGTATGTTTAGAAAGACCATTTAATGGTGAGAAAAACTCTATATAATATGTGTGGGAACAGTAAATGAGTAAGAGGAAAATTACAGCTAAACACAAACATCGCAGAAATGTAAAAACAGAAGAAAGAAAATTGAAAAACGGCCTGGTCACTAAGCGGTTAATCCAAACATCCCTTAGGTCATAATGCTATTCTCTGATTAGGTATATACACTTTATGTATTGTGCCTTATTTGTAAGGAACAAAAAATACAAGTAATAAAACTACCACTCCTTATCTTGCCCTCACTATGAAATGCATAATTTGCTTAATCACACTGTATATAAAATCATGCATTATTTATCCTTAATAGGCCTCAAACTTACATTACTTTTCATTCTTTCACTTTTTTTTTTTTGCAGCTGGCAGTTTGTGGTTTATTAATATTTAGTGTTTTATTTATTTACAGTATAAAATGGAAATAGGTTAAATTTGGGGCTGTATTCAGCCATCCGGTAAAATACATTAGCAATATGAAAGCTTGGCAGTCTGATGACACATCAATAAAATTCATGTTGTGTTCTCTGTATGGTGCTTAAAACATGTCATTCAAAGTCAAGATAAATTTTCTAGCATTTTCATGTACTGGAATCCACAGAATGTATTTAATGATAAATAGACTTTTATATATTGCCTGATGGGGTTTGTTTACCCCATGTTGTGTCTGAAATGGTCAACAAGCATATTCAAGTGATATTTTATAATGTATGCTTTAGAGTATATGCTTTGTTTCATAAACAATCATTTTTTTTTTAATAATTCCAGTTGAAAAGGGCAATGCATTGTCTAGCAAACCCCATAGACTAAGTAATTTCCTAGACCAGGGGTAGTCAACCTGGTCCCAGTTTAGGATTTCAGGTGGGCGGTGGTGGGTTCTGCAGTGGACCTCGACATAGACCAAGGTCAGCAGGGGAGATCCTTTCATCTCTCCTGCCAGCCCATGCAGAGCCAACTTGCTGGAAGCCCTCTTGGGCTGGTAAGGAGATCAAAGTTCTCTGTCACCGGCCCGCTGGCACCTAGTTCCAGCAGAGGGAGGGAAGGGCCTGTGTGGCTCTGTGTTTCTCCCGTGAGCAGGCAGGTCAAAGTGTTTCAGCCGATTACCATGGCAACGCTTCGATACAGTGCTGTGCTTGCAGGAGGACAGGAGAGTCAGCCTGCACCCAGATGAGCTGCAGGCTAAAGTAAACATGCCACCACTGGACAACTAGGGCTTGCAGTATTATGTCCCCTCTCCCTGGTAAAAGGTAAGAAGAAGGGAGGTGGAGACATTAAGATAGATTATCACATCTCACCCACCTACACACAGCATAGACCCTGTACACCCTTCACACCCTTCACACACCATCCCCCACCCCCTCTCACACACACACTGCAGCCCACACCCACACTCACACACTGCACTCGTCACCCACACACATCACCTCTCAAAAATTGCACTTGCGCTACAAAACTAGTTACTGTGGCACTGGTGGGTGGTAAGGGCATTTTACCATCAACAAAGATACAAAAGTGGGCGGTAGGTATTAAAAGGTTGACTACCCCTGTTCTAGACCATATCCTGTGCACTAAAACACAAAATAATGTTACAAATGTATCCTAAAACGTTATGGCTTCAGATGCCCTGTCTCAGGATAACTACTCAATTAATACAAAGCACAGGGGGCATCAATATGTTGCTTTTCCTTAAGGCAATGCAGGTAAACAAGTCAAAATGATACAGCTATCAAGTCTATAACAAGATTTCATAAAATTAGATTGGATCTAGAGCTTCATCTAAACCCTGTCATAAATGTGAGGCAAAATCTGACACTGAGAAGACACAAAAGTTTTCCTCAATGTCCTACAACAGCTAACACTTCTGTCCAACAGCTGATGAGATATTATTTTGATCACTATGTTAACAGTTGGTGCGACCAAGGATTCTGGCATTGTTCCTAACTCATGGCATTCACAATCCAGATGGTAGACACATTTTAAATATATACTGGATAATGGTAATTCTATACATATAATAATGTTGAAAATAGTGTACACAGTGAGATTGGTTGCATATGTAATAACAGCAAAACGCACATGGAATAATCTGACCTATAACTTTGACCTTATTCTGATATCACTTGATCCATCATTCTTTGTTTGAAAAGATGTCACATGATATTGTCACCGCAACAACTTCAAACCTATCACAGATGGCAGATTCACAGGTCTTTTTTTTTTTTACCTGGCTGAAATTGCTATTTAAATATGCACACTACATCTGCTCTAAACCAATCTTATGGCATCAATCTGAAAAAGAGAGAATCCTTAAAGCTTTAAAAAAGAAGAGTACTTGTTAAACCCATCACCATGAGCAGGATTATATTTATAAAATTTGTCTAATGTTTATCTCTGTAAAAATAAGCTTTTGATGAAGCCTTTTATCACATGGACAACCCTGGAGAAAGATTCTCTGTAGAAGAAATCATAAAAGCTCCTGTTATGCAAAGCTAAACATATTCTTCAGATTAATTAATAACGTGATATTCAGATGTTACATCATGTTTCTAACTTTATAAAACACATGCATTTAACTGATTAGTTAATTGTCACTGTTGACGCTGTAACCGCTTCATCGCATTGAAGTGGCTACAGTGCCTGGAGTGCCCTTGCCCCATTTTTCCATTCAGTGTCCAAACATTTTTAACGTTTAAATGCTATACAACTGTTTCCAGAAGCCCATCCTGTCTGTATTGCTTGGGCTAATGAGGAAGCATTAGCCCGAGCAGCTATGGGTGACTATGATTAGCTGAAAATGTCAGCTGACCAGTTTTTAGCCTATCACAGTGTTCATTCAGATATGAATCTCTATGGCTTGAAGGAAGTGTGTAATCCAGTGTCTCTAGTGGCGGCAGGACTTTTGGAAGCACGGGGCCTTGATTCAGAGTTAAAATGCTTGAACATGGTTTTACACTGACTTGAGGGGCAGTACCATGAGACTCCAGGCACTGTAACCAACTTAGTGGGATAAAATAGTTATAGAATATACAGTGTCCCTTTAAACTTTAACGTTGCTTGAAATGTAATTGAATTCTACTAAACCTCATTTGGTGGATTAAACTATCCCGCACACAAAATACGATCCCATCTATCTTTTCTAGAGGCCCCACAAACCATATCCACTACTAGAAATAATCTTCAGTTTAACCAGCAACTTCAGCAAAAGTGTGAGTGGCCACTTGTGAATGCAATTCCTATAATCTGTTTATATACACAGTTATACACTATGTTGCTTTATTTGTGATTGGTTCAGCAGATCATGCCCCCTTTTTTTTGCTTATAACCTCCAGCTTCACCTGAAACTTCCACAAAGCTCTAAGGTTCTCAGAACACTTTCATAGACACTAAATATTTTTTTTTCACCTTTTGCTTACTCTCTCTTTCACTTTACATTATATTTTTCTTCAAATGTTATTTTTGTTACTGTTACTTTTCAATGCAATTTTGTTTAAATGCAGTTTTTTTTATTGTATTCTGTATATCCATTCTATTAGTATTTAATGTACATGTGTTTTTATTGTGGAGTTTTTGGGAGGTGGGGATATATTCTAGTTGGTAAATGTTCACATATGATTATTTAACCTAATGTAAGCTAATTCCTAATCTTTAGCTTTATAGGTTCCAAGCAATACTTAAAGGGACACTATAGTTACCAAAGCAACTGAAGCAGTTTGGGTATATAGATCATGCCTCTGATTTTTCACTGCTCAATTCACTGCCATTTAGGAGTTAAGTCACTTTTGTTTCTGTTGATGCTTCCCTGGCCACACCTCCCCTGACTGTGACTGACACCGCCTGCATGAAAACAAAATTATTTCATTTTCAATCATATGTAACTTACTTTAAATGTTTGCATCTTCTGCTCTGTAAATTGAACTTTAAGTACATACAGGAGACCCCTGCAAGCTATTAACACTGCATGAGATAATACATTCTAAATTAAACAGAATTTGCAATCAATGAAGTGTAAACATTAGATGACTCTTTACAGGAAGTCTTTAGGAAGGCTGTGTAAGTTGTGGCGGAACCAGCCTTGTCACTGGGCATTGGAGAAGACTGATTGCCAGCCTCCTGCCCTGTGACTATGGCCCCATGTTGAAATGCTTAATTTTCCCCTGCAAAGACCTGAAAGCCGGGTCATTCGGTACTTTCCCTATGTGAGCAGTGTTACCCCACATAGCTATGCCATGGAGCCCATTCGTATAACGAAAGACTATGTGAAAGACTATTGAACTGCATGTATTCAGTAATAATGTGCACACAGATCTAAGCTATCTGGGGGTATGTTGAATGTACCTGTTTTATGCAATAGCTGCACAGTTATATATTTTTATGTATTTTATTGTATTTTGCTACCATGTGGCTAATGGAGTTTTGCCTCTGTCCTTGGAGATAATTGGATTACTTCCCAATTATCTCCAGGATAGAAGACTCTGTGGAACCGGTTTTGGGCAGAAAAGCCATGCTTCATTTGGTCACAAAGAACGTCGATCTAACTTTTGACCCACTGGACCAATTTTATGATTTTGATGTTTGGAGTATGCTGATTCTGAATGTGAATGTGATGCATACTTTTAAAGTTATGAATATTGTGTAAAACTGTGTATTTTCCTGCCTGTGATAATTATATTAACCCATTGTGTAAGGTAATTGTATCACAGGCAGAGGGGAGGATTTTGTGTGGGAGTGTCTGAGTGTATTGTACATGTTTATTGGTTGTTTTACAAAACCCTGTGGGTGGTACTAATGTGTAAGAATGTGTATATAAGAACAATAAACCCACAGCTCTGTCAGTTCTACTTCACCCTCAATTTTGAGTTCCATCTCTTATTGGGGGAATCTGCTACAAGGGATTGCTATGCTTGTCATACTCCCTTGCTAAATCACTAATAAGCTCTGGTAAGAGCTTGTTCCTGCCTTGCTCTCTTTAACTCTGAAATGACAAAGAATTGAGCAGTGAAACTGTAGGGGCATGATCTATACTTCTTCATTAAGCTAATGTTGTTTGGGGACTAAAGTGTCCCTTTAATCACCTCTTGCTTTTACTCTAATTATTCTGTTTTACCTCAAGCCAGTGACTGATATTGAAGAACTTGATCTGAGTAACAAAGACCTTGTACCAACTAAACTTTCCCTTTAGTCCTCTTTTAGGTTATATTTGTATTAATATATTAATACAAACACTGTTTACCACTTGAAGTTTCAGAGATAAGTACAATGCATGATAAGCAATGGTCCAGATCAAATATAATAATTATTACATTTTTGACCGACTTTATCAATAGTTATTTTCCTTACTTTTGGTTTTATTCATATTCATTACAGTCTCATTCATAACAGCCTGAGCAACAAAAATATTTTGCTGCATATTTGATTTACAACATTGGTCAAGAGTTGTAAAACAGCATTAAGAATTGGTAGTGCATTTGTGTTATGTAATCTCTTGGTACTAATAAATATCCAGTGAAATGACATTTTCATTCATGAAAGAGAAGTATCAGATACAGTCTCAAGGGGGCCACATGTTAAGACTTTGAAGACTGATGAAAGAATCAGAATCATATTATATGGATTAGAATAATCATTGCAGGAAAAATTATTACGCTTGGGACTATACAATAAATGACAGTGCTATACAATTAAATAATTATTCATTGTCCACTGAGCATAATTATTTTTTATCTGATCGGTATTAGAGTAGATGATAAGAGTCTTCAAGATCTAAAATCAGTCACATTTATGGTACGATTATTTTTGCATCCATTTTACATCTGTCTATCTCTCTTTGTCTTTCTCTCTTTGTCTATCTCTCTCTCTTTGTCTATCGATCTCTCTTTGTCTATCTATCGCTTCTCTCTCTCTATCTATCTAAAAACAAATCTACAAACAAATTGACACACATATACCAATATACATATTTACATATTTAACGATGGATGCGTTATCTATAATGTATATGGCGACAAGGCTCATCTTCCTGTCTGCCCGCACCTCCCACGCCTCTCCCTCAGTCAGTCCCTACATTGACTTCCTGTAAGATATAGAGTTTAATTTAAGAATCTGGTGCTTGCATATAAATCTCTACATAATGCTGCTCCAATCTACCTATCCTCCCTGTGGCGGTCCGCCTGGCATCACGACAGGGTGCCTCCGCCAATCACTACTTCCTAGTGCCTCCAAATACTCCTGAGCAATCCACCAGACACCATCAGCACCGTAGTCCCCACTTCCAGCGTTACAGCTTGGTTGGGATCTCGCTGTCCTCCACCCACCCTGGACCCAATACCAGGATCCAGCTTCCAGTGGGTAGACCTCTCCTAAGCCAGAAAGTAGAGCAGAGTGATCTTACAAGAGCAAGTGATTATAACCCAGGGGAGTATAGTTATAAAGCAATCCCCAGAGCAGATACATCTGTCCCCCCCACACATGAGGTGAGACTCTATGTTGAGGGTAGGCAGGAACTGCTTAATGGTAGCCACAACTGGCCTTATATGCAGGTCCCCATGCAAGGGGCACTCCCCTCTGGACCTGAGAGTAAACCACAGTAGAAACAAATACACAATCACATTTGCTCTCAGGTCCAGGATACTCCCATACATAATAAAATAATCCCTCCTCTGTGCCTGGAAGATAATTGAGTCATCCACTGTAGTAAACTCAATTATCTTCAGGCACAGAAAACATACATTTTTTTCAAAACCCAAAAAATAAATGTAAATACACAAACCCCCCACAAAAGTTACATCCCCTGATAGCCCCGATCTGGGTAACCAAAATATCCAAAAATCACCCAGATCAGTTTAGGGGTTCAGGAATTTCCTGGAAGTCATAGTTTGACTGACCGCACGCAAGGTCCCATACCCAAAACAGTTCCAGAGAATCAGGGCTTGCGTCTGGTCTAGTTCGGTAGTTCACAATCTTACAGAAATATGAATGTAACCAGTTCGTATGTATACTTAGCCTGTGTCTCTTGTTCGGGAGTGTGTTTCCACCGAATGTAGCTCTTCTCAAGTGAATCCAGTTGAATGAATGAAGAGATAGAAGCCCCAGCGGTGTTTGCGCAATCGAGTGTCCGATCATAGTTCCAGAAACTCTGCGACCAAACACCGCTGTATGTGTTCACGACTAAAGATGGCCACCACCACGTGTTCACACATACAGACGACAGTCACCCAGCTAACCACTTAGAATGCTGTGGTTAGTGAAGTCAATAAGGGCAATAAGCAGCACACGACTGTTCTAGGTGGTCAGACCGTTCGACAGTTCATTCGGTATATGAACAGCATTAGGCTAATCTGTTCGGTAAGCCCCATATACCAAACCATAGAGGGGAAAAGGCACGAACAAAACCTTTCCACAGTCCTGAACCAAGGTCTAATACATGGGCCATAGTCCTGGGGCAAGAGGCTGGCAAGCAGGCCCATCCAAGAACCAGTGGCGAGGTTACTTTTGCCACACTCCATAATACACAAGTATGTCCCATCTAGGTCCATGTGCTCTGCCGAAGACCTGCATCTATCCTCTGTCTATACTCCCACCTCTGATGCTTGCCTTCAAGACTTTTCCAGGGCTGCACCTTTTCTCCTGCTCCTTTTCTGTGGAACTCCCTTCCCTTCTCCGTTAGAGTTTCACCCAGTTTCCATTCCTTAAAAAAAATCATTAAAAACTCACTTAGAGGAAAGCGTATCAATTAAACTGTTAACAGCTTTCCCTCCCTGCACCTTGATTCCTCTCCTAAAACTGTAAAAAATAAGCTACTAGACCTCAGTGAATACTTTTCTAGCAACCTACTTTTCTACCCCTAGCCTTACCCTTTGTGACTCTTTACCCCACTTCCTCTAGCACTTAAGCTCATTGAGCAGGGCCCTCAATTCCTCTGTTCCTGTGCGTCCAACTCGTCTTGTTATAACTAAATGTATGTTAGTCTACCCATTGTACAGCGCTACAGAATTTGCCGGTGTTTTATAAATAATGAAATAATAACAATAATACAGACACACAGATGCAGATTGCCAGACTCAAACATGGGTTCCAGTAAGCTACTCTAGCCTACATGGCTTCTTCCCACACCAGGAAAATGTGATCTGCCATCACAACCTCCCACTGATGCAGCACAGGAGAGGGATATGGGCTGTCAATACAATCTGTGAAATGATCTGCTCAGCCTCTAATTCAAAATGTAAACCAACTAGAGGAGTATATCTCCCCAAATGGAGCACTTATCGGTCTGCTCATTGGTCATTGTCTGGGCCCTTTGGGCTTCTTGAGGGGCCCATGCATCTTGAATATGTATGTATTCTACCCCCTGATGGCAGCCCTATCCTTCTAATCTATATAACCAATCAACCAATCAATCTATCTAATATATCTAATCAATCTAATCTATCTAATCCATCTATCCATCCATCCATCTATCCACCCATCATGTTAGATTAGTAATATCAATAATTTTACAAATTCCTAGCACAATACATTTAATACTTTAGAATAGAACAGCATGTGATAAACTCATCCTTATCATTAATCCACTTAGAAAGAAATAAACAACTGTACATTTTCTATGAATCCCTGTGTAACATGTTATTATTCATGTGAACGAGAAGCATAGTGACAAACATGTCTCATTATTTTTCATTATTTTTATTATGTGTTACCTCTCAAAAGTGAATTGACATGGCTGGAGGAGGTACATTACAGTTATTTACACCATGATAAGTTTTGTTTTTAAACCAAACTGTTTAGTGTATACTAAGATAAATACACTACAAAAGATTATATGTCGTAGTAATTAAAATGTTTTTTGCCGTCCTACCATTCCTTTATAACTGTATATTGGGAAAAAATGCTAACAATCCTTAGTTATTTTACTATACAGTAATATTATACATCTAGGAAAAAGTTTAAAAAAAGCATAATTGTTCCTCTATTTTTCTCTGTTACAGTATGCAGACTTTAAAGTCCTGACATGATTTATAGAAATCACTGTAATGGCTCAAATCCAGACCTGCCTCTAAGGCACAATTATCAGGCTAAGGGACTATGAAACTATGTTATGTTACAGAGCTAATGTTAATCTAAATTGTGTATTAATAAACAGTTCAGTGATCATACATATACCACATAAATTGGTAAAATGCCTTTTTTATAGTACTACTTTGTGCAAGTGTGTGGAGAAGTGAAAATATTTATATATATTTATAGTGGTAATACCATACACTATAGCATATTAATATCAACATTGACTATTGCTGAGTTGGAAGCAGTGACTTGTGCTTAGATTAATAGCCATTTATTTCATTAAAATAAAATCCTAGTGATGTGGTATGCGTCTGTGGCTTTACTGCTGCCTGGGGACAAGCTAAGCCTTGCTTTCAGCTAAACAAGAGCACAGAACATTACTTTAACTTATTACTTAAAATAAATATCATTTTAAGGAAACGTTGATTCATTGCTATTTTAGCAAACTTTGTATTTACATAACTAATTAATTATTATTATTATTATTGTCATTTATATAGCGCCAACAGATTCCGTAGCACTTTACAATATTATGAAAGGGGGAGTTTAATTATAAATAGGACAATTACAAGAAAACTTACAGGAACGATAGGTTGAAGAGGACCTTGCTCAAACGAGCTTACAGTCTACAGGAGGTGGGGTATAAAACACATTAGGACAGGAAATAGCAATCAAATAAGGTGGGAGTGAAGCAGAGCTGGAGGAGAGAGTAAAGTGTTGCCCTTTAGGAGAGAGCAAGAGACAGGTATGTGAGGTAGAGGTTACTCTGGGAGGCCATAAGCTTTTTAACCCCTTAAGGACCAAACTTCTGGAATAAAAGGGAATCATGACATGTCAGACATGTCATGTGTCCTTAAGGGGTTAAAGAGATGGATTTTAAGCCACTTCATAAAGGATTGAAGACTAGGGGAGAGTCTGATGGCGAAGGAGGGGAGCTGCCTGCAAGAAGTCCTGCAAGCATGAGTTGGCTGTACGGGTGAAAGCAATGGACAGGAGAAGGTCATGGGCAGAGCGGAAAGGCCAAGAAGGGGCATACCTATGTATCTGTGAAGAGATATGAGGGGAAAGAATTATTCAATGCTTTATAGGTATGGGTTAGCACTTTGAATTGACTCTTATAGGATACAGAAAGCCAATGTAAGGACTGACAGAGGGGTGAGGTGTTCGAGGTACCGACTAGAGAGGAAAATCAGTCTGGTGGCAGCATTCATTATAGACTGTAGCGGGGCAATACAGCTTTTGGCAAGACCAATTAGGAGAGGGTTACAATAATCCATGCAGGAAATTGCTAGAGTATGGACAAGCTCCTTGGTAGCATCTTGTGTAAGAAAGGGCAATAATTTTAAGATGGAATCTACAGGATTTGGCAACATACTAGATGTGAGGCTCAAAGGTGAGGCCAGATCAAGTATGAGGCCAAGACAGCCTGGATGGACTGGATGGAAGGATGGACTGATGTGGATACCACTAACTTGAAAGGAGAGGGAAAGAGGAGGATCAGTGTTAGGAGGAGGAAGGACAAGGAGCTCAGTTTTAGAGAGACTGAGTTTCAGAAAGCGGGAGGACATCCAGTCAGAGATGGAAGAAAGGCAAGCAGTGACATGTTTCAGGATGGCAGGGGAGAGGTCCGGGGAGGAGAGATATATCTGGGTCTCATCAGCATACAGGTGGTAGTGGAATCCAAAAGAGGTAATAAGTTTATTGGGAGAGATAAGAGGAAAACCATAAGAGGACAGAGTCACAGAGCCTGAGTGATTGAAGAGTTTGAAGAAGGAGAGCATTATCAATGGTGTCAAAGGCAGCAGAGAGGTCAAGAAGAATTAGTATGGAGTAGTGGCCCTTGAATTATTGTCACATTTTGATTTGCAGACACTTTTATTGAGGCTGTCAAGAGCAATTAAATAATTATGTTACAGCGTATGAAAGTGAGTAGTTTCTTGAGGTACGGTAATGATCCGAGAGCCATCATTGAACTTTATAATATTCCCAAAACTCCCACCCCCATCGCCTCCCTCCAAACTTGCTATTGTGGTATAGAAATAGAATATTGATCTTGCAATAGGTGGTTTTCTCAAACACTCTATGAAGATTAATGTCATATTTTTAAATTCTCCATTAATTGAAAATGGTTTATTCTTCTCATGCATGTAAAAATGTACGCAATGTGTACTATTTTAAAGACAAAAGTTGAATGCTGAACAGCTGCATGTACTATGATATACAAATGCTGGATCATGGTGCCCCTTATGGCATGGTATTCACATGAGAAAACTATCATACATCTTTCATCTATACATCTGGGCTTTTTTGAAAAGATGGGGCTAGGATTTATTTATCTGGTATAGATCCCTTTATCGTACTAATCCACTCCAGCACTTTAGTAAGTCTGTCTTAGCTCCCTCTCACCCATGTCTAGATTTAGGTGTAGGTGATTTGTATATAAGGAGCCTCACTTTGAATGGACTCCTCCTATATATCTCCAGAATTTCCTACGTTCATTCATGTTGAGAAAGCACCAGAAGGTGCGATATGCATCCAGGATACTCACTATTACCTTTTTGTGTGTGGCAGTGTGGTGGTCTTCCTCATGTCTGGCAGCAGCAGGTATCACAACTACTTAATATTTAATTCCTTAAGTGTTCCTATTTTTTGCAAGTATGTTGTCCTTGCCTGGATATCTGTATATTCCCTTTGTGATTATCATAATGTCTGCATTACTCAATATTCCTGCTCTTATATTCAGCTTTTTGGAATGCTGCCATGACTACTTTCTGCTATACGTCGCTGCAATTTTTATATCAATAAATGTGCACTTTTTCATTATTTCTGTGTATTTTTCTGTGGATCATAAGGGTTTTCTCCTGAGTGCGAACTGCATTTTGTTTTATGTGACTTGCTGCATATGTGGGATAGCCCAGCACCGGAATGAACCCTATCAAGGCCTTTATCTCGGGATTATTTCACCTGACATTTAAGACATTTTACTTGGAGTTGTGATATCGTCTGTGGGTGGGTTTCACACCGTACCCACTTATATTTTGCCACAGCTCACCACTCTAATCATATAATCATACACAGACAGGTGTGAATAAATGTTAAAGTTTTCTTAAAGTTGCCTGTGCATTTATTACAGTCAGCACGGGTTTACTACAACTTTAGAAAAATGATATTTATTTCATAGCCATCAGGCAATGCAGGAGCAAGATGATGCCTACCAGCTGCAATACTATTTGCAGATTAGTGCAGTCATAAGTAGAGTTGAGCGAACCTGAACTATAAAGTTCGGGTTCGTACCGAACATTAGGTTTTTTGGACCCCGGACACAAACACGGACATATCACTGTATGTTCAGGTTGGAGATCAGTGCTTGGCGATTTAATGGCACATTTTCAAAGGCTGCAGGGCAGCCAATCAACAAGCGTTTGACTTGTGTGCCCTTAGAAGCCATCACAGCCATGCCTACTAATGGCATGGCTGAGATTGGCCAGTGCAGCATGTGACCCAGCCTCTATATATAAGCTGGAGTAGCGTAGCGCCGCACGCACATGCGGTCTTATTAGTGTAGGGAGAGGATGCTGCCGCTGATAGGGACAGCTTAGGAAAGAATTCTGCAAAATAGTACATTAGTGGGGTGGGGTGCACTTCATATCTGAGAGTCAAATAGAAGTTTCAAATACCGCGGTTACATCAGAGTTTTAAAAAGTACATTTTTTTTTGTGCTAAATAGTACATTAGTGGGGTAGTACATTAGTGGTGTGCCCTTCATATCTGAGAGTCAAATAGAAGCGTCAAATACTGCTGTCACAGTTCAGTTTTAAAACTTACAATTTGTTGGGTCCTAAACTGCTAAATAGTATTTTAGTGGGGCGCACTTCATATCTGAGAGTCAAATAGAAGCGTCTAATAGTGCGTTTACAGGGCAGTGGTAAACATTCTTAGTTTATGGGTGCTAATCTGCTAAAGAGTAAATTTTGTGGCCTGCTCTTCATAGCTGAGCGTCAAATAGAAGCGTCTAATAGTGGGCTTACTGCGCAGTTGTAAACATTCTAATTGTTTTGATGTTAATCTGCTAAATAGTACATTTGCGGCCTGAGAGTCAAATAGAAGCGTCAAATAGTGCGCTTACTGCGCAGTTGTAAACATTCTAATTGTTTTGCTGCTAATCTGCTGCTTACATTGTAGTTTTGAAAAGTCAATTTTTTACATTTTTTTTTTGGTGCTAAATAGTATATTTGGGGTGTTCACTTCATATCTGAGAGTCAAATCGAAGCGTAACTTTGATTCGAATTTACTACATCGGTCACTTGTAATATTGTTTCACACCTACAACACTTGTTACACAGATCTAAGTGATAGAAAACAGATTGATATTTTCTACACTAGAAACTACCAGATAACAAGCTGCTATATTTAAACCAGTGATCAATAGCTAAGAAGTACTTCAATAATATTGTAATTCTGGGGCAATACCCTCACAAGTCAAACTGAGAGGTCAGTTTATAGGGAAAACTGTTGCCTGGATACAATTCTAAAACAATTTCCATATGTCCTTTGCAGACTTTACATGCTGGAAAAACACAAGTGCCAACTGCTGTGGCTTTCTGCAGTGTGCATACCGGCAAGGAGGGCAGGGTTGAGGAGTGAGTGGAAGATGTTGTGGAGGATGATGAGGTCCTAGACTCCACATGGAATCAAGGTCATGCGAGTGACGTGTGCAGTTTATAGGAAGACGCACTGGTCGCACAGAGGCACCAGCACAGCATAAGAGGGAGCATGGTGCAAAAGCGGAGCGGCCGTCCCCTAGCGCTCGTCTGCATGTATTAGTTCGAGAATTAGCAGTTATCCAAGTAATACATGTAGCGATGAAAGGATCCATAATAGACTTGAGCAAACCCGAACTGCAAAGTTTGGGTTCGTACCAGATTTAACGATCCATTCGTAGTTTCACAGTGAGGTGGGCAGTACGGTGACCAGGACCCAGACACTGTCTGGGCGACGGTTGGACCCAGTATGCCTGATATTGAAGTTAGGAGTCACAGTGTGGAATGGATTAGCAGGGTCTGGTGCAGGGTTGAGCACCAGCGTTTGTGCGGCCACATACCAGGACCCTGATGCAGCTTCAGTAAAAAGAGTAATTGATACCCGAAGCCATCACCAGACTGATCCGCAACTTGGAACAGGATGTGACATTCACTGTAGCAGCTGTGCGTGCTTTTGGCATTGGCTTTCCCGCTCACCGCCTCATGTGCGAGCAGCAGCATGTGATAGTGGAGTTTCAGCTGCAGCATGCACGGGTCAGTGGCTCTGCACCAGACTTCCCTCCAATTGGATTTCAAGTGGACTCATTACAATTACAGGGCCTCTAAAGTATTGTTATTTGTCATCACTACCTTCCCACGTCGGGAGTGGGTCATTTGCGCGCCTGCTGCCTTCCTTGCATGTGGTAGCTGTTTCTCAGGGTCCCTGTATGGAATGGAACCCTGATTCTCCGTTACCCGTGGTCACCATGGTAGGCGCAGAAACTGCCATCGAAAGTTGATATGGATGACATATGTATGCAAAGTCGCCGCCACGGTGAATTGCGATTTGCCCGAGGTTCTCTAGAGTCAACAAAGTTCCTGTGCAACTATAATGTTAACAGCTACTCTGTGGAACAGAGTTGTCTTTTTTTATATGTCCCAATATTTTGGGGCTACTCCAATTAAAAAAATAAAATATATATATATATATATATATATATATATATAAATATATATATTTGTGTAAAGGCCAATTTAGCCATATATGGAGTAGGTTCAAGTGAGAACGTAAGATAGTATAAATGAGCAAAGTCGGTTGTGGTGTGCCGATACCGACGATACGGTAGGCCTGTAAATAAAGAGGGCCCGCCAAGAAGAAATAAAGTAAGATAGAATTGAAAGAGGAAAGTGTTGTAAAAGAGGAGTGGGTGGGAGGGTCATTCAGATGCTGACCTTGAACGGTGTGGAGACAGGTAAGGGATGTACCTTATATAGGGGAGTGGTTTAATTCCAGGCCTTTCCACAAATACAGACCAAACGGCCTTAACACTTGTGTAAAGGCCAATTTAGCCGTATATGGAGTAGGTTCAAGTGAGAACGTAAGATAGTATAAATGAGCAAAGTCGGTTGTGGTGTGCCGATACCGACGATACGGTAGGCCTGTAAATAAAGAGGGCAAAAATCAAATAATTGAAGATTTAATACAGTCAACAATTTATACAATTATCCAGACATTTTTTTAAAAGCCTTTCTTAATTCTTGTGTAGGTTTCGGTATGTAGGTTGTGTAGGCGGATGACTTCCACCGCCCTAATGACTTAATGATATGCACCGGTATGTTTGCGCTGGAAGCTATGGAAGCCGCCCCTATGCGGAAGGAGTGACCTGAGTATAGTGAAGGGTTAAGACCTAGCCTGGTTAACAGAGATCTGATGTATCACATGAAAGTCGCAGTAGTGAGTACAGAGCCTTTGAGTGAAAATAGGTGTAGCGATGGTATTGATGAGGTAAGTGAAAGGTAGGAATCCAGTGTTGTTACTGGACACCATTTGGTGTGTGTAGGAAAATAGGTGATCTCCACAGGATGTGCGTGTTGGCTTGTTTTTGACTGAGGTAATGCCAGTATGTAGTGATCCATGTGTTTGCGTATGTGTGTGCGTAGCAGACATCTGTCTTTTTGAGTGGTGGTGATAGTAGTGAATTCCCTTGGCCTGAGGAACCCGTAAAAAGCTATGTACATGGCCGTTTTGATGACTGTGTTGGTAGTAGAGTGAAAAGGTTTGGACTCTAACAGGTCGGATAATAACTGGAAAAGGTTGTTATCTATAGGTAATCTCTGTGGAAGCGGTGGAGGGATGGATTTCTGAATACCTCTAAGTATATTCTTTACCTGATAAGATGACATGAAACTCTGTGTATTGGGTTGTAGAGTGAGCATATGATGTTGAATGCCTGTCAGGTATAATTTGATTGTGTTGTAAGATAAGTCTAATGTAAGGTGGCAAAAAGAAGCGAAGGCTATAATGGATGTCATGACGAAAGGATGCGTCATGTCGTTTTCGGATAGGAATCTTGTGAAGAGTGTGAAGGCTCTGTTGTATGCTTAGTGAGTGTTGGATGATAGTGCCAGTTTGGACAGAACCCTGCTATGTTGCATAATTATTTCTAGTCCATGGTTAGCTGCTGGAATGGAGGGGCGGCTGGGGCTGTAATTGCTGCTGACGGGAGTGCTTGCTGAAAAGCCTGAAGTTGAAATGAGATAGACTGTCAGCTGCTATGTTAGAAATGCCTGGTATATAAAAGCAGACCAAGTAAAAATTGTGACATGCTCCTAACCACGTGAGCTTCCTGAGAAATCTCATAATTGTTAGGGATGATGAGCGGCCTTTGTTAATGATGTGATATGTTGCTTGGTTGTCTGTGTGGCAACGGACTGATAAGCCTGACCATGAATGTCCCCATGCCACGGCAGCTGCTACAATGGGATCTCAAAAAGAGCTGAGGTTGTAAAAAAGCCTTCTAAGTCATAGACTTCTGCAGGCCACTTAACCCAAAGCCATTTGTTTCCTAAGATTGCTGCGAAACCTGTGGTAGACGCCGCGTCTGACCATATTGTTGGAGACGTGTCAGTCAACTCTGGTAGGAACAAGCTTTTACCATTCCAGGTGGTCAAGAATTCTTTCCACATATATAGGTCTGCCGTGGCATGCTCATCCAAGGATAGTCTATAGGTGTCGTGTTTAAAATATGGAAAAAGACAGAGAAGTCTGGATATGAAAGCCCGCCCTTGAGGAATGATGCGCATGGCAAAGTTCAAAGAACCTATGAGTGATTGTAGTTCCTTGCGGTTGCAATTACCCAGCAAAATTTAATGGTTAATGCTGTTAAGTATGTTTGTGATTTTGTCTTGTGGTAAACTAGCCTACATGGAGGCAGAGTCTAGTTGTATACCTAGGAATGTAATAATTGTATCTGGGCCTTCGGTTTTCTTGTTGGATACCGGGACTCCAAGGTGGTCAAACAAACTAATAGTTGCTTTGAGACTCCTGGGGGGAAGGGAGTTTGCTTCAATCAGTAAGAAATCATCCAGATAATGGATGACTATGGGGCATCTAGACACATTAAGTAACAACAAGCACAGTGTTTCCGCAAAAGTGTCAAAGATTTTGGGGCTACTTTTAGACCCAAAGGTTAAGCGGGAGAAAAAGTAATAGTTATCTGCCCATTTTATGCCATGTAAGTGCCATAGTGTGGGATGGATAGGTAGTAGTTTAAAGTCATTGGTAATGTCTGTCTTACTTAGCCATGCTCCGATCCCTGCTTGCATAATGGCTGTAATAGCATGGTCTATAGTGGCATATTTTAGGAAAACTCTTCGGAGGGAATAAGAGAGTTGAGACTCGGTGTAGATGAGGTATGAGGGGCTGACAGGTCTATGATGAGTCTTTGCTTAAGGGATGTTTTCCCCTTGACTATCCCTATGGGATTTGTGCGCCATGCCGTAATAGGTGGGGTTTTGAAAGGCCCGAACAAGAACCCTTCTGCCAGCTCTTGGGCTAGGAGTGTGTCTATGGCTGCTGGGTTTTGTTGTGCTGACTGAAAATTAGGGCATTCGAGTTGGCCTGTGAGCATTTGTATAATGCCTGTATGAAACCCCTCTGAGAATCCAGAAATTAGAAAATTTACCATATGTCTGGAAGGGTGATTGGTTAAAAGTGCTGCGATGACATGAATGTTAACAGACGTTAGGTACGGTTTAGGGTACATTTTATTTGGACACATGGTATGCGCATGTGCCCTGAAACAATGTGAACAAATATGCAGTAACCTACATGCACTAAAGCTACATGTGCCCACATTGAAATTATTGCACACTTGCGATTTACCAAAGAAAATGATAGGACGACCCAGTTTGTCCCTGGTGATTTTCTCAGTTCTACCAGCGTAGCTTGTGCTAGGTGACTGATTACGGTCGTCTGCTGTGTGAGAACAGAAATTGGTAGTGTGAGTGGTAGAAGAGCAGGATGCACAAGCCGGTGTTTTGAGACCTGCGAAGTGTCTACAGAACAGCTCTGTATCTAGTCTGCTCCAGTTGATACGGGTTCCATACTGAGAGAGAGCTCCAGACACTTTCGTGGAAAAAGACCTATGGTAGTCATAAAAAGCAGATCCACCATATTTGTTCCCCAGGTCCACCAGCTTGTGCATATATCGATCAAATTCTTCCCTTCTATTAGGGTATACTTCACAAATTACATCTCTAAAAATACCAAAGGCTAACACAAATTCTGGAATGGTCAGTTTACGGTTTAACCTTACGTCTTTTGATCTGACCACTACAGAAACTTCGTCGTACATATAGGTTTTTGTGGCGAAACCAACCTCGCCACTGTGAACTGGAGAAGCCTGGTTGCTCGCCTGCTCCCTTTGGACTATGGCCCTGCAGGTTAAACTGTTTATTTCCCCTGCAGAAAGGCTTATTTGTGTGATCTGAGTGCCATTCATCTAATAATGTGCACTCAGATCCCAGCTATCTGGGGATATGTGAAATGTCTGTGTGTTATGTGTAAATGTGACTTTATGTATTTTAAAGTGTTTTGTGTCTTTTTGCAACCATGTGCTTAATGGAGTCTTGTGTCTATCCTGGGAGATAATTGAATTACTCTCCAGGATAGAAGACTCTGAAACTGGTTTGGGCCAGAAAGCCATGCTTCATTTAGTCACAAAGGACTTTTTACTAACTTTTGAACCCCTGGTCTGATTCGTGCCATTTTTAATATGTTGTTCCCCTGAATGGATTGATTGTGAATATGTAATTTTATGTGAATGTGATGTATGGTTTTAGAGTTATGAAAGTTGGGTAGAAAGTATGTTTTAACTGTATGTGTAATTGAGTTTCCTCTCAGGATAAGGGGAGGGAATATGTGGGATGTAACTGATATGTGATTGGTTGTTTTGTAACGCCCTGTGGGCTGTACTATGTTTGTGATTTGGGAATAAAAGAGACTGTATGTGACAGTACAGAGAGTTCCTGTTTTAACCCTCAAAGTGAAGTGTCGTCTCATTATTGGGGGAAGGATTCATTGTATGCTGTTCCAGTTTGACTGCTAGGAGGGTAAACCTATTCGTATGGTTTCCTATTCAACTGTCTACAGCATTCATATGCTTGGGAGAATTTATTTGTTTCTCCGGTTCGGTGATTGTGGTGTCTGCCAGAGTGCTTGGAGTCCTCAGGAAGCGCTAGGAGCATCCTTTAACGGAGGTACCCAGTCGGGGTGCCAGGTGATCCGTTACAGTTTTGTTCTCCACCACATCCTGGGAGGCAATTAGTAGGGATGCCAGGTTGACGTCTTTGCCTTCCAGGATGTCTCGCTTAATGTGGGCTGGGATAGTGTATGCAGGGTCAACGTCCTGATAATCTGAGGAGATAACCATACCCATGGTTCGGTTGGTGCCTGTTGAGCAGTATCAGGAAGACCAGCCTTGGTGAGGGCTGTGGTGACTGCCTCGAGATTAGCCAGTCTGTCATTGACCTTGCCCATAGAGGTCATGAGTGAGGCCAGCACAGCCTGGATATCACCTGAACTGGTGTTGCTGGGGCCTTCCCCTGCTTCCGTGTTGTCGATTGTAGTATTAAGGAGCTTGAATAGTTCAGCTTTCCTTGCTGTGGCAGGGTAAGGAATTTGTCGCCTCCTTAACTCCGTGGTGATACATGGGATTGTCCAGGATCTAATTGATGCTGGACTGGCAATGTCTCTTCTACGAGAGGGTGTCTCGACCCTAGTTGGGGTGGCATGAAGAGATAGCTCTTCATCACCTTCAAGAGACATACTTAAATAAAAGGAAAGATAGATTTATTATTTGAACATATTAGTTTAGTACTGGCTGGTAGCTATGCCGTGAGGCGAAACGATTATGCTTATTGTTTATTGGTGACAGGTGAGGACCTTCTAGTTGCCAAGCGGCTTGAGAGGCTCTATCTATGGTTGGTGCGAGGGGATTGTTGTGGCCACCGAACGTTGTGGCGGGATGTCGGCCTCTCGTGACTGTAACCAGAAAATAGGAAAGGGAGTGACAGGTGAGGCCCTCTCTATGCAACGTGCGAGGCGGCAAGCTCACGTGCGGCCTGAGGAGTGTTTGCTTCCGAGTTTGAAGCGGGGTGTTGGCCTCGCAGAACCACTAATCCTAAGCATGAATGCAGAAAACGGGGGAATTAACTTTTGGCCCCTATGACCCTAATTGCCAGTACTTGTCTGTCCTGTGGGGGATTTGAATGGTTCTACTGTAAGCAGGTGTACGTATCTGGTAGTATAGGTTATTGAACCTGGTAATCCGTATAGGTAATAGTAGTACCTGTAACTAAATAGATGCACCGTATGAAAAATATATACAAGTGACACAATTGTTGTGACGAGACCAATCTCGCCACATTGCATTGGAGAAGCCTGGTTGCTCGCCTGCTGCCTTTGGACTATGGCCCCCTTTTAAAAGACATCTTTTTTTTACCTGCAGAAAAGCTTCATTCGTGCTTTTCTGCCTGGGGTTCGGTAGATTTGTTTGAATGTGTTATACCCCAGATAGGAATCCCATGGAGCCCATTCGTATGAAACTGACTGTAAAGACTTTGGCTCATGGCGATTAAACTGTATTCGTGTGGTCTGAGCGCCATTCGCTTAATAATGTGCGCTCGGACCTGAGCTATCTGGGGATATGTTACATGTCTGTGTTTTATGTAATAAATGTGACTTTATGTATTTTAAAGTGTTTTGTGTCTTTTTGCAACCATGTGCTTAATGGAGTCTTGTGTCTGTCCTGGGAGATAATTGAATTACTCTCCAGGATAGAAGACTCTGAAACTGGTTTGGGCCAGAAAGCCATGCTTCATTTAGTCACAAAGGACTTTTTACTAACTTTTGAACCCCTGGTCTGATTCATGTCATTTTTTAATATGTTGTTCCCCTGAATGGATTGATTGTGTATTTGTAATTTTATGTGAATGTGATGTATGGTTTTAGAGTTATGAAAGTTGGGTAGAAAGTATGTTTTAACTGTATGTATAATTGAGTTTCCTCTCAGGATAAGGGGAGGGAATATGTGGGATGTAGCTGTGATGTGATTGGTTGTTTTGTACCTCCCTGTGGGCGGTCCTGTATTTGCAAGACTGTAATAAAAACCAGGCTGGGTGTGCCAGCACCTCAGACCACTGCTTGACCCTCAACACGGAGCCTTGTCTCGTTCTTGGGGGGATTCACTGTATGCTGTTAGAGACTGATTGCCAGGAGTGTAAGCTGTTCGTCTGCTTTTCCTGTTCGTCTGCTAGCAGCTATTTGGGAGGTTCCTGTTCGGGAGTTGGAGTGCTATTTTGTATCCAGTTCGTGAGTTTTGGTGTTCTGCAGTAGCTGTGCCTGGATCTCTGGAAAGGGGGCCGATCGCCTAAACGGTTTTTACCCCTTGTGTGCAAAACGGTCCGTTACAATTGTATTGTCTTAATTATGTTTGTATTGACCTGTATAGGCCAGGAAATGGTGTTTGTAAGATCTCCTTAACCCTGTATGTCGCCTTGTAATGGTAGGAATTTGTAGTAGTAAAAGCAATTTGTGTAAATGTATATATACTTTCCTAGGGAGAAGTATGGTATATCTGTGAGATTGTGTATGGTGTACATGAACTTAATGTGATATTTTAATAATGGTAATATCCTTGCCGACCTGAAGGTGACAGCGTGGAATCTTTAACCATGTGACTACCCATATGTGTAACTGGGACCTGTTTGTTAACCCATTTGTGAGTATATTTCTCAGCATGTTACTATTATATTCCCCAACAATTGTCCGTTCGTGTGTTTAACCATACGAACTGGACAACATAAGACTAGCAGGGTTCGGCAGTGTTAGTATATGTGAGTATTGTTCGTGCGATGTTCAAGTCCCGAACAGTAAGTGACCGGAGAATCAGTAACATGTATTTGTATAGCGTGTTCGTGCGTTTGACCGCACGAACGTAAGCATGTATGCGAAATTTTTTAGCGATTAATTATATGTCATATAAGTACCGAACGTTGCAACGAAAATGCTGTGTAAGCGACGGGTATAATATAGCGATTTTTAAGTGCCGAAATAGCCGAATGCATACAGTAAGTGAGGACCTGAACCGTATTTGATGCCGTGGGCCTTGTTGCCTGGCGTGACGGTTAGGTCTACTTACTGTTTAGTAGTCACTAGGACATGATCCGCGGCGATAGTAAGCAGAAGTTGATCCAAAGAAATCTGCAGAAGGATTCCTGGACACAGTTCAGCAATGGAAACCTCGTGGGACACAGAAGTATTCCAAAATGGCGACTGGATGAACCGGCATTCAGACGCTGACCTTGAATGGTGTGGAGACAGGTAAGGGATATAGGGGAGTGGTTTAATTCCAGGCCTTTCCACAAATACAGGCCAAACGGCCTTAACACATATATATATATAAAAACACTGTTGGTTACCTCATCCTCCACCGCCACGGTCACCGCCTCTTCAACCTATGGGTCACTTAGTATAAACTACGTACACAATAGCAGAGGCTTGTGAAGGCCTTTTCTCCATGCATCAGGAGTTGAGCATTTCTCCATGCATCAGGACTGCAAGAAATGCACTGCAGGCCGTAAATGTTTCTTTTTTTTTATATGTCCCAATATTTTGGGGGCTACCCCAATTAAAAAACAAAAACAAAAAAAACAAATAAAAAACAGTGTTGGCTACCTCATCCTCCACCGCCGCTTCTACCTACACTGCCACGGTCACCGCCTCCTCAACCTATGGGTCACGTAGTATAAACTATGTACACAATAGCAGAGGCTTGTAAAGGCCTTTTCTCCATGCATCAGGAGTTGAGCTCATTTTGAACAATGAAAGAGAATTCCCTGCACTCCAACACTCTCTCAAATGGATAATTCTGGTGATCTTCCTGACAGCCATGCTTTAGATTTTAATTTATGTTCTTCCAAAGCTAAAATCAAAGATTCCATCTAGTGCTATTTTATGGCTCAGCTGTATTTTTAATTTTTATGTTGTTTTAAGTGATTTCCCTATCCACATTTGTTTGCAGGGCACTTGTCATACTCTTACCCCCATTGTACTTGCTTTTGCAGCTCTCTAGCTCCTTCCAGGAGCTTTTAGAGGCATTTTTGTGGCCAAAAGTTCGGCTCCCCGTTGACTTCAATGGGGTTCGGGGTCAAGTTTGAGCCCGAACACAGACTTTTTTTCAACGTTCGTCCGAACCCTCCGGACCTGAACATTCAGGTGTCCGCTCAACTCTAGTCATAAGCAACTGTCTGCAGAGAGACAGGGACTAGTAACATAATAAATGCTTAAGTCATTAGCTTTATATTGTTTGGGTTGACCCTTTAAGATTACTGTGGCTCACTATAGGCAGTCAGCAACAAAATTGTGAAACATTTATTTTTTCAAATAAAAAATAACAGTTCCACATTAAAGATGTTTCTCCTAAGAGAACATTTAGAGTCAAGCCTAAGCTTCAGTTTTCTCTCTCCTTTTAGATCCTAGGGCAAAACAGTTGCAAAACTCCTCCGTATGCATATTTACACTAAAGTAAGATGCTATGTTACGTGTATTATTAAATATAAATTGCTCCTATACCACGTGAAAATACAAGACAGCTGAATATATTCTTCTTTATTAAGACTAAACACAAAAACACAAAACAAAACAAAAATTATTTTTTTTAAAGTTCATATAAAAAAATAATATATTGGGGCAAATTGTGTGTCTGCTATAATGGGGTGCCTGGTTTAACGGGTGCTGCCTCTGCTTCAAGAGTGTGGCTCAGCAAACCTGCAGTCCCTTGAGAAACCACCTCTTATCTCTCAATTATCCAGCCCAGCATATAAATATGCCTTTGGAACAATTTAATGGATTCATTAACTAATGTAACCATATGGAATCTCTCAGTTAGTAAATATACAAATATAAAATAACCATGCTTTTTACACTGCTGCCTAAGGCCACCTTTCGTAGCTGTCACTCTGACAACCACTAGAGGGGCTTCCTGGGTTCAATCCTGCAAAGATTGCAGGATTGATGCTCCTTATAGATCCAATATAAATCCCTATATTGGATTGCTTGAGATCATTAAGACTGATGATTTTAGCTGGAGGAGGTGAGGGAATACAGTCGAGTATACCCTTTTGTTTATTTCATTGGTGGGAGGACAGTCATCTATCTTGTATATGTCGGTACTCCTAATGGTACAGTTTTCCTTTTGGTAAAGGTTTCCAATCTGATGAATGAGAGTACATTTCTATATTACCACAAGTTCATTTCCCAATTTACAATTAATTCATTTTAGTATTCTACTGTTGTGCTTGGAACTCATACACTGCATGTTCTTTTATGATTCACTTTTGATATAAACATGACAAGTTCTTTAATATACTTATATATTAAAGTCATTCAATCACATCTTTGATGGGAAATAAACAAACTGATTCCCATCACTGTAATTCAGCATTTTATAGATTTTATGTAAATGATGACATTTACAAGCTACACAAAAAATTCAATACAAATGTTACATAGGCAAACAAGTACAAACAGTAAGTTAAAATTATATTTTAAAAAAAAATATATATATATATATATATATATATATATATATATATATATATTTAATACACCTGATTGTCTCAATAAGCACAATTTCTGAAACCTCTTTGCCGAATCACTTTCACCTGCCATAGTCAGTGTGAGTTACCAATGGATTTTTAATGAAACCAGTTTTTAATAATTCGAAATGAATATAGATCATCCCAATATTGACATTAAGTTAGTCAATAGATCTAGATATATTGTGTTTTGTTCTGAAGGTTAAAAGAATGAAAAGCAAATGCATTAACACATGGAGAATCTAAAAATGCTGATCTTAACTCAAAACAATGCTGAACAGAGCCACATGGAGACACATTTTAAATGAAGTAAAGAGGATATTGGAATGGTCTTTAAAGTGAAACTATAACTTATTTAAATTTCAAATAAAGTAAATGCCATGTCAGTGATAATTAATATGGATCAGATAATTTTGAACTGGTGCTTATATGAACATGACTTGTGATTGATTTACTGCCAGAGTAATAAACATCGCACAATGGTAAGGTGGTATATAAACAATAAAAAGCTTGTAGTTCAGGAATTGCATTCTGAAGGTTCTTAGTCAGTCAGATGGAGAATGGATCTGCTTGGTGATGCATATTACTTAGAGAACTTAAGGTGGTGTGGCAAGCTTGGGAGTGTACCGCATGTGTGTCAGATGATATCGAGAAGAAGCGTGGAAAAATAGCACTGGATTAAGATAAATATATATATATTTTTTCTGATTTTAAGTTTGGCAGAGGGGACACACACACACACCTAACAGTAATGACCACTAGAGCATTTTCAATAATAATAAAAAAAAATGTATACATTTATCTAAGGAAGCTGAACTTGAGGGATAGCTGACGAAGATAAATTTTCCAGTTCGGCTTTTTTGGCCTTACATTTAAAAAATACTTTGAATTTTTTAACAATTAAACTCACCAAAGCCCAATCTAGTACACATAAGACAAACAGATACTCCTCTGAGTATAAACATTGAGATTAGTTATCAAGAATGATGGGAATATACGTACATGTTATTGAAACTATTTATGTCTAGAATTCATGAAAACATTTCATTATTTGTTCAAGCAATATTATAGGTTATGAACATACTAAATAATTAAAAAGACAAGAGAATTCCCCTGGTCACCCTGCTACTTTAATACATTTATTGGATGCAAAGTGCTTATACTAAAATGTTATGCAGTGTACATAAAATGTTATGCAGTCAACCAACTGTCAGAACTTAGATGTAAATACTCAATGGCACTGCAAGTATGATATAATGGGAAAATATTTCAATAGATTGCTATGCACTGCTACCAGTTACCAGCTGTATTTTTAACACAACATATCAAACAATTATTTCAATATAGTTTTATGCATAATTATATTAGGCACTTCCACTACAGACTTAGCCCTACGTCTAAGTGTAATAATGAAGCCATACAAATGTAGTATGCAATATTTATATTATTTGTTTTGTAAACTTATAATTGAAGTCATAAAGTCTGTCTTTATTTATATACTTAATTTTCTGTTCAGTTGGTTACATACAGTAGTCTATATTACAGCAGCTGGGTCCCTTCCTGGAATCTGCTTCTATTTTAACAGCCTCTGGCTTAAAGTAAACTCACGTTGTCCTAGTTTTTTTTTTTTTTTGTATCCATTTTAGTTAGGTGCAAACGCTGTGGGATTTGTACCATAGCAGAGATTTAGATGCATAAAAAAGGATGAAAAACATTTGCAGGAGTCCATTAAACACTAACTTTTAAACATGTACTTTATGGTTTATCAACAAAAACTCTGAAATTAATAGACTTGTACAGTGTAAAACATACATTGCAATACATGAAAGAAAACAATGCTTGTATTCCTGACACTCTAGCGCCTGTTATATTTCTGCACTGATTCGTAGGTTTGCCTCTTCTCTGTCTCTCCGCTCTGCTGGTGATCATCTCCTGTCTGCTGCTCGTACACTTTGCTAATTTGCGCTTACAAGACTTCTCACTGGCATCTCCTTTCCTTTGGAGCAGACTGCCTACTCCCATCAGATCACCCCCTAATCTTCAATAATTTAAGAAGTCCCTCAAAACTCATCTATTCAGAAATGCTTATGGCCTCCCAGAGTAACTTCTATTTTAAAAATGTGTCTCTTACTCTCTCCTAAAGGGCTACACTCCACACTTACCTCCAGTTCTGCTACCTTCCCACCTTATTGATTGATGTACCCCTTGATGCCCTTCCTATTGCGTCTTCTTACTCCACTCCTCTAGATTGTAAGCTTGTTTGAGCAGGGTCCTCTTCTACCTATTTTTCCTGTAACATTTTATAATTGTCTAATTTATTGTTAAATTTCCCCCTTTCATACTATTGTAAAGTATTGTTGAACAAGCTGGCGCTATATAAATACTACTAATAATAACAGTGCTTGTCTGAAGCTGAGGTTTCTGTAGTTTTATTAAGGAAACTCTTCTTACTAAGGCAATTAGGTGTTCAATTGCTTTAGTATCTGGATTAGAAGATAAATATTCACTTGAAGTGATGGACCAAATTGTCTTCGAATATGCTCCCCGGAATATTCAGCATTCAACTAGACGTTCTCGTATCTAGGTCTCTTCACTCTGATGGATTCTGTGATTCCTTCCACCACAACCTGCTTAAGGGCAAACATTTTATACAAAACCTGCAGTTTTCCAAGTGGCTGGAACCACATCCTGGACAGGTAGCTGGCTTTTCCCTCCTCCGGGATTGAGAGGAGGAGGGCCAGACTGGTCCTAAGTGCTGTAATAGCAAAAGTTATGTTAGACTGTACCCTTTAAATGCACTCTTATAAATAACTTCTTAAAAAAGTAAATGGTTATCAATGGTCTATTGCAGCAGATTTGGCAGCATTAGGGGATGGCGCCATAATTTACCAGATGGGCTAAAAGAAAAGTAAAGGCTGTAAATGAATATATGCCAACATTCACAAAAAAAAATATTTTAAAAAAGCCTACCTTCAGAAATGAAACTAATTGCCAAGAGAGCAACACCGCCAAGGATTACAAGCAGAAAACTGAAAAATTCAGCAGCACACGTAATTCCTATCTTCTGGACTACATTTTTCACTAAGTACCTTTAAATTTTTGAGCGTGCGGACATTGAACACGAGTGCCCTAACTGTTATCTTAAAAAATTGGTAAAGTTAGAGTTCCTCGAGTTCTGCATACACAGTGCATGTGGCAGTGTCAGGCGTCATGAAGCAAAGATCAAGAAAGAAAGAAGGTTGAACATGGAATAAAACACATTAGAAGGCTAAATGAAATTGCTCAGAGGTAGTGGGCCTTTAAGGAATGTATGCTGTAAATTAGATGGCTCACAAATGGATTTGTAATCAATAGGTTAATCAAAAGCCAGTTAAAAGAAGTAAACAAATAGGTCAGAATGAACTAGTCTAAATTATAGCATTTACTAATGATCTAAACAAATTAGGACAATAGTGTGCATGTATTAAATTAATCGTCAGAGAGGTTCTGTGATGGACCTAGCCTTTTACAACATATTGAGGGGCACACCTAAGTCAAAACATTCTGGGGGTGTATACGTTGGTAAGAAAAATGGAATGGAAAAATCTTTATTGCAGTAGGTTTCCACACTTGTAGTAAATGAGAAGAATTTCTAAATGACCCTGAGCCAAACTGATTTGTGAAGTCACCTTAAAGACAAATCATGAGAAATCAATAAAGGATGGATGGATGGATAGATAGATAGCCTAGTTACATGTTCAGATAGATCATATGAGGAAATAACAGCACTCAAATGTTGTGATGGAAAAAATCCACCTTCTACTTCATTGCATAAAAAATGTACAGATATATAAATCAACCATGTGCAAGTCAGACCTCTCGTTAAAGTGGCTTATGATTTCAAGTCTAGGGAAAATCCATAAGGCAATGTAGTCCCTACTTTGTCTTATGTTTTTAAGAGAGATAGATCAGAAATAAAGCAATATCTTGATAGTCCTACCCACTAACCATTAAATGTGAATGAAAGTGATTTTTAAAAAATACTAAAATGTAAAAAATATCATATTTTAAAAAAATATATCAATATATAGAATTTCAAATATTAAAATAAAATTACCCAAATTCTGTAACGCTGGATCACAAGCTGTCTACAGTTGTTGTTTATTCACAGGTCTTTTTTCCTTTTGTCTTCAGCAAGTAAAATGCATGCTCGATCGGGTTGAGATCAGGTGATTGACTTCACTTATTTGCCTTACAAAGCTCCTGGGTTGCTTTCACAGTATGTTTTGTGTCATTGTCCATCTGTAAAGTGAAGCACTGTTTGATCACCTTTGCTGAATTTGGCTTAATCTGAGCAGACAATATACCCTAAACACTTCAGAATTCATCCGGCTGCTTCTGTTTTCTGTCACATCATCAATAAACACTAGTGCCTATGTGCCATTGGAAGCCATGAATGCCAATGCCATCACACTGCCTCCACCGTGTATTGCAGATGATCTGATATGCTTCAATTCACGAGCTGGTCCAAACCTTCTCCATACTTTTTCTTCCCATCATTCTGGTACAGGTTTCATCTGTCGAAAAGAATGCTGTTCCAGACCTGGGCTATAAATAGTCTTCTCTTTACGGTAGACTTGGATAATGATATGCCTACGTCCAGGAGAGAGTTTTTCACTTGACTGGATGTTGTGAAGGGGTTTTTCTTTACCATGGAATGGATCTAACGATCACTCACCATTTTTTGTGTTGCAGAGCTCACCAGTGCTTGTTTTTCTCAGAACATACCAAACTGTTGATTTGACCACTTCTAATGTTCCTGCTATATTTCTGATGGATTGTTTTTTGTTTTGCAGCCTTCGGATGGCCTGTTTCACTTGCACTGAAAGCGCCTTTGACTGCATGTTGTGGGTTCACAGCAACAGCTTCTAAATGTGAATGCCTCCACGGACGCACCTACACTAGACAAATGGTTTACTCAAATGGCAGAACTAAGGGTGACAAGATATACACATGAAATCCTCTGACAGAACACAACAATATCTTGACACATGGACACACTGGATACTAACAACGGCAGGAGAGGGATTTGCAGACAAACTTCATGACTGTAGTTGACGTCAGTAAACTCCCCCACTACCAGACAAAGAAGAGAAGGCGAGAATGCGAATAGATACCCTAACCCCATCAGACAATACCTTCCCTGCACACGGACCCACAAGATACTAGAGGGTCAACACTCCTACGGACGATGCAAACGACAGCCCACTCGACAACAAACACCTCTCACCCTGACGCTCAGGACCACACAAGACAGTGCTGGTCTCCCACCGCCCCTCCCACTTTCCCTACCACGGTACTACGAACCCTACCCCACCCACCAAACACCAACCTGGGTAGAAACAGGACTACCACCTTATGCAAACTACCAGCTTATGACCAAATTATCCTCAGACATCAATATGCAGCACGGTTTCAATGTATGTATCTAAGCTACCAGAAGGGACCTGCGAGTCCCAGGTAGACAACAAGATGTTTCATCACCAGAGTCTACTGTAAAGCCTATCCAGAAAAGTGGAGGCCTGCGCAATGTTTCTTCTTTGGGGACCTGCGCGTCCCAACTTCGTTTCGCAATTCTTTATTGAAAAATATAACAATAAAAACATATTTACAAAAGAAATAAATGTGAATGCCACACCTGGGATCAACTCTAGACCTTTTATCTGCCTAATTAATGAAGAAATAATGAATGGATAACCTACACCTGTCCGTGAAACAGCTTTCGAGTCAATTGTCCGATTACTTTTGGTTCCTTGAAAAAGAGCTGTTATTCCTACTACACTTTAAGCCCATATTCATTACTTAACTGTAACTTGAAATTAAAAAGATAAACAAAACAGGAAGGAGGAGGCCTGCTGAACATTTGTATTGGGGTTAACCCGAGGATTGGAAAAGTAAACAAGAAAAAGAGTGTGTCCTTAAAATATAACTTTTAATAGTAATTCTAAAATATAGTCAAAATATCCTAAATAGAAATAATATAGTGATAAACTAAGGTATATACATACTAATATTCACAAGTATAATAATAAACCGAGGTATATACATATTCTAGTTGGTAACTTATCAATAGGAAAATATGTGAAAACGCCCTGTAAGCCTCAAATAAGTCAAGTACAGGGCAAAGTATTTAAAAGCCTTATCAAATGGTATCTGCACAGAATAGTTTGTGCAGACCACAATAGCTAGTGGTTAACATTGGCTATAAAGAAAGCCTTGTCAAGTGGTATCTGCACAGAGTCGTTTTTGCAGACCACAATGGCTGGTAGTTGTCACTGGTTACAAAAAATAATAAATAACAGAAGTATATACAAATAGTAAACTGGTTTATAACTAAAGTATATACAGTAGAAAAAAATAAGTGCAATAGATAAATAATATCTGGAGTATATAGTCGTTGGAAGGTTCAGTTCAGAAGTTTTCAGAAACCCTCACCTGATAACTGTGTGCAAAACAGGGTTTTGCAATCCACAGGGGCTTGGCACTTCGTGCTGATGATAGAGAGTGTTTCTAAATACAGTAACAAGTCTATACTAAGGACGCAATGTTGCGTAACTGCAGCGGCTAGGAAAAAGGATATCGTAACAAATTTCCTAATAAAGCAGAATCAATAATAAGCTGTATCTATTGATGAAAATAGAAAGAGGTACTGAACAAATGTCTTTCAGATACCTTAATCATGAATAAATACTAAGCGATATATGCAATACACTTAGAAAGAAAACGCCAGTTCGCTAAGTGCATGATCCAACGCTTTGCAAATTATTGCTGCAGAAAACTCCAAGTGCAACCTCTGTAGGTAAAAGAAAATGTGAAACCACTGAAGCTTTGGGGATAGAATAATATCTAATTTGAAGTTTCCTAAGTCGCACTGACTCATAAAATGGCTAGATACCAAATAGTATATAACTCAATTCCCCAAAACAGACATGATCCATAGTGGTAAAACAAACTCGGGAACCTGAGGCATGGAGGTCAATTCTAATGTAACGTAAGGTAAGTGTAAAGTCTCAGGAACACCTATTTAGGATATTTTGACTATATTTTAGAATTACTATTTAAAGTTATATTTTAAGGACACTCACTCTTTTTCTTGGTAACTTGAAATTATTTTGGTAAACAGCCAAAATAACAAAACTGGTGTCAGTGTCCAATGATTTCCAGACAAAACTGTAAATATAGATTTTGAATGTGCCTTCCTTTTCCAATTTTCGTTACTTCCTTTTGCTTGATCTGTAAATCAAATGTTGACAAAAGGTACAAGTGTACTGCAAAATATGTATATCTATTATTTATATTATGTATATATTTTGCAGTGCACTTATTGGCACATTTTCATGCCCTTTGAATAGTAGTTCCTAAAACATTTGCATTGTCAAATTTTGTCCAAACTGGAGCGCAAGGTGGGAAACCTGAATCGACTGAGACAAAAATGTTTTGGGGTGAACCAAATTATATTGCTATGCACAAGGCTAGTAATCAATATTAGAGATATTTCACAAATATGGCACATCAGTGTATGTGGTCTTGTAGGAGGGACAAGGAAGATTTAATATGAATGGTGAATGTGGAAAGGCTTTTTTGATGAGAGAAGTTGAGTGTCTTTGTAGGTCAGTATAACTCCATGAATGACTTTGCAATTATATTTTAGACTTGTATAGAAAATGGTTGTATAATAACTTTAACAAATTTAAACCTATTTAGTTTAGAAAAACATCGCCTGAGAGGGGATATGATAACATTATACAAATATATTCAGGGCCAATACAAACCATTGTGTGGAAATCTATTCACAAACCGGACTTTACATAGGACACGAGGCCATGCGTTTAGACTGGAAGAAAGAAGATTTCGTCTAAGGCAAAGGAAAGTTTTTTTTTACTGTAAGAACAATCAGGATGTGGAATTCTCTGCCTGAAGAAGTGGTTTTATCAGAGTCCATACAGATGTTCAAACAGCTTCTAGATGCATACTTGCAAAAACAGAACATTCAAGGATATAATCTTTCAATGTAGGGTAATAACTGCTTGATCCAAGGATAAATCTGACTGCCATTCTGGGGTCAAGAATGAATTTTTTTCCTAGCTTGTTGCAAAATTGTGCTTCAAACTGGTTTGTTTTGCCTTCTTTTGGATCAACAGCAAAAAACAAATGTGAGGAAGGTTGAACTTGATGGACGCAAGTCTCTTTTCAGCTATGTAACTATGTAACTATGTAACTTGTATAATTTAGACTTGTTAGAAAACGATTGTTAGGAACTAGATTAAAAGAAAGTTGCAGTATTAGAGCAGGAGATGATGAGGAGGTGAAAGCCTAATATGAAACTGAGGCATCATTGCTGGGACTGTTGTAAGTTCATCAATGGCTTGACAAGTTTGCCTAAAGTACAGGAAATGTAAAAAGAGATAATTTGTTCAGTTTTACAGATGTTACATTTCAGATATTTATCACACCTAGTTATATGTTCAGAAGATAATTCCTAAGAACCTTCTAAATACCCTTTCTAAAATTCTAATATTGAATCATTGAAAAAAATCACTGACACTTCATTTTAATTGGCAAGTTACTGAGATATTTGCCATCTCATTGGTGAAATAGCATTCCATTTGAGCAGAAAAAGAAACTGAACATTTTCTGCTCAATTAATTAGGAATGTGTATGATTGCACTGATAACCTATGATGGTTTTTTAATGTTACTAAGAATAAAGGTAATCTATAACAGAATTTTAGATACGTTAATAACTAAAATATCACAACCTGGCTGATGAACTGCAAAATGTGATTGGCACATTTCGTAGCACATCAATGGGTTCACCTTGGATTCCCTGAGACTGATTTACTATCTACCAGAGTGTGAAATAGCTATTGTGATCTGTGAGGAAAGAACTGGACAATGATGATACTACATTTAATTAAATGGGCTCATGATGTTAACATCCACTATGGTTTTACTTTTCATAATTTAAAATATAGAGGATCCAGACACTTTATATTTCCTTTAAATTGCAGACTTTTAATGGAAACAGCAAAGAAAGTTATACACTTTCAGCCTGCACTGGCCTTTGTCTTTGGAGCCTGGATCTTCTATTTTTTTCTTTGTTGAATTATTGGGAATTGCCAGCTCAGAGACCAAGAGCACCTAGTCCTCCTTGTGGGGCATAGAAGAAAACCATGAGATTTTTCCCTTACTTGTGTATGTGATATTTTTGACAAATGTCATTTTATATGGGCATTTATTTAACCAGTCCAAACACAGCTTAGGCAAATCAGTTTTTATTGTGCACGCCCAACATTTAGCTGTCATTATTGTTTTACTAAATCATGAAAGATTATTACTTTTAATATTTTATTTACTAAATCTGATTATTCAAAGACAATTAGACATACAGTGAAATTGATAAAAAAAAAAATGTTTTTAATACAAGCAGAACCCACCCTTTTCATGATAGGAAATAAATGCAACCTTAGAAAATATGCAAAGACGGTGACAAAAGAAAAAAATGGAACGTTATATATGACAAACACTTTAGTAGCAACATGCTAGAACTGGAGAAATCAGGAGGGACATTAAGTGGATTTCCTTGGTAATTGAAGAACAGTTTGCTTCCAATAAATCTCAACTGTATCTTTTTCTAAATTTAATTTCCAGTTCCCTGAACCACTGGATCTCTCAAGGCCTACCAAAATAAATCCTAACAGAACAAATCTCATATCAGGAAAAAGCCGGTACAAATAAGTATATCATATAGTAGTCAATTTCAGCTTTATTCAAAAATATAGCACATTTGTAGGAAATATCCAGTAAATGAAGATACAAAAGTATTTGGTGTACTCCACTAGGTTACAACATATATTGATTCATTGATTTCGTTTAAAGATTTTCTGAAAAACTCTGTAATTTTTAGGACAGTGTGATACCAAACTATCTGTTATGGATTTGTACCTCTGTTGTTTGTGAGCCAGAAGGGACATGATGCATGAATAATATATATAAAATGTGTCTCCCTTTAAATAGTTTACAATCTGGGGCATAAAAAAAAAAACCTTTCCATGTTCACTTACATTTATCCACTGTTTGCAAGGTACTCCCACACTATTGATGTTACACTTTGAATAAAGGAACTGTATACAATAGATAGAATTTCTCATTCCCTTTTATTAGTCTTCATAGATAATCTAAGTGAGCTCAGTGGCCCAATTGAACACAAAATAACTCAAATTTAATTGCTACAGACAAACTATTTTATTGCTATTTGAAGCTATGAAGGGATGTGTTTTAGTAAAATGATGTGTTACCAGTGCCAGCTAAGGTCATGTTCTTGGTAGTTATTAACAGACGCTCTATAAAAATGGAGCAGAGAAAGCTTGATATCCCTCAGATGATGCATGTAATCAGGCTCCGAAGACAGAGACAGCGGAATGTTGTTGCATAATGAAGCCACAATCTTCAGTGATAATCAGATATAATAGCTTAGTGTGAATATAATAGCTAAATGGGAAACATCCAGATTAGTTGCCTAGGGTGAAAGGGAATATACTAAAATGATAAATAGAGAATCAAACTAAATTCTAATTGCAAAAGGTTGGACATTACAATTATTGTATTGGTTACAGTTATAATTTTAATTTATGTACATATATAATGCATTTGTGAAATATTTTTGTACTACTTTATTAGTTAAATTAATCAGATTTTCTCAACTGGATGTTTGCCATTTTAATTTAGGTTTTAAAAATAATGAGGTTATAAGGAAGGGATACAGTTGATCCTTTATGTTAAAACATAATTTGTGAAATTTGCATTATCAGAGGCAATATAGCAAGTTTAAAATTAAATAAAGAGAGAAATAGAAAAGAGCCACAAGTCCCAAGACTGCAGAGAAAATGCCTGGCAGAAAATATGCAGACATGAGAATCAAGGCTGGTAAGTGGTAGGGTGGATACAGATGACTTAGTGTTCTGAAAGCAAGGATGGTTTTGCATGAGAAAATGTTGTCTGTCTAGATCGGTGGTAAGCAACCTTTGGCATCCCGGATGTGGACTACATCTCCCATAATGCTCTTACAGAAATATTGCTGGCAAAACATCAGGGGAGATGTAGTCCGCAACTTTGTAGTCAAAGGTTTCCAATGCCTGGTTTAGATTCTAAAGCATCACTGCCAGTAAACGGCTGAAAATATCAGCTGATGATCTCAGCCTATCACTAGTGCCCAAGGCAAAATCTTCCTTACTGTGCCAATGCGGGAGGAGGATAAAAAGTAGCAGAGCAGATGAGCACCTGGAGGATAACTTAGGGGGTAAAACATGAAAAAAAAATTGTTTAACCTCATAAGGTAAGATGGATCCTGGACCTTTAGCCCCCACAATAACTTAATTTAGATTAAGTTGTAATCTGATTTGAAGTGTCCTTTCAATTATATTTCAGTCAAAATTATATTTGAGTCAAAAGTTAAAAATAAATCTATGAATTGTATCAACATTATGTGACCTACCAATGGGTACATCAATGGTAAAGGATGTTACGTGTCTTACAGGTACTTCAGTTGCTCCTGGTTTTTTTACTTATTACAGAATTGCACTGGATAAAGCAGTGATAAATTCCTGAGCCTGGGTTCTCTGCTCACCTGGCGATTAAAGGGTTAAAACCCCATTTTGTTTCACCACTTTCCAGCGCAGAGGACAATCTTTGAATGGTAAATATTTTTTCTCTATGCTGAATCGATCTCCTCTTCCAATGGGGTAACTCACCCACATGTGAGGGCTGCATGTTCATTAGAATGTCCTCTTGGGAAAGTAGTGAATCAATGTTTTCCTATGGGGATTTTGAAGACGCTGGAAGTGTGAGGACATCCAGCTCCATTTTACTTAGTTAAAGGGAAGCCAGGAAGCACCTTTAGTTTCTGTTTGGTAGACAGCTACCAGAGGTTGTCTTAACCCTAGAATGTAAGCATTGTAATTTCTCTGAACTAGCAATGTTTTGCATGCCAATGCGGGAGGAGGATAAAGGACACTGCACCCAGACCACTTCAATGAGATGAAGTGGTCTGGTTGCCTATATTGTCCCTTTAAAGAAAACACCGATACAACCTATAATGTGAAAAAAATAAAATACATACATGTGTAAACTAGAGATTAAATGGGAAATTGCACAATTATATAAGGTGAACTATAAAAGGAAGGCTTGAAACACCTTCTTGAAATTAAGGTTGGGTGATCTAAATACAATCAAATAAATGAAAAAGAACAGTCCTGACCTGCGTTTGTCAAATGGACATTTGTCATCTGCTACCTCTGAGGCTTTGGAGATTAATTCCTATGAGGCAAATGATTCCTGCTTGACGCTAAAAGGCTAGTGAAATGAAAGATACAATTTGAAAACTCTTGTATGAAGATATCATCACCAGAGGCGGCTCTAGACTTTATGAGGCCTTAGGCGAACTTCAAGCATGAGGCCCCACTTACACCCAAAGTATAAAATAATAGGGTTGTATTTTGTATAAGTGTAAGGAGCATTCGCTATATCGAAAGGCGTGCTTGCAGCGCTGGATACAGAGAGTCAGTCTCTGCATTCATTGTTCAGAAGCTTGCAATGTCAGAGCTTCCTGTGCCCCTGCATTGTGAGCTCTCTGGCTATAGTTGTAGCACATTTTGCAAACAAAATTAATTTGCAATAAATATATTTAATTTGCAATTATGCCAATCGTTTATACACAATTGTGGGGTATGGTCGCATAGCCTGGGAGTCGTGTATAAATAAGTACTGGTGTGAAGGTGTTCTAGAAAACAAAAATGAAAATTTAAGATTTAAGTGACAGGGTAAGTGTGGCATAGTTGGGGTGGGGTGAGTATTACAGTTTTGGAGTGAAGGGTGAATGTGGCATGGTTGGAGGAAGGAGTGTGACAGGATTAAGGGGGTTAATGAGTGTGGCAAAGAGAGGGCAGGTGAGTTTGGAGGGGGTGAGATTAACAGGACTAGGAGTGGTTAGTGAGAGTGTGGATGCATGAAAGGGCTGAAAGTGTTGACACTATGGTGACACTACATTGAAGGGGTGACTGTGTGTATAAGGGAGAGTGACTGTGTTTGAAGGGGATGATACTGTGTGTGTGAGGTGGTGACAGTTTGTGTGTGTGTGGAAGGGGTGATCTGGTGAGGGAGGGGGTGATAGTGTGTGGGATATAGGGGCGATAGTGTGTGGGAGGGGGTAATACTGAGAGGGAGGTGATATACTGTGAGGGAGGTGGGTGATGCTGTGAGGGAGTGGGGTCATGGTGTGTAGGAGGGGGGAATACTGTGCAGGGGCGGATCCAGAGTCTGATCTCGGGAGGGGCACTTGTAGATTATTTAAAGAAATAATCCAGGCACAATAACCACTACAGCTCAGTGTAGTAGTTATGGTGCTAGTAGTGCCAGGATCCCATCCCAGAGTAAGTAGTCAAACCGTTTAAGAACAGTTTGACAACTTACCTGGGGTCTGCTGGGATATAGGGCATAGGAGCAGTGGTATGTGTTAGGGGTGAAGTGTGTGTGAAAGGTGCAGTGTGTGTGTGTGTGAGCGGTGAAATGTGTGTGCGAGTGCGTGAGGGCGGCAGTTTATGTCAGGGTTCCAGTGTGTGTGTTAAGGGGCAGTGTATGTGTGGGGCAGTGTGTGTGTGAGAGAGTTGCAGTGTGTGTGTGTGAGCGGTGCAGTGTGTGTGAGAGTTGCAGTGTGTGTATGGGGGGGAACTGTATGTGTGTTTGGAGGAGTGTGTGTGGGCAATGTGTGTATGTGTGGCAATGTGTGTATGGGGGGCAGTGTTTGTTGAGCAGTGTGTGTATGGGTGTGCAGTATGTGTATGGGGGCAGTGTGTGTATGGGATGCAGGGCAGTGTGTGCAGTGTGTGTATGGGGGCAGTGTTTGTGGGGCAGTGTGTGT
>OW240917.1:93294832-93441745 GCA_933207985.1 Pelobates cultripes | reverse complement strand
GGGGTTTACTGGGGGGTATATTGTAGGGGGGTTACAGGGGGGTATATTGAAGGGGGGTTACTGGGGGGGATATATTGGAGGGGTGTTACTGGGAAGGAGGGGGTAATGGTGGTGTGGGAGGGGGGGACTAAATACCTGCTTTCCCTGGTGGTCCAGTGGCTTCTTTCCCTGGTGGTCCGGTGGCTTCTTTCCCTGGTGGTCCGGTGGTGATTTCTGGTCTGCAGCTCCGCGCAGTGTGCAGAGCTGCAGACCAAGTGTCTCGCGAGACCCGGTCAGAGCGTTTCCGTGGTAACACGCGGCAACGCTCTGATTGGCCAGATCTCGCCAGACACTTGGTCTGCAGCTCTGCACACTGCGCGGAGCTGCAGACCAGGGGTTGCAGGCGCTCTCACGCCAGGCAGCCAGGAGGGGCCTCACACCCGGCGGCATACCGGTCAAGCCGTCGGGCCCCCTCCTGGTGTCAGGTCCTCGGTCACTGACCGAGGACCTGACACAGATTGCCCACAGGCGGTTTAGGCGGCCGCGAGGCCCCAGCCGGCGCGAGGCCTTAGGCGGCCGCCTAAACCACCTAATTAGAGAGCCGCCTCTGATCATCACTACAATTTCAGTGCAGGCCCTACAGTTATCAAGGATAAACAATAAACCTTCTTGTACTCAACATAAAGGTGACAGTGTTTTTTTCTATGCAACTATGATATATTGCTGGCTTTTAGCATAGCAGTGATCATTCTTTGTTCATAGTGATAAATTTATAGTTCAGCCACTCTGCTAATGTCATCATAGTATATAATGCCAGGACATACATGTAAATTGGATTATTTTAATCTGGTCAGTGACTTTATAAAGCCAGGTTACATTGCAGGATAAAAACTGTCATAATGTATAAACTATAACATAGGTGAATAGTCAATCATTGGAACACAGACAGGATATGATACCAGGTTATAGTGCTTATTCAGCTGTTATCAATGATTTTGTCATACGAGAAATATATTGAACAAGCACCGAAACAATTATATCACCTCAAAATTTAAAATAAGAAAAAAAGAAATAATAATTTAAGTACAAAAAAATATATATAAAAAAAGAAATTACACACAGATTTCCTACAAATCACACCCCAGAAAAATAAAAATTAAAAACATTCACGTTGATTTTAGTTTACCCTTAAAGAAAAAAAAAATGTTTTACCATTCAAAGATTGTCACTAGCTGCAGCATCCAATAAGACTGGTCTTCATAATTCTATTGAATCTACCTGAAACATTACTGAAACTCTAAAACTGGAGAAGTTTAGTGGTTCTGGTCAGGATGTCAGGGACCTAGGCAATGTCTACAGATTGCCATAATAGCCAGGAGCTTGTCCTCTTACCAAATATGACACTAAAGGGTTTCTGTGTCCACAGTACACACATTACGATGTAGCATCGTATGACTTTTTTACTTTAAACTAGGGGAAATTAGGTAATTAGTCTCCAACACAGGATTAGGAGTTTTCACGTTTACTGGCCTTACAAATGTGAAGTTTCTAACTTATGTTTTCTACATGATTAAAGGGATACTATAGGCATCAAAACAACTTTAGCTTAATGAAGTAGTTTGGGTGTCTCACTGCTCAATTCTCTGTCATTTAGGAATGGAATCACTTTTGTTTCACCCTATGCAGCCCTAGTCACACCTCACAAAGCCTGCATGAAAATAAATGGTTTCATTTTCAATCAAATGTTAACTTGCTTTATAAGCTTTTATCTCCTGTTCATTAAATTAAACTTTAATCTCGCACACACACACACACACACACAGTGGGCTCCCGTAGGATCTAGGAGGCTATTAACAAAACACAAGATAATACATTCTAAAGTAAAAAGAATGTGCAATAGAGGAAGTTTAAACCTTAGATGTTGTTTTACAGGAAGTGTTTATGAAAGCTGTACAAGTCACATGCAGGGTAGTATGACTAGTACTGCATAAACACAGTAATTTAACTCTTAAATGGCAGAATGTTGAGCAGTGAAACCGCAGAGGCATGACCCTTAACGCAAAACTGCTTCATTAAACTAAAGTTGTTTTGGCACCTATAGATTGGCTTTAATATTATCCTCCACCTTACTGCCAGAAATGCTTCGGGCTCTATTAATAAAACTCTGGTTAAGGGGGATCTGAAGGCATCCACTATTTTTTTATTTTGGGGGGAGAGCATTGTTTGACTTTTATTTGTAACAATCAATAATAATCATCATATTCAATATTAGGATAATTAAGGACATTATCAGTATACTAGCGAACAATGTGTGACTTTTTACTTACTTATCAGTATCAGAAGATAGAATTCTGACCTGCTAGTATTTACCATTAAATGAAAGAGTAAACCATAGAACCATAGAAAAAATTAAGTTAAAGCATATTTTGTAATGCGTAGGAGTGCCCAAAGCTAAAAAGAAAAAGAGAAGGATTTGGGTATAGAAAAACCATGGTAATAATGCATAAGGGAAGGATTCTAAAAATCCGACTTCAAATCATTCTGCAAGATAGAGATGCCGTCGGTCCAAAGTAGAGGGCATTGATGTGTAAAAACTAGCACCCAAACATTAAAACACTAGCAGCTAAACATTACCACTAGACAACAACACTGATTCCTGAGCTAGCAGCAATTAATTACATAATAAAATCCTAGGAAAATGTTTTATTTAAATCCATTTGACCATTCCATTTGACCATTCCAATCCATTTGACCACAGATAAAAGCTAATTAGACTTATTATATCAAAAACTTAACCACATCACTTACAATTATGATACTTAAATGTTGAAGATAGAAGATCACATTCCTCTTTATTATGGGATTATCAAAACAGCGATGTCTATACAGGCAAATAATTGACAGAAAGTTTGACAGCCAATTTTATATTCTGTTACTTTCTGTATTTTAGCAATACATCAGCATTTCTGAAATCCACAAACTCAATAATACAAACAGTGTTGCTTTATACTTACTACATAGCTAATAAATAATTCATGCAATACGCTTCAATAAAGGCAATGAAATGATCCGCTCAGGCCCAATAGCAATAAAGTAGACATTTACAAGAAAGTTTAGTACAGAAATGAAATGTGTCTCAGATATATTTACCATAATTTTAATCTTTACAACCAAGCTTATGATGGAAATTTTGACCGAAATGCCTTATTAAAGAGTATATATTACTAAAATAAAAATAACTCATACAAGGTGGACTTAAAATATTATGATTTATGCAATCTGGTTACATTTTCTTTTCAAATCATGCATTCTTTTTCTTCCATGCTAAATTAATCCCAATCTTTCTAAATGAGATTGGTCACTTCGCCCAGGATTATTTGGTTTTCTGTCCTGAAACTGGTAACCCACACCTTTACTCCTTGACAGTCTTTTATAGACGTGTTGCCATTTATTCCATTGAACATAGTTAGTGGAAGAGGGAGAACTAACTGAAGAACTAGGGTTAGTCACTAACGTGAGAATTGCCAGGAAGGTGAATTCCAAGTGAACTCCAAAATTTAGGCCAAAGTAGCCAAATTGGAAACATTAGCCAAGTTAATTCTGTTTTCAGTTTGGATATTTTGGCCTTACATTTGATATCTGAATTCACTTTGAATTTCCACTTTAGTAAATAGCTCTATGCATGTTCCTCCTTTGTATTTGTGACCTGACTGTGCCTGGATTTAAATAGATTGTGATGTCACCGGGTAAATCCTTAATGTATGTTTTAAATGAAGTCTAAAATCTATACGTTAAAGGATAAGTGTAATTATTTTTTAATAAATTTAAATATTTTTTAAAATATATATTCTCTTAACTCTTTTTTTATTCTTAAATATTGACATTTTTGAGAAATGTCTTGTTTACCTTTACCAGGCCCCCTTTCTGACAGCCATCTTTATGCACTTGGAGCCAGATTGTCAGTCATCCCAGCTATTGCTTACGGTTTTGCAAACCATCAATTGCAAGATATTTCATTCCAAGCCTACTGAAAAGCCTCCCCTTCTCTAACATCAGTTGTTTTAACTGGTAAACTCTATCAAATTGATCAGTATTGCTTCAGAACTGAGGAAGAGAGGAAATCTCTTGAAAGCTTGTCTTTGAAATATTATGTTAGTCCAATAATAAATGTATCATTGCATACTGCAATACTCTGGGATGTTGGCATCTTGTGTGTATATATACGATCCAAGTAGAGAGCACTCAGAAGTCTTTGTAAATTGAATTATAACTGTTGTTTTATAGAGCAATAACAGGAATGCACACAGTACAGGTTAACGTTTCAGTCTGTAGAGACTTTTTTCAGACTTTTTTACAGACTGAAACGTCGACCTGTACGGTGTGTATTCCTGTTATTGCTCAATAAAGCAACAGTTATAATTTAATTTACAAAGACTCCTGAGTGCTCTCTACTGGGATCGTATACAATTTGGTTGGAGACTGGCAACATCGAGTGCTGGGATCTGGAACTCATATATATATTTATACTCATATTTATATATATATATATATATATATATATCATATGTTTAAATTAAGTAAGGTTTATAGCACTATGCTGTTGAAATACAAAACACACATTTCTGTACATATCAAGGTTGCTCAATAAGGTATACCACCATGTGGTTATCCTTAAAGTGTGCAATATGCATTAAATAATTAGTAAGGGAATCAATACACATGCAGTTTGGGATCGAAAATAGATGCATTGGGCATGTACTAACTAGACAAAACTGAAAAAAATTATAGTAAAATTTATATAAAATGTCTAAAATACTCTCCCTATTTTTTTCTTATATGCTCCTTAACAGTCAAAAACAAAGTAAGTTACTATAATTGTACTACTGTGATGAATTCTGGACATAAATTTAATGTTAAAAATATACTCTATTAAACTGGAAATATGGATGTGCCGTTATAAAGTTTACTTGCTATTTGAAATGTAGAAAGATATACAAACTGTGTTTTGCATGTTATTAGTATATGCTAGCAATGTAATTTGATTACAGTATAATGTAATATTTTTCTAAAAATAAAACATGACACCTTCCCCTTACCTCAAATATACAAAGGAAAAGTATCCTTTATGTTAATGTGTATACAAACATGAATAACTCACTAAGAGTTGCAATCCTTCACTTTATTATTAATGATGACCTTATTCTGATGTAAAATGGGTAGAGCTGTGGTTCTATGCATGGTTTCTATTTGTCTTATTTTCATCTAAATGTAGGGAAGAGGGGAGAATAACAAAAAAACATCAGAAAACATTTATTTATTGTAAGTAGTAATGTGTGTCCGCTGGAAGCAAGAGATTGCGGTGACCTTATGTTTTTATATTCCTTTAGAGAATTATTCTTTCACATTAACAGGTTCATAAATTATTTAGCAATATTTTAACATATAATGGGATTTTGAAAACCAGAGTAATCTGAATGTGCCTTTTCTGGTTAAATACTTTATTATTATTATTATTATTATTATTATTATTATTACGTTTTATTACATGTTAAACCTTAATATACATTTTATTTTGAATCTTGCACAAAGGCTACTCTAAAGTCATTGGATTGTGCAATAAAATGTGGTCAAATACTAGCTAATTATAGGAAATACTTTAATAGTGCTTTTTTAACAGACTGTGAAGAATCAAATCACTTGAGTCTTGTTGCCCTCTTACTATTAAATGCTGAATGATTACACTACTGACTGAGTGACTGGTGGAATCATTCGTTACCATCTTCTGGAAATGTTTGTGTCTTAATATTTTTATTAATTGTTTTTTAATCAGCCGCTGGATGCAATGCTATATACACCAGCCTTAAAAAAAATCTATATTTTTCAAGTTTTATTATAATGATGGAGATATGCTAAAACCTTGGGCAAAACATATAATTAGTTGAACATCCACAAACGAAAACACTGAAATTGCAGTTAATAACAACACAAGGAAACACAAGAGGAAAGGAAGCCTGGAAAATAAAAAGCAACACCTCACTAGCTGATTTCTTGACTGATGGAGACATTCTATTTTAAGCACCCACCTAAAGAGGCTTATTTACTTAAATGGGAATATTGTGGATGTAAGTAGCTCAACTGGAAAAATAGTCAAGCTAATAGTCAAGCAAAAAATTCACTCCACCTTAGCTATTTTATCCTTAAATTTTAAACACCAAAGATTCTCCTCTTTATTTATATAAGCATTAAGGTGCTCACCCTCCACTTATAGGAGAATCATTTATATGTCTTGTACCATCACTGACAACCTCTCTATCTTGTTTCATGCATTGTCTTTAACCATCATCATTATTCATATTTTCCTCATCCTCAACTCTATTAATATAACAACATTATCATGAAATCACTCACAAATTAAGTGTGAATAAACAAACATTAAATTCCTTAGAGAGGATTTACATTTTTAGCATTCCAACAGAAGTTTCTAAATTTGCAGCTGATTATAATTATGTTTAACATTCACGTGCTGCCTTTCATTTCTACACTTCACTTTAAGTGAGATGGTATATGATAGGACTGGGCATGTAAAATAGCAGCAGCCTAAGGATCTGAGAATTAGGCATAGGAAAATTAGGGAGACTATGGTTTACAAATTAGGATTAAGAGAATTATGGTTCATGGGTCTAGATATGGGTGCATTATGTTTAGGGGATGTGACGGACTATTCATTGAAGCAAGGAAGTCAATGCTCTACTTGCATGGCAAGTTCTCTGGAGAAGCTCCAAAGCACCACATGGCCTTGTTTAAACATGTTTGGCAAGTGTGTGATGGTTTGAATGTTCCTGGATCCACTCTAAAGTCACAGGTGAAAGTCACTTGCATGTAACTTGGGATGCAGCAACTTTAGCCAGAAGTCATGCACATTCTCATTAGACCAACAGGTTACCCAGCTAATTGGGTAACCCAGTGCAAATGAAACATTGGCTGCCAGATAACAAAAACATGCACATTATGTTTATGGTAGAAGGAAAGGGTAGCACCTTGCCTAAGGATGGCTGGTGCAATTTATACCTCCCTTCATAGCAAGTCTTCTGGTGTAGCTACTTTGCACTGCACCAGAGTTGGTACATGATCATGTACCAACACCCTTGAGAAGTCTGTGATGGTAAAGCACTCCTGGATCTTTTATAAAAATAAGGGTGGCGCATTGTGGTGTGTTAGGATGCAGCAGCATTGGTTTAGAAAGCATAGATGAGCTTTTATTTAGTCAGGCAGGTTAGTTAGTAATTACATTTGAAAGCTAAAAGATTAGCTCATTAAAAAAACAGTCAAAATAGCCTACAGAGTAAGATTAGTGGAACTCAGTACCCTCACACTTAAGGTTAAGGCTAGGTTAATGGGGAAAACAGTAACTAGCTTTGGATAATTTGGTATATATCCACAACAACTCATTTAATTGGGAGTATAAATACAGAGAAACTTGACAGTATAGAGCAATCACCAGGCATCTTGGGGAACCACGGAGCAGCACTACATATTGTGAAATTTTTTGGAACTCACGGTTAGTACATAATAAAACACATAATGTGACTCCCCTTCCCTTGTGGCGATTACAATAAAACTGCAAAATAGTCTATTTTTAGTATAGAGGTGATCTAGACACACCACAACACTGAAGGGTTGGATGGACTTGCCACAGCTGTAAGTTCAGGCCACAGTGTACATAACAAACAGCCACCTAACAGCCACCTATCCACCACCACATTTACTTAGTTTAAGTTGTCTACATACCAAGCCATAAGAATGGGTAACATCAAGGGTAACATTAAGTTTTAAGATGGTGAAGTACCAGACTCAAGCCATGGAATTTGATTTCACCCACTTCTTTCCAGGCCCCTCTTTTTGATCTATTGGACTCTTAAGAAATATCAAAATAAAAAACAAATCACCATTTTCTTTGTTTAGACAACAACACAAAGAATTGGGTTTTAGGGATGTATTTTCAGGTGCTTTGTAGTACACTAGGGCTTCCAGGGTTCAATACTTGAGAGGACATAAAATATTTGCTTTTTTAATGTTTTTTGTTAAACATTATTTGTGATTTCACATGTGAAAATATTACACATTAATACACATATGGCATTGGACTATAAATTTGATAATTAAAACAAACTTGTCAAATATAAAAGAAAAATGAGCAGAAAAAAATCACAGTGCAGCGGGGCGGGGACTGATCACTGACTAAGGCAGACATATGTTGCTGGAGCTCACCAATGGCAAATCCACATTTAAGCAATATCTATCAAAATATTAGCTAATTTTAGCTTACAAACTGGGTACACATGAAGGGGATGCTGCAGCCTATCAAGGGAACCTTTGGACCTGCAATAAAGTCCGGTACCAGGAAGATTTGCTTCGGACGCCTACTGGCAAGAGCTAAGTGAGGGGTACGGCCGACCCTCTGCCTGATCCAGCACTTGACTGACACGGTGCTTTGTTCCCCCCAGCGAGAGTTATCCCAGTCCCAACTGTGGTTCATCATGCTGTTTTTGCTGCACTCACCTTGTGATCCTCTTAGTACACGTGCAACACCTCAACTTCGCTACTCCAACAAAATGGCGGATGCTTCATACTCTGTGGTAAAGAGCCTAAACCAGTCTCGATGACCTCACTGAGGATCATTGGAGTATACCCTGAAATGCTTACGCGAGATCTTTTGGGGCTTCTGGCATAAGCTGCATATGCAGGAGTGAGCCTCTCTGTTTACACCACAAGATGACCAAACAAGAAGTGTAGAGCTGGAAGAGAAGGCATCCCCCCAGGGAAAATTGAGCCAGCAAGTGACTATCCACCCTGATGTCTGCCCTCCTCAGAGTTTCCAAGTCTGTGGTCTGAAGCAGATGGCCCTTATGCAGGCCTGGAGCTGGAGAGGAGCCCTACACTGTCATTGCACTGTGGGTAAATACTATCTGGCAGTGCCCCATTCATGCCACTTGAAGAAAAACGCTGAGATGGGTTCTGGAGCCATTGTTTGGCCAATAATTACATATGTTAAAAATGTCATGTTGCCATAATACGTTTGCATGGATATCTTTGCTATGCAACAGGCTTTCCTGTTATTCTTATTATTATTACGTTTGCTGTCCTTTTCCTTTTCTTCTATAATCTTTGGTGGTAATCCTGTAGGCAGCTCAATGACATTGAGTCATCTTTCCTGGTTGCCTATTTTGCCTCATTCACACTATGACTAAAATCTCTTCTATATTGGAATGTAGGGCATATTTTCAATGTTTAGACATGTTACTCTAGTTTGACCAATCTTCTTTTTCTTTTCTTTTTTTCAAAAAGCATGCAAAACTCATAACATGTTTCATCCACGCTTGAAACGCTTCTTGCTATGTTTATCCTAATTAACCTGCTATTGTTTACTCACATACTAATCCATGCAAGACAAAAATAAAGAATGTAAAAAAAAAAAAATCACAGTGCATGAATTTAAATCACATTCCCCTAGATTAATGTACACATCAATAAGCAGCAGAAAAATACCACACAAAATTAAACTCACAACCTTCTCATTACAAGCTTAGTTCTCTACATTTAGACTACTTTCTAGGTTGTAGGTTGGCAAGAGATTGTAAGACTTTTGAACTATTATACTCAGGGGAGAAATTACCACTAGAAGGAGACTGAGCATAGCTGAGGTCCTTTCAAATTGGATGGATTTCACAAATGACCTAAATTCTAAACATGCCCAGCTATCCTCAACGGTATATCAATCATTCATTATCAATGAGTTAAATTGTTCAGTGCAGTACTGTATAGTGTATGTTTACTATTTATAATGGAAATTTGTAAGTTAACCCTTTTTCCCAAAGAATCAATGTCAGTAGTTTACTCTTTTAATAGATTATTATTTTTTATTATGATGCTTATCTAGTCGGGTGTTACCCTTAGTTCCCCTATGAACGAGCCACCAATTGTAACATCAATATACAACATAAATCATACATAATGTAAAAAAACAACAAAGTAAAACATGGAAGCAATTGTGTTATAAGCAACATAGTATATTAAGGATAATGACAATATACTTTCACTATGTTTTTAGATTATTGTACGTGAAGAAAATAAGATAACAGAAGGTCAGTGTGACAGAACCATCTGCCTGCCTATTGTGGTGGATTCGTCTATTTCTGCCCCCTTTCTTGTAAATGGCTGTTTCTATAGCCCAGCCATACGAATGACTGTTTTTTCCCGAACAAACCTACCGAACAGACGGCCACCCAAGAGAGAAGTGTGCTGCTGTTTAACCTATTGATCCCAATTAGAACGTTGTGGTTAACCGCAGACACTTTTCAATTAAACGAATTCAGGGTGGTCGTCGTTCGTATGTCGACCATGAGCAAGCGGCCATTTTAAACCACGCGAAAGCCCAGCGGTGTTTGGCTCTATTTCTATGGAACTAAAAACGGACACTTTTTCTGCCGAGCACCGCCGAAACAACGGAATGCCTGGCTGCCTCCACGAAAGCATACGAATACCGGCCGTTCGGGAGGTTTGAAGCATACGAAAGGACTTAACCCAGATAGCCTTCCCATGGAGTCATTCGTATACTGAAGGACTGTAAGAACTTTGACTCCATGGCGATTGAACTATGTGTGTGGGATCTGAGCGCTATTCGCTAATAATATGCACTCAGATCCAGGCTATCTGGGGATATGTGATACGAATGGGAAATGTTCGGTTAATTTAAAGTTATGTATTTTTATGTCTTCTATGATTTTATATTTAAAATGGTGACTGGCTTTGTCCTGGAGATAATTGAGTTACTTGGTAATTATCTCCAGGGCAGAGGGGAGGGAATCATAGTGCATTGTGGGTAAAAACTGTGTCTATGTGTCTGGAATGTCCCCATATCTGTCTGTCATTTAAGTCTCCCATTTGGTCCCCTAGGGGAGTGTCCACCAAGTGGGAGACCTGCATAAATACGGGCAGGTAGCCCACAGTAAAGCCAGATCCTGTTTGACCCTCAATGTGGAGCTTCTGTCTCGTTATTGGGGGGATTTATTATTTGCGTTTAGAGACTGCTGGATGGAACCGAAAGCCGCTTGGTGGATATTATTGTTCGGCGGCTAGCAGCTGTTCGTGGAGTTCCGATCGGGAGGTTGGAGCCTTTCACTGATCCCGGTCAGGAGATTGCCGCTTCCCCTGAGTTTGGTTCGTGCACTATGGTTATGTGAACGGAGATTATTGGTACTGCAGCAGGGGAAGGTCGACTAAGCGGCGGCTTTATTTAAAGACACTGGGGGTGTCTTAACAGTCAGCAAATACAAAACATTGCAGAAATATAAGAAAAGGATATAAAAACTATGCCTTATCTAAACATTTCATAAAAATCACAATCTAATTAAATTTTATTGGTATTGTTAAATGCCATCTGATCTGTAGGGGAGGAAATACATAAAATCCTGGCACAAACTGAAATTAAATGAGCTCATGAGCTCAAAATACTGTTTCATTTAGCGCTTTAAAGGTTACACTGTAGTGGTTTTGATGTGAGGAGTACCCTGGCCCCATTCCCTGGTAATGAGGAAACTGTTTTGTCCTCTTACCTGGGACTGTGCAGGGCTGGCTAATGATCTCATACTACCAGAGGTGGAGTTACACCTCCTGTAGCAAAAGGTTTACACTCAGTATGTGAGTTTTGAGAGACCATAGCCACCTCAAATTCCTGAAATGAATACATTACTTTGTTTAATGAAAGGTAAGATGAATATGTCCGGTGACAAACTGGACTAATTTGTATTATCACAATATTTTTTACTGGAGTTCGTGGCTAGTAGGAATTACAATAAGGATTTAGTGCACATTGCAGCAAGATGAAATTAAACTTTTAAAAAATATTTTTATCATGTTAGCTGACAGTAGAGACGGTAACTTTTTTTTTTTATAAGTTATTTCTCATTTTAGCATTTTTTTTGCTTTGTATATGTGTATACACTCATACAGTAATTAGATATATTACTTATTAGCCATCTGCATATTTTGCAACAAGACCAGCATAGTCATTTTAACATTATTACCATCAAACTGAGCCAGCAGGCCTAGATTTGTGTACATTTGGATTATCTTTACATCATTTTGTATAATGTCTTATGCTTGTATTGTTTTTATAATTAATATACATTTATCAGGATTATCGTTTGAGAGGTTTTCTCTATACCTGCTACCCAGTCACTGCCCATATCCTGAGTGGAGATTATAATACTAATGCAATCAATCAAATCAAAGCTGGCTCAGAATCGTGCAAGTGTACATTCACTCTCGATAATATATTACTATTTTTACATTTTATTAAACTGATAGGGTCTGTATTGCTTGTGTATTTTATGATGTATTCTGGATCCTAACGAGAAAGTTACTTGGATTCATCCTATTTGGGTAGTGAACCTATATCCTGATTCCTGAGCGGGTATTATACCACTAAAATAAAATTTGAGCTAATTAAATTTACATTTTGTGTATTTAATCATGCATATATTGTTCTAGTATATCGTAACCAAAATTACATACATAGTAACATAGTTACATAGCTGAAAAGAGACTTGTGTCCATCAAGTTCAGCCTTCCTCACATATGTTTTTGCTGTTGATCCAAAAGAAGACAAAAAACCTAGTCTGAAGCGCTTCCAATTGTGCAACAAACTAGGAAAAAATTCTGTTGCAAAGCTACAACAGCTACAAATGTTTCAAAGCTACAAATTATTGAATTATTTGTAGATTTCTGATCAGATTCTTGCCATATATGATCTTGGGTTCATGCAATTTTAGGGTTCTTTATATACAATAATTAAATGCTATAAATTATAGTGATTACATTTGCACTATATTTTTAATATATATAATTAGATTAATAATGTCTGTGCCTTCCTCATCTTCTGTGCAGTCTATAAATGTCTGATATAAATTATTGTTGCCAAACAGTGTAGCAATCATGATAAAAACACACAAAGAACTGATTATACAAAATGCAGCATGTTCCAGCTCACATTATTCACGATGTTTATAATAACTTTAAATGTCATGGAATATAATGGTATCATGCATCTTTACACACAGCCGTGTATGATTTAATCCAAGTCTCATTCTGTGATAATGATAACCTTGCACAAGCAAATTAAACTATCTTTATTTGATAACCTAGCTGTCAAACAATACTCAATAAATAATATTTTATATTCCTTATTTTTGCGTGCAAAGAACAAGCAGTTACAAATGCGTCTGTAATGCCCCAACAGCATATACCCGCGTTTAAACAATAATCATTAAGTTTGTAGGCATGACATGGATATACATTGCACAATTTTTTATAATGACGTGGAGATTAGTCGAGCAAAAGTCATATTTGAAAACATGCAGGTATCGGTTAGAATGAGACATTAAGCTAAGACATTCACCTTGAGCCACAAGAAACAGGAGCCTATGTGTGCATGTTCACTAAAAGTAGAGAGTGTTCAGGCAAACGTGCTGTGTACATGTTCATAGTGTTATGCAGGCGTTTGGAATAGGTGAAACCCTCCATTCTATATGCGTGTGTGAAAACGTGTCTATAGTATGTGGATATGAAGGAAATCACCAACATATTCTGGCTCTTGGCATCACTGCGGGTCGCACGAGGAAGCTGAGCAGAGAGAGCTTAGGAGAAAGTGTTTCCTTGCCGCCCGTGTGGGAAACAAATGGCCACCTGTCCCGGGGAAGCCCAAAGGTGGCCAGCCGGCCAACCCTGGGGCCCCCATAAAAGGAGGCAAAGAAGGCATTAGCCTGGGCATTTGGGGGCGACATTTTTTGCCGCCCAAGGCAAATGCCTTGTTTGCCTTGTGGTACATACTTCCCTGATGCAGAGGAGTCCTCAGAGTTACTTAAATTATAGGTATTGGCTATACCAGGGGTAGGCAACCTACGGCACTAGTGCCATGCACGGCACTCAAGGTGTCTTTGCACGGCACTCAAGGCTGCAAGAGCCAAACAGGCTCTGGCCTATCAGGAGTCCCAGTGAAACTTCAGATATCTGCTAATACGATGAGGTGGTGAAGGACAATCCTCAATTTATGCATGGCAGCACGTAGAGGAAGTGATCTCAGATAACTATCTCATATCACTTCCTACCAGCACCTGTAAATAAGAATCCACACTGTAGTAGAGCAGCCTGCAGCTGATGTTGCTGCTCCTGTCCTTGACCTGTACCTGGCCAGCCTGGCCCCCACTGGAACCCAGGGAAGCCACCCACACTGCTAGATTTACACAGAAATGCACACTAACCCTCCCCTCATACAAATAATATGAACAGCCCACAAGCAAACATACACACAATCTGCACAAACGTAATCCGCTAACAATCCACATACATGCACACAACCCCACATGCAGCCTCTCACATGCAATACCCCAAACAGCCCCCACAAATACACACACTACCAAACACACAATGTGACATATCCATCCACACACACACACAATTCCACAAGCAGCCCCCATACACAGCCCACATTCATAGGTATCATACACGATACCACAAACTACTAATTAACATATACAATATAATAGCTCATATACGCACAAATATAAAGATACAAAGCAATTACAGTATAAATAACACAAGCAGAAAACGGCAGCATACAGACCTCAATTTAAAAACAAAATATGATGGGCATGCTATAGGACATCACAATCCTATATCGGCACAATGCTGGTAAAAGGTTGCCTACCCCTGGGCTATACCATCATTGTAGCCAAAAAAAAAAAACTAGAAAAAAGTTACCTTTGCGCTATTCCAAATCCTTATGCACATTTAAATAGCTGGACGGTTTTTGCCTTTTGTCAAGGCAAAACCTCTTAGGTAAGTGCTACACTAACAATTCAGCTGATAGGCAAAATCTCAAATGAGACATAGTGGGGTATTTTTCCCGTACACATGTATAAAACCTTATTGGGGTGGGCGACAGCACAGTAACATGGCTGTGTAAAACAAAAGCAAATACAAACATACAAAATCAAGCCCTGTGCTCAAACTCCCTCTACCTTTGGTTGGCAGCAATGACTATAGTAAACATCTGCACAGATACATACAATAAAAAAAAAAGAAAGAAGTTACTTGTGCGCTATCCCAAATCCCTTTGCACATTTTAATAAATGGAGGGTTTTTTTAGCTTCACGCCAATGGCCATTTAAGTGTAAGCTCTCCTGTCACGTCAAGGCAAAACTTTTTGTATTACACAGTCATGCTGCAGCCCACCCCATGAGTGTATTGGTTTAGAAAAATACCCATCTCATTAGTCTTATTAGAGATGTTACATTTTAGCTTAAAGAAGCAAGGTGAATTGCTAGTGCAAAACTCACCTAAGAGGTTTGACATAATTATGGAAGAGCAGATGATAAGATTGGAATATAAGAGGTAATAGTTATATCTGTTTAGTGGGCATTTAACTCGAACTCTGCTAAGATATGTGCACACTCTTGCTCAGCAGAGTTCACATCAGTTCCATAATATTATATTTTGTATTAACGATATCAGCGATTCCCAATCTTTTCAGGACCAAGGCACACTTCCATGCAAGAAGTATTTCCAAGGTATACTTTTTTCTTTAATTTTAACTTCATTGTGTGCTTTTAACCATCACGTTTATTTGTAGCATTTCTAGAGACTTATGTATACTTCTAGCCAAGTTGACTTATTAGTTTTAATTGGATGGGAAATACAATTTTAATGCTGACACTTATTAAAGAACCATTTTGAAGACTGCTTACAAGCTTTTGCAGACCTGAATTCAATGTGTTCAAGGCATACTTTGGGGTGACCTGAGGCAGATTAGTGCAATAACACACTGGTTTAAAACTGCTGATCTAAAGGACAGTTTCATTGAACAGTAACATTCCAGATATCATTCGACCTGTCTAACTATTTGGTATACTGGCAGCTTTAAAGAAAAGCAGCATGCAATCTGTCCATATCTATCTATATAAAGAAAACAATGGCATCATTCTGAACACTGATTAAATATCATACCACACATTCCTATCAGATCTCATCTGAGTGGACATCAGAGAACACTATGAATTGTGTAAATCAATAAAGATGTCAGGGGACCCATTGATGCAAAAGCATGAGTTATTTTGTCCTGAAAGATCTTTATTCTTGATTACTTCACTTGAAGTCATAATGGGGATATCTCTGTATAACCATAGATGCTTGCACACAATGCATTGAAAAAAAATAAAATCACAAAATAATCAACAAATGAGTGTTGCACACTACATCAGCGGAAAAACAATTGAACATTGTGAGAAAATATCAACTTGGAAAATCATTATTTAGAAAAATTATTTTCACATTCAGAGAGTCTATTTCTGTTGAGCAGGTAAGTACATAAAACACAACAAAAAACATGCAGATAGTCTAGGAGATTTTTTATATTTTTGTTTTACTTTATTTGAATAACTATTAATTAAAGAGCATTGGTATGGGTCTATAGAAGCTCTGTCCCTGAAAGAAGATGCAGAGGAATATCTTGCTTGGTGCTGTAAGATAATTCTTGGGGTGCTGAAATATTGACCCCAATGAAAATGCTTTAAACTGATAAGAAAAAAATGAAAAGCAACTCAATTAAAAAATTATACTCATAAGGACTCATCAGTAACCCTAAATAAAAATAGCTAAATATTCTAAACCAATGGTTCCCAAACCAGTCCTCAAGACACTCCTACCAGTCCAGGATTTAGCGATTAGCCAGTTGTGTCTAAGGTGTTTCTTTTTTTCCCTTAGGTAATCCCTAAATCCTGGACTGGTAGGGGTGCCTTGAGGGTTGGTTTGGGAACCACTGTTTAAACCAAATAGAAGCTGTTTAGTGGTTCTCAAATGAAACTCTCTGCCCATCCCCCTCCTGATAGTAAGATGCTGATTCATTGAAACGGAAGCGGACACATGTGATTCATTGTCACCTAGTGGACAGAATTATTTAGTGGTTAAAGACACCAGTATCTGTACAGGACCCGCACTGCATACAGCTGGCTGGAGGACCACAGTTCCTGGATTTGACTCTGTACTGTGGTAAATGTTTAGACATGTAGTGCAGCAAATTATGTAATTCTTCATTGTGTCACACTTCTACCCTATCAATTCCCACACATGTATGTAAATAAATTCATGATCGATTAAGGAAGCATTAAGTTTATTCAGAGGATTCACATTCTTAGCTTCACTTGTATCAGTGATTGGGTCCAAAACAATGTTCATCTTATCATTTCATAAAAATACATCCAAGTGATCTTATGAATTTCAATGGCTGAAGTACACTCCAAGCACCATAAGAATCTATGCTTCATTTGTTCCTGTCCTATTACTTATAGCTCAATCAATTAAAAATGCAGCTCAGAGTTTTAATGTATTTTTCACATTTCCTTTACCTCTGTTGTTTCTCCCTCTGTCAGTTTGTTTCCCACTTTTTCCCAGGTCATTCCAGTAATGTCCTTCAATTTACAGTCTCATGCTGCACATGCCTCTCTTCCATACCAGTATTTTTTGAAATCTCTATCAATCCTCAGTATTTGTTGTTTGAGCAAATTGTTGTAAGCAAACTGTTAACTGGTGTTAAATGTGTTAAGCAAAATATTATATTTTTCTGCCTTTTTTTGTTTTGGACCACTATGCTGTGGACGTTTTTTCAACTTGATGAAAAATTTGAATTTTAACTAAGCCAATCTTATTTTAGTATCCATCTGTGTACCTGTCTTCTCCAGGCTGCCTTTGTTCATTTCAGCTGAAGCACATTGTATTGGACATATAGCCTATGGCCTATAGTAAGCCTAGACAACCTTTGCAACTCCAGATATGGCAAAATACATCTCCCATAGTGCACTTAAAATCATAATATGTGCAAAGCATCAGCAAAGATGTAGTTCCAAAGGTTGTCTGCTCCTGGCCTATAGGGCGAAAGACACAATGATTGTCGAATCCTTCAGTTTTGCTTATTTTAATCCAACAGCTAAATTCAGTAGATATCCCACACTAAAGAAGGAACAGATAGAGGGAAATTAAAATATTAACAGGGACTCCACTGGTACCAGGCTCCTTAATATTTTTATCCAATTGGGTAGTTACTCTTAAGTCCCTACTATTGAACTGCTATAGGTGGCCTATAACAGTTCAATTGTAGCCGTATTCCAAAAACCTTTAGCTCTCCGTGGCTGATTTATTTGAGCGCTCAATATGCCCATGCTTCCTTCCGACCAAGAGAATGTACAAGTCTCAGCAGGGTTTCTTTAAAGATGCTACTTACAAGTACATTGAGAAAATCAAATGATATTCTTCACTTTCATGGGGGAAATTGGCTTAGATTTTCCTTTTAATAGAATAGGTAAATATAAGCTTAGGTAGTATAGAAGATACTAGACTTGTGCATATTGAAAAACAAATTGGTTCGTCTGAATAAATGTGTCCAAAAAAAGAAAACATTTTGCTTTAGTTGAATCAGTTTTGTCCATGTGGTGTTTTATTTTCAATTACTTTCATACATGTGATCATTTATGGAAAAACAATTCAGATTAACCAAAATGGTGCAAAAATGGGCCAGTAAATGTACTGCAGAATATAAATATTCTGTATTATTATATATTATCAGCAACTAATTCTGCAGCATTTTACAATATTATAAATAGTAATATTTAAAAAAAAAATTGGGACAATTATAAATTGTTACAGGAACAATAGATTAATGAGGACACTTATTGAGAGAGCTTACAATCTATATTTGTACTTGTTCCATGCAAAAAGTCAACATTTAGTGGCTGTCTCCTAACCCTCATTCATCTTTTTTCCAATAAAATATATTTTTTCTTTTTTTGGTGCCATGGACGTCACTCTGAATCACAAATCAAATGAAACAGCTCATCTATTTATCCATTTTGTTAGTTTTGTAATTCATCCATTTAGCGTCATGCACTTTTCTAGTGCATTTTCTTTTTTTCCTGAATATTTTATCACTCCAAGTCTGGCAGTAATAGGTAATGCGTCTGATAAAGATGAAAATTACTAATGTTCATTACATTTGAGCTGCACAATCACATACATCAAATGATGTACAGTATTGAACATGAGAAACAGATCAAAACATATTCTCCACATACCATTGTTTGTGCCACTTTGCTTTTAAAATTATAAGGTCATCTGACCTTACGACGATATAGTCTATCTGATCTAAGCTTCCTATAAGTATCTTAGCAGGTACACTGTGCCATGGATGTATTTTTGGCAGGTGTGAGTGATGTTCTAATTTTAAACCTATTAGCAAGAGTATCATCAATATTGTCTTGGCTCAGGATATAAATATAACAGACACGACACCCTTTGTGCCAGAGATTTCCCAAGCTATTGCCAGTCACATCAAATGTAATAGTTTTGGAGTTTCTCAATGTGCATGCCATAAATAGGTCTAAAAGCATCATCTCTAATAATAACAAGATTGTTTGAGCAGGGTCTTCTTCGCCTCTTGTCTTGTTATTTTTTGTATGCCAATTACTTGTTAAATATCCCCATTTTATCATTGTAAAGCACTGTGGAATCCGTTGACGCTATATAAATGCTAGTAATAATAATAATTATACAGAGAAGGTATTTGGTCAGATAAATATTATCCATATTATTATTATTACAATTTTATTATTTATATAGCGCCAGCAAATTCCGTAGCGCTGTACAATATATAATATGGAATGTACAAGGTCTGTCCGGAATGTAACCAGCCATATAATATGAAAAATAGAAACATTTATTGAAGAATATACATTGTACATATGACAATGGTGCCTCAGTCCCCTTCAAAGCAGGCACCTTGGGACCTCACAGTTCTCCCGGCGCCTCTTCCACTGTTTAAAACACTCTGCAAAATCCTATGTTGGCATTAGCTGCCTCATTATTGTTATCTGAATCTCATCAACGGCCACACTTTTATTTGCACTGCACTCACTGCATCATCCCCAAAAGCCTTCTGAATCGTATGAATAGTTTCCGCAGAGTAATTTCAAGCTTAATGCAAAATTTGATGCACATTCGTTGCTCTACTCGGTTAGTCATTTTGAATGTGACGGCCACACAGTACACATGCTCACTCAATGATGTCAAATGCCCCCACTGACTAATACAGTGAAGTTATCATTCCGCATGTGTGTTCTAGCCCACTCTCCTTGGCTGCCAGGTTACATAGGTGTCGCACAAACCGTTCTTGTTATATTAATAATTTTCCAGACAGACCATGTATATTAAATATGTAAAAAAATATCGGTCAAGTACCAATAATGTACAGTTTGTGAACACTCAAAAAATATCCTCTGTTCCACAAAAGAGCTGTCTATTTCTTCTCTGCAGTGCAGAGAAACTGAAAATGGACTTTAAAGTGTCACTGTCACCGTCTGGGGTCTTTGAGTAATTTGCAAAGACCCTTGGCGGTGACATCATTGCTGGGGGTCTAGTGGTTGGAGGAAAAAAGATGAGATTTTCTTACCTGAACCTGTCCATCTTTGGTGCTGCCACCATGATTCCCCACATTCAGCTGCCAGGGGCTGACTTCAGCGCAGCACTAGTCATCAGCCTTGAGGTCTATGGAGATCCCCGCAAGACAACAGGAACCTCCACAGAGATAGCATTTTTTCCCCTACATTCTTGACAAAAGGTAACTAATCATTTTGTCAAGCGTGTCAAGCATAAGAAAAATACTGAAAGAAAGTAGTCCCTACTTTGTCTCAGTATATCTTTTGACTGGGTTGGAATTTCAATGAAAATGTGAGCATTTTATTAAGATTTTATCTTTATGAAATATGCATTTTGTAGGGGGGGAGGGGAGTGATACATTCGCTTAAACTACACCACTTAAACATATTCATTTTCTTTTTTTAGTCGGATCTTTTTTTTTTAAATACTATTCACTGATTTAAATTCAGTATGTAAAATGGATGTAAAATGGGTCAAAGGGAAATTGATTTGTTTTGTCTCTTCATATATCAAAATATAACAAATCATATAAGAATAGTTTTTTTTTATTTTACAATTTTTAAATATGATTTAATGCAACGCTGATATTTTTGCTGTTACCCTCAACACGAAACTAACATGAAGCCAACATACCTAATTATTGGTAACTCTACAAGACGCTGTAATTAAATGCACACAAATATAATTTAGATTTAGGATCTGAGCCTCTACAGTGAAAGGGTTAATATGCTTGTATGCATGTATTATGATGTAGTCAGCTTAAAATGCAGGAGGGGAGATTCAGCTGTGGGATTTGAATAGATTAATTTGCCCATGCAGCAACTAAGCAGCTGTTGTTGAGTAGAATTTAAAAGATCTGTGTTTGGAATTGATTCAGTGATTCAGGCAGGACCTTGTTAAAGCTACAATACATGTACTCTCAGGCAGGTTACATATTCAGTAAACATTCTAAGATAATTTGTCATACAGTGGCATGACAGCATTTGCTGGGTTATGTTAATAGACGCAGATATTAGAGGCAATTAATTTATTAAGTCTTTAATTAATAAAAGAGCATGACATTTGCTTTACAATCCGTAGTAACATCCATTGTCATTTAAATATTCTGTAGAATATATGAATGTTATGATTGACTCATGCAGAATTCTCAGGAAACATTCCAATGGGCTGATTTTCAAACAACCTTGAAGAGTGTATGGTATACATAATAACCCATGCTATATGATACTCAATGCATTATATATTCATGTTCAGAAGGAAACGAGAATGAGATATAAATGGTCAAGAAAATCAAGTTAGTCATGTACCAAGGAATATGAAGCTAGCCTCTAAGGCAACAGAATATAAATGCATTACGATTTTTCCTTTGAAAAACAATTTAGCATAACTAAAATGACCATGAAAGCAAGAAAACTATTCATTGAGCTTAAAAAATAAATTATATATGTAGCACGGTTTAGTTACACTTAGGGAAAATCACATATTTTTAAGACCTGTGTGTGCATATGTTTTTTCATTCACACATAACTACATTGGATTGCACCCACACAGTTTCCCAATTTAAGCCTCAGTTTTAATATTTTGGGATAGATTTCTGAAAAAAAATATCATTATATACAAAAATCTAAATGTATTAAAATAAGAAAGTAATTTTCTAGTGGTTGGACTTACTTTGCCTTTCCCCATCTGAGGATCAAGCTGCCTACCAGGGCTGGTTCTCAGACTCGGAGATATTGGCTCTTCATGCTGTCCTGCTCCACCAGCTCCACAGGTGGGGATTATAACTGTCTTGACATTTTTGCTTTAAATTTTTGCCTTTTGTTTTTGGTTTGTGGTTCTGCCCTCATGTAATGGACTATGGAAATTATGTGTTACACGTCTCAAATGTTTTGCCTCACAGCTTGGCTGAAATGGAAGTGCTCAAATATAAAAAAAATACAGATTTTTGAAGCAATTAGATACTCTTATTTGACCCTGAGCAACAGTGCCATGTTACCATGCCCCCCACATTCTTCACTGGCAGATTCTTGGTGCTTCCATCTCTGAGTTTTGAGGATTGGGAGGCTAGAGAAAAGTGTAGAACCCTACTGTATGTGAATGGTGTGTTCCAGCAGACCACCAGCTGTGCTACTGGACATTTTAACCCAACAGCTAGATAAAGGCCATCTGTGCTGAAACGTTGGGTGATTTGTCTGCCCTCTTTTGACTGATAAGGTAAATATCTTGTACAGCAGTTTATATATTTATCTTATGATTTGAACTCTTGTTATAGTGGATTTCCTATTTTTTGTTGGTTTATATACAAATGAAATATATATGAGGATTGATGCACATAGCATTAATTTGTATGTTAACTGTTTCATATTTGTTCCTAAATTGGTGTATATGGATTAGCTATGAACATATTTAAAATTTTGATTATGTAATAAAATCTGATTTGCATTATATATGGAAGTGCAGGTATTTTTTTGATTTGTGCCACTGGACATTGCCTGGACGAGTGTCCAGTGAATGCTTCTGTAGTGTTCTGTAGGACTTTAATGGTGCTGTGGAGGTATGGGATAACACTGACCTACAAGCTCTTTGGAGGTGAGGCATTGTCTATTGGTTGGATCTTTGTATGCCCGCTGCTCCACTGGCCCAACCAAAGTGGAGCTTGACTGGCTTGTAACATTTTGTTAGTGTCAGCACCTAAAATCTTTGAACTCTTCAGTATGGTTCTCTTGAGCTTTAATTCTTTAAAAAATATTATTAATCTTAGGTTTCCTTCTTTCCTATTGGAAATTCTCCCATATACTACATTGCACATTGTATTGATGTCTTCTGCTGCACCTTACTTGTATGTTCAGTTTCTCTCAATAAATTCTGAATGACAAAATATAATATTACAGATGGATGCCACCTTTGACATTTTTTTATTGGAGTGCTGTAGAAGACAGTGTTAACTGGAAAATGAACATGGTTGTGTTTGTATGCTATTGTGCTCTGACTTTACAATCTAAAAAATAACTAAAAAGCATTGCCTTTATTGTTTTGCTTGCAAACAGTGGGATATGACAACATGTGTTGCTTTATTTCTTTGTCAAAAGTTTGCACAAAACATTACTACAGATAAACATTCAGTCAGAGCACGTAATACACTTCTAAAATATCCCTTCCAACCACAGGTTTTTAAAGTAACATAAAAACGGGCATTCCCTGAGTGACTGAACACTGATCAGCTACACCTCGCTTTGCATGCTGCTAGCATGTAAGCCACCCTTCATTTAATCACCCCTGCAATCTCTGCTAAGATCTACCATTTTACCACTCATACAATACACTTATTCAAACTAAGGAAGTATATTTATTTTAACACTCTGTAGTGAATCATGTAAGTACTGATGTATTAAAACATTTTGCATGTTAAAGGGACACTATAGTCACCAAATCAACTTTATCTCAATGAGGCAGTTTTAATGTATAGATCATGTCCCTGCATTCTCACTGCTCAATTCTCTGCAATTTTGGAGTTAAAGCTCTTTGTTTATACATCCCTATTCATAACTCCCTGCATTTCCTAAACACTTCCTAAAAAGAAAGCGCTAATGCTGACACTCCCTTTATTGTGCATTCTGTTACATTTTGATTTTCTTTTGTTTGCTCTGTTATTAGTCTTCTAGACCTTGCAGGATCCTCCTGTATGTGATTAAAGTTCAATTTACAGAGCAGAAGATAAAAACTTATAAAGTAAGTTAACATCTGATTGAAAATGAAACCATTTTTTCATGCAGGCTGTGTTAGTCACAGCCAGGGAAGGTGTGGCTAGTGCTGCATGGACAGAAACAAACATTATTTAACTGCTAAATGGCAGTGGATAATAATGCCCCTTAAATACCAAAAATGGTCAAACAACCCATCCAGATGAGGGATCTTGAAAAAGACCCGTCAGGGTCGAAACGTCGATTGCTTCATTTGTACATTTCACATGGAATAATTAAAAGTCACTTTTTTTTCACCTTAACTAAGCCCTGTGAGTGCATCCTAATTTTTGGTTTATATATATATATATATATATATATATATATATAAAATATTGTCCAATGCTTGCACTCCTGTATGATAATGTATATAGCCGGTGCTTGTCGGCATGAATAATAGGTAGAAAATTGTGAAAAGCACTCCAGGGACTTCATATAAGGTGAAAAAAACAACTTAGCTTTATTCAGCAACTGCCAGAAGGGATCACTTCTGGCAGTTGCTGAATAAAGCTAAGTTGTTTTTTTCACCTTATATGAAGTCCCTGGAGTGCTTTTCACAATTTTCTACCTATATATATATATATATATATATATATATTTGTGTTCAGGGCAAATAGCCGTATATGGAGTAAGGTTCCAGCATAAGCGTAGGATAGTATAAAGGGAGCAAGTCGGTTGTGGTGTGCCGAGACCGACGATACGGTAGGCCTGTAAATAAAGAGGGCCCACCAAGGAGTAAGAAAGTAAAGTAAATGGAAAGAAAAGAGAAAGTGTTGAAATGAGGAGTGGGTGGGAGGGTCATTCTGATGCTGACCTCAAGCGATATGAGTCAGGTAAGGGGTGTCCCTTATATAGGGGAGTGAATTAATTTAAGCCCCTCCCACAAATACAGGCCAAATGGCCTTAAAACTTGTGTTCAGGGCAAATAGCCGTATATGGAGTAAGGTTCCAGCATAAGCGTAGGATAGTATAAAGGGAGTCGGTTGTGGTGTGCCGAGACCGACGATACGGTAGGCCTGTAAATAAAGAGGGCAAAAAGAATAATCAAAGATTTAATACAGTCAACAATATATACAAATTAACCAGACATTTCCTTAAATGCATTACGGTATTTAATTCCTTGAAGGATTTTTGAAGGTAGGAATCTAGGACCGCAACTGGACACCATTTGTTGTGGGTAGGATAGTATGATATCTCTACTGTTGGTGCGTGTTGACTCGTTTCGGAATGTGGTAGAGCCAATAGGTAATGATATATGTGTTTACACACGTGGGATCGTTGAAGACAATGATCTGTCTGAGTGGTGGTTATGGTAGTGAATTCTCTGGCCTGAGAAAGGCATAAAAGGCAGTGTGTGCATGGCTGGTAATGGCCAACTTGGTAGTATAATTGAAAGGTTGTAGCTCTAATAGGTCCGATAAGGATGGAAAAGTTGGATGGCTATTGGTAATATCTGAGAGGAACGTGGGGGGATGGATTCCTGAAAACCTCTGAGTATATTCTTGTCTGGTATGATAGCATGAAGTTATGGTAGTTTTGGCCATAGGTTATCCTGTGTTGTTGAATGCCTGTAAAATATATAATTAATGGTGTGTGAGATGGTTTTAGTTTAAGGTGGCAAAAAATGAAGCAAAACCTAGGAGAAATGTTATGACACAGGTTGAGCTATGTCGTGTTCCAATGAGATTCTTTAAAGCCAGGTGAATAGGAGCGTTCTGCAAGTATGGGATGAAAGTGCTAGGTGGGATAGTGCATGCTATGCTGCATGAGTATGTCTAATCCATGATTTTGTCTCTGGAACGAAAGAGTGGCCGTGACTGTATGGGTGGCTGTAGGAAGCGTATGATGAACATGCCTGGAATATAAATGAGACAATTGTCAGCAAGGATGTATACCACCGCCTGGTACATGAAAGTAAAAGAAATGTGGTAAGTGGCCAACCAAGTGAGTTCCCCAGCAATACCATGATCGTATGGATGATGAGTGGCATTTGTTGATGATATGACATGTGCTTAGTTGTCTGAGTAACAACGGATTGATGACCCTGACCATGATTTACCCCATGCCACAGCAGCTGCTTTTAGCGGGAAAGGATTGCCCATTTTATGCCATGTAAGTGCCAGTTTGTAGGGTAGATGGTAGCCATTTACTGTGTTGATGATATTGGTCTTACTTAACGAAGCTTCAACCCCTGCTTGAGTGATAGCTGTAAAGGTAGATCAATGGTGTGTATAGTAAGGAAACTCCTCGGAGGGTATGAGGGAGTTGAGACTTGGGGTAGTGAAGGTGTGTGGTGCCAATAAGTCTATGGTTAGTCTTGTTTAAGGGAAGATTCCCTTGTGACAATACCAATGCGTTTGTGTTTGGTGCCATGCTGTAAATGGTGGAGATTGGAAAACCCAAGTAAAAACCCCTCTGCAAATCTTGGCTATGAGTGTGTTTACAGCCGACGGTTCTGTTGTGCTGACTGTAAGTGAGGGCATGCTATATTCCTTGAGAGTTTATTTATGATACCTGTATGGGAGCCCTTTGAAGCTCCAAAGCCTTAGTAACTCTACTACAAGTCTGGAAGGGTGATGAGTCAGTAGTGTTGAAAATGCATTGGTGTGTATAGATGGTGAGTACGTTATTTGTAAGTTGTATTGGGACACATGGTTTGTCATGTGCTGGTACCTGGAGCCTGAGAGTGCTCACCCGTTTTTTTGGGAGAAAATCCCTTCTGTATGGGTACCTGCACAAATAAGCATCTCTACATATTCCAAATGCCAACACAACCAAGGGATGGTCAGTTCCCGATTTACCTAGAATCCCTGGGTCTGACCATCATAGATACATCATCATACATATATATGCCTTGTTTCCCCAATGTGCCGGGATCATATGTGCAGGGTTAACGTCTTGTACCAAGTAACCGAGTTTCGGTTGGTGCTGGTTGTACAGTAGCGTGAGGCCCAGCCTTGTGAGGGCTGTGACTGACTCGAAATTGCCAGTCTGTCGTAAATTTTTTGGCTCATGAGTTTATGAGTGAGGCTAGCATGGCCTGGGTGTCACCTGAGTTGGTGTTGCTGGGCCTTCCCCTGCCTCCGTGTTGTCCGTTGATGTATGGAGGAGTTTGAATAACTCTGCTTTCCTTGCTGTGGCAGGGTAGGGGATTTGTCGCCTCCTTAGGTCGGAGCCACATCTCCTCTGCTTGAAGGTGTATCACTTCTAGCCGGGGTGCCAGGAAGAGGTGATTCTTCACCATCTTTTTGAGAAATACTTAAATAACAATAAAGATTGCAATTATTATTTGTACCCAGGGGTCTTGTACTGGCTTGCTAGCTAAGCCGTAAGGCGAAACGATTAGGCTTGGTGTTTTTTGGTGACTGGTGAGGCCCTGCTAGTTGCCAAGTGGCTTGAGAGGCTCTATCTATGCTTGGCGCGAGGGATTTTTTTGTGGCCACCGAACGTTGTGGCAGGATGTTGGCCTCTCGGTGACAGTAACCAGAAAATAGGAGGGGGAGTGACAGGTGAGGCCCTCTCTATGATACAATGCGAGGCAGCTAGCTCACGAGTGGCCCGAGGGGTGTATGCCTCCGAGTGTGAGGCGGGGTGTTGGCCTCGCGGGACCACTAACCGAAGCGTAAAGCAGAGAAAACAGGGGGTAATACCTATTGGGCCATAGAACCCTAATTGCCAGTACATTACTACTATTCCAGGGAAGGTAAGAGATGAAGGTGTATCACTTCTAGCCGTGGTGCTAGGAAGAGGTGATTCTTTACCATCTTTTTGAGAAATACTTAAATAACAATAAAGATTGCAATTATATATTTGTACCCAGGGGTCTTGTACCGGCTTGCTAGCTAAGCCGTAAGGCGAAACGATTAGGCTTGGTGTTTTTTTTGGTGACTGGTGAGGCCCTGCTAGTTGCCAAGTGGCTTGAGAGGCTCTATCTATGCTTGGCGCGAGGGGATTTTGTGTGGCCACCGAACGTTGTGGCAGGATGTTGGCCTCTCGGTGACAGTAACCAGAAAAATAGGAAGGGGAGTGACAGGTGAGGCCCTCTCTATGATACAATGCGAGGCGGCTAGCTCACGAGTGGCCCGAGGGGTGTATGCCTCCGAGTGTGAGGCGGGGTGTTGGCCTCGCGGGACCACTAACTGAAGCATAATGCAGAGAAAAAAGGGGGTAATACCTATTGGGCCCTAGAACCCTAATTGCCGGTACACTATTACTATTCCAGGGAAGGTAAGAGATGGATAACTACGTGAGCAGGTGTACGTACCTGGTAGTATGGTATTGAACCTGACAATCCTTATAGGTTTTTAGTAGTAACTGTAACCTGAATGGATAAAATCGTATGGCATAAGGAAATATGGCATAGACCAAGCTTATCTTAAAACATACAGTATATGTGAAAGTAAAGTGCCGTGATATGTAAATATTAAACATCATATCCATACTGGTTAAATATGTATCAATTTTAACCCATTAAGTGCCGTATGTATGTGAACCATATTACCAGTTACGTATATACAGATGCGTGTGCTACTGTGTAATAATATGTGTATTTATAACAGATATTGATATACTGCTTGCTATGTGAATTGTTGTATGCCTTATTGAATGGCAAGTGAACATGGAGTTGCAAAATACAAGTGCACTGGAGATCTGCCGAGTGCCCTATAGGTGGCAGTGTAGTTGGATACTGATTGGTATGTGAAATGTTGTTTGTCTGTTGACCTATAGGGGTCAGTGTTTTGGTGTTTGTAAAACCCCATGAAAATTGTCAATGTACTTGACAGACCTGTAGGTGGCAGTGTTGATAGAACCACTGTTAGTCTTAATGTGAAATGTAAATTATTGTGAATTAAACCTGAAGTTGAGCCCGTGTTGGAGTTTAATTCATGGTTTATGGTTATGTTTAAAACAATCTTATGTGTAATTTATATTGGCTGGTAATTGTATATGACATGTGAAGACAGTTTTGCTGTTGACCAGTAGGGGTCAGAAATGCTGATTGTATGGTAAAATACCCTTTAACCCCTGAAGGATACATGACATGTGTGACATCATTTATTCCAGAGTTTGGTCCTTAAGGGGTTAATCCAAATGCAAGGTTAACGTGAGATTTTGAGAGTGACCTGTAGGGGTCAGTGTGGTTTATGTGAAACATTGTTTGTGAGCTATGCCCCAGCATTATAGTTGTGAAACAAACAGTGCCCGTTTGACAATATACAATAAGTGAACATAATAGCTTAATAACAGTCATTGTAACAAACCAAAGTTCTGTTCATGGGTTGTAAACACATGAAGCGTGTGTGTAGTACAATAGTAAATGCATGAACTAGTACCCGTTTGGTAGAAAATTGCACGAACCGTGAGCCTGGTGTGTCAGGGAAACAAAACGAAACGAGCAGTGAGATTCGAAATGCACGCACAGAATTGCCTAGTATGTTCAGGCAATTGAAACAGAATGTGTTCCCGTTTGGGAGTATGCTAATGCTCGAAATGAGCCAGTGACAGATATAAACAAGTGAGTTTAAACGAATGATATGCATGAACATGCAATGGTTTTAGGAAAGATTTAGACCAAATGCAGCCGTAAAGTGAGGACCTGACCCGTGCATGGTGCCGTGGGACTGATGCCTGGCGTAACGGGTAGGTCGACTTACGGTTTGTGAGTCACTTGGACACCATCCACAGCAATAGATTGAAGAAAGAAGGTGGTAGGCCGGAAAAGCCTGTGGCTGAATTCCTGACACAGCTCAGCTTAGAAAACCTCATGGAATAATCAGGTAAAATGGCGTCTGGATGACCCGGAAGTGGAAATCATTCTGATGCTGACCTCAAGCGATATGAGTCAGGTAAAGGGTGTCCCTTATATAGGGGAGTGAATTAATTTAAGCCCCTCCCACAAATACAGGCCAAATGGCCTTAAAACATATATATATATATAATAAGATTTCCCAATGAAACCATGTTATTCAGACAGTTATTTTCCACTTTTATCTCAATATTCTAATGTTCATATCAAAATACATGTTAAAAATGTACACATGGATACAGAACTACTAAATTATCTCCTGTGAGTGCACAATGCAGTGAGGGTTTAGAATATGCTGTGGGAGTTTACTGCAGATCAGATCATTTTTAAAGAGGAACTGTCACTTATTAGAATTTCTAATGTTATCTTTCCTCTTACGCTGTATTCAACAAATATATATTTGTGATGTGAAAAATAAAATTAAAATAAGAAATCTTAATTTGCTTCCATTTTATCTCGCAGTAAGTCAATCTTATAAGCCCTGTCCTTGTCACCTGGAAGTTAACATCGAGAAAGCATGCATAGATGAGGAGAAATTAAACAATATTTCTCTCTCTCGTTCTCAATTGCAATGTGTATCATGGTTGTGCATAACTAAGGCTCTTGGTAGACGAAGCATTAAAATGTTGGGGTGGTACCTCCCCAATAAACTTGAAATTCATATTTGCACCAGTCTAATGTTACCCATTCATTCTACTTTGATAAGTTCTGAAATTGTTGTAACCTGTTTTGAATCGAGTCCCTGACAGGGGTACTCTGTTGCTTTTGGTTCCCTTTAATCCCCAAAATAATTCTATTTAAAATATATATTTTAATAGAGCTAAACAAAAAAACAATGAAGTGATAAAAAGTGCTCTCATTTATTTATTTTTGTGTGTATGAAAAAAACCTGTGAGGAGCAAAACACTATTATAACTGTAAGAAATATAAAAATACAAAGAAGAGGTGTGCTTGCAAATAATACTTATCAATCTGTATCCAGATCATAAAGATGTAATAAAGTACATGTAAAGGAAAAAAAGAATCATAAAGCAAAATGATTGTATAATACACATATAATATAGATTTCTTGGAAGCACAGTATATGTGTATTATAAATCAATTGTGAATTTGGATGATTTGCACTATTATTGCTATATTGTTGGGGTTTTTTTCCTTTACATATATTTTAATAAACCTTAATTATGGCAGAGGGAGTAAATGGAGCTTGCTGGGCTGTCTGATACAGAAGCTAATAGGAGGAAGCAGAGTCTATTGACTTTTTGAGCTGATCCAAGGGCAGAGCAAGAGCAAGAACTTGCAGAACTTGCAGAACTTGCAGAACCTAGCAATGGTGTAGTAATGCAGTCAATGGGAAAAAGGTGTTTAAAAATAGTTCTCATACATGTGAGTTCATTTCTCTCTTTCATTCAGTTTTTGACCCTTGTTAGATGTCCACCTTCTCTGTCACCCATGGTTCACTTCCTTCTATCTCAACCTCATTTCATTTCTTCCCTTACCTCATGCATCAGTCATTTTATTTCCGTTCATAATATATCAAATTAAATCTTACTCCTATCATTCCATATCTATTTAATTCTATGTTCCTCCCCATATTTCCGCTGCCATGATTTAATCTCCCACTTACACAACATAACCCTCCAATAATTCTAATCAACCAGGACTAATAAAAAGTAGAAACATGGAGGGAAAAAAACAAAACAAAGAAAAGTGGTGGTTTCAGTTTATCACGAATTACTCTTTTATGCAAAGGGCTAGTTATGTATGGTGGGACGTTTCCTGAATGTTTAGGAATGGCCCAATACAGGGCCTGTAGTGATGTGACTCCAGGTTCTGGTGTGAGGCAGATATTTAAAAAGAGGCCATAGAATATTTGTAGGTCAGTTCTAATGAATGAATAGACGATCAAGCATTTAATCTGACCTTTTCATTGCACCCACAAAATGGGCATTGTTTTCTGGAAACCAAAAAGGTTTCTGCATTAAATAAGGAAATATCCAGAATTAGCCAGGTTTAGAAAAATGGAAAGATTCTCAATTCTATACATAATAAGATGACCACATTTAAATGTTTGCAGCAGAATTTGTAAGGTTGTGGTTCTGTAGGGTTTCAAACTATACACAGAGCAGTGTGATGATTGTGGTATATTGATAACAAAACACCGGCTAAAGAAAAGCAAACCACAGCAAATCTGTTAATCTATGGATATAATACATTCATGATAATGGATTAACAGTACGTCAATCTACCTGTTGCTGGGACATAACGGAAAATCTATATGATCTGTTTTATTAAACTATACTAGTGTTCCAATATTACCCACTGAATGATAAAAATGTATCTTTATTGTGGATGCTCCTGCAGGGCAGCAGGGAGACAGGAAATTGCACTAACTAAATATAGTTCACTTCTGTTGGTGCGTCTTCAAGATATGGTTGTCCCTTTGCCAGTTTTTTGCGTACACCGCATGCTATGAGGCAAAGCTTGAGTATGCTGCAGGCAATACATAGAATTCATGCACCTCTGGTGTGGAATCAATTAACTAATCCTGCTGGGTTCTTTGGGATCATGGTCACAGTTAGTAAATTGATTTCATACTGTAGCACGAGAATTCTAAATACTGTCAGACATTATTTTCAAACCTTCACAATGATTCGAGTACTAACTCTAGAGGCATTTATTAATTGTGTTATGCACTTAAAGGCCTACTCTTATAAAAAATGTTGAGAAGGGTTCATTCCTATGAAACACATTGATTGAGTGTTAGGGCCCCATATCATTGATTATTATTTTCTTTTATTCAAATAAAGATACATCAATTGGTATTACAATCATGTCAGTGTATAGTCAAACTGATCATGGATTCTATAATTCTCATCAGTGGTGTACACATGACCCATGGGGCCCCGGTGCGAAAATTGATCCGTGGGCCCCACCCCCGCGGGCCGGGCCACAACACATGGCGGTGGGCACCTGGTCGCAGGGGTTACAGGGCTGCGACCCCTGCGACCGCGGTATGTACGCCAGTGCATGCAGATGCACACACACTTAAAGGACCACTACAGACACCCAGATCACATCAGCTCAATAAAGTTGTCTGGATGTCAGGTCCCTCTAGTTTTAACCCTGCAGCTGAAAACATAGCAGTTTCAGAGAAACTGCTATGCTTCACTGAGGGTTAATCCAGCCTCTAGTGGCTGTCTCACTGACAGCCGCTAGAGGAGCACACTGAATGTCCATAGGAAAGCAATGAGTAATGCTTTCCTATGGGCGGTTTGAATGCGTGCGCGGTCGCATTCGGAGCTGAGAGGCTGAGGGATCCCCAGCGCCAAGGGAGTCCGGCGCTGGAGAAAGGTAAGTGCTGAAGACACACACACTCTCACTTACAGACGCATACACACTAGCTAACAGACACACACATTTACTGACAGAGACACACTCAGCGACAGACATACATACACACTCACAAAACATACACTCTCATTGACAAACACAAACTCATTAACAGACATCAAACAGACTCACTAACACACACACACACTCAGTAAGACACACACAGTAACACACTCACTGACACTCACTAGCATACACACACACTAACACTCACACTCACTCTAACACTCACACACACTAACACTCACACTAACACTCACTAGCAGACACACACAGTAACACACTCACTGACACTCACTAGCAGACACACACACTAACACTCACTCTAACACTCACACTCACCTAACACTAACACTCACACACACTAACACTCACACTAACACTCACACTAACACTCACTAGCAGACACACACACTAACACTCACTCTAACACTCACACTCACTCTAACACTAACACTCACACACACTAACACTCACACTAACACTCACTAGCAGACACACACATTAACACTCACTCTAACACTCACACTCACTCTAACACTCACTAACACACTCACTGACACTCACTAGCAGACACACACACTAACACTCACTCTAACACTCACACTCACTCTAACACTAACACTCACACACACTAACACTCACTAGCAGACACACACACTAACACTCACTCTAACACTCACTCTAACACTAACACTCACACACACTAACACTCACACTAACACTCACTTGCAGACACACACACTCTAACACTCACACTCACACACACTCTAACACTCACACTCTTACACTCACACTCACACACACTCTAACACTCACACGTTTTTTTTTTTTTTAATTAATCCCCCCAACCTCCTTACCTTTTGGGATTCCTTGGGGTCCAGTGGTGCTGCCTGGTGGGCTGTCTGGCAGTCTAAAAAACCTGCATGTCTTAATACACTGTAGATTGCACACTTTTGATTTCACAACTGATAAATGATAAATACGTTTTGGTTATTGTTCATTAATCAAAACTGAATTTTGTTACAAGACAAGAGTCTTCATGTTTGCTCTATCTTTTTTTTACTTAAACTCCCAGCAGCAAAGAAACAACTAAAAACATAACAGAAAAATAATCAATCCAAGAACAGCAGTGTAATACAAGTTCCCAAGGTCCCAAGGTCCCACGTCCGTTTCCTTTTCTGCTGCCTTCCAAGTAAGACAGTTCCAGTTTATATTTTGGACATTATGTCATACTCCTGCACTTTCAGTTTGTGATTTTCTCCCATTATTCCCTGTTCTCTTCTCCCTTCCTATTGCTCATGTACATCATTGCACATCCTGTCAACTTATAAAATCTCAGGCACTTTGTGGTTTATTGTCACTTTAAGATGGAAGAAATCCACCAGGATTAGCTTTTGAGAAGGAAATTGGTTTTCCTGCCTCGACTTGGTTCTGGTAAACCCATCTGAGTGGAACGGAAGTCTGGAATGGGAAGGCAATTTTCGGCTCTCAACCAGACTTCGCTTATGTTGTTGGACGCCAGTAGTTTCAGCTGGAGATTGAGCTGCTCTGGTCTATTAATGGCAGATTATGGAATCAAGAGGGATGATTTCTTCACATCAGTTGCTTATGGCTTATTGCATGCTCTTTTGTGACTTGGAGTTTTGTCAGGAACTAGACTGTTATCTAGTTCTCCATATGCACATCATATTACCACATGTAGGAAGCTCTCCATCCAAACTTTTCTCAGAGTTGACAAAGGAATGTTAACAGTTTTGCCTGAACAGGCAACTGTATATTCAATAGGAGTATCAGACTATCTAGTGGTGGATTGGTTCTCGTTGGATGGACTCCAGCAAGTGGATACTGGATCCAAAAGTTTTTTTTCTCCTGGATCATCTTCAAGGTCCTTTCTCTCTAGATTTGTTTAATTTCTCAACTGAATCGTCAGACTGTGCATTTTTTAAGGTGCCTCCCAGATCTTCTCTGTCTGGCAGTTTATGTTTCCCTCCAACCGTGGCCACGTACATGCTTACCCCTCTTTTTCCATGATCCTACAAACATTTCACTAACTCACTCTACCCGGAATGGTGATTTGATTTTCAACTCTTCTGTGGCAGGATGAGAGCTGTCTTCTAGATAGGTTGGTGGAAGATCCACTGCCACTTGGCACTTCTTCTACAGTGGCCAGCTTCTCTATCCAATATTTTATCTTCAGTCAACTGGTTGAGAGAATCTACCTTCAGTTCCTTTTATTTTCCCCCACATTCTCATTTTGCCTTTCCTTTCCTTTTAGTGTGTTGTAATAAAACGTGAGGCGTCCTGTCTTGTAATAAAATTCAAGATTATTGTTGCCTTGGTGACTGAATGAACTAAATCATACTAAAGACAAAAAACACAAAGTGCCCCTGTCCCTCTGTTATTCTTTTTCCTTCCCTGTTTGGTATCTCATCTTTGCTAGGTTTCCTATTTTGTGTATAGTTGATGTACACATTGTTGTTATACTTGTTACTCTCACAGATTCTTCTCTGATTTTTGTGTGTAAAGATTTCTGTTTTCATGTTATGGTTGACTGAAACGTTAACATTGTTTTAACTTCTTGTTACAATTTAAGACTGTTTATTGCCTTAAAAGTTTGGTGTTGCTTAGAAAAATGAATTGGGAGAGGCTATCTTGGAATCTTGCATAACACTGCTGATCACTTTTTTCGGTTCTATTTTCAACAGTTTTCTCTTCTCTTTTCATGTACCTGGCATTTTTTTTTATTTTCCTTTTAGCTTATTATATAGATCATTCAGCATCATTTGATTGTAAATGAATGCTTACCAAAGCATCTACAATAATTTACTCTAGGCCAAAACAAACATGAACAGTTTTAATTACAAAGAAGCACAACACTAAACTGTAAGGTCTGCGGGATTAGGTAGAAAAACATGACGCATGCTTGCTTATGATCTCTCTGTGTGCTAGTAAAATATTGACTGATAACAAAGAATCTTTACCATTTCAGTAAAACTGCTTATTTTTCCATCTGCAAACGTGCACTTCCTGTATCGTTTCCAATTCTCAAGGTTACTTGTACAATGTCTATTGAAATATAATTTAAAATTAACAAAACAGCAATGCACAAAATCATAATATAATGCTAGTGGGTAAACAGTGAAGACGTGTTACTAGATTCTGGCTGGTATAATATGCTATTGGCTCTCTCCTATTATCTTAAAGAGGCATAATGGAATCTCTAGCATGCTGTTGCATAACAAGTACTGTGAGATACAATACTACATTTCTGGGGAAGGGTTTGCATTCACAGATATCCAATAAGGTGGTAATGAGTAAGGAAGTGGAGGACAACTTTAGATTAATATTTTAGGAATATACCTATTATCCTCTGCTTATTTTAATTATTTTAATCTCACCAATTCAATTGGCCTCACAAAATGGAAATCTTTTCCAGTACATTTTGATAGCAACTCTAGTGAGCCCTGCTTCACAGTCAAATGAAGGAACATACAGTCTGCAAACAAATACAACTAAGAAGTCAAGGTCGAGGTGGAACCATTTCAATGCTACTAGAGCCTCGAGTAAGTCTTAAGCTGTGAGAACCAACTCAATGTACTCATGGTTGTTCACAAGCCCTACATCTATGCACCTCTTCTTCCAGTCTTCATCCATTATGTACCCTCCCAAATTACATTCTTTCCTCTAAGCACACATTACAGAAATAAAAATAATGAGATTAGCTATATCAATAAGTTGTATATTGTTGTATATATGCAAGGTCCCTCAGGTGGCTTCCGGTTTCTTAATTTACATTAGAAGAAACGCAGAGTGCAGCCGGGCAAGGGCGCTACCGGTTGGCTTAGAGCAGCCAGATAACTCTCTTAGCCAATCAGTGACTCTATATTAATAAAACTGGCTTGAAAAATGTATGGTTCCTTTCAAGCCAGTTTTACGAATTGGGAGATTGGCAAGCTGACCACGCTAAGCCAATCATTTTAGTTAATGGCACAATAACAACTTCATTTAGATGGTGACTAGAGTGACCCTTAAAGGGGTATTTATCAGGACAAACAACTGGTGCTTTTCTGGAGCACAGAATAAGAAACACATGGAAACCAATAGACTCTCTCAACATTTTGCACACAGAAAAACACTTGTTTTGTCTTGATAAATCTCCCCATTAAGTAATGGACAATGTTAGTTATTATTTACAAATACATTAGGGGGTATATCTTTATATCAAGAATACTAAAGAACCATAAATGGGAAAGCAACCCTACGGGAGGTTCCCAAAAGCTGGTGTAAATAAGAAAAAAGAACAAAATTATATCGTCAAAAATACCTAGTAAGCTAGCTTGGAGATCAAAAATAATCTCGTGTTCCGGAGGATTGGAGGAAGGCAGATGTGGTTCCTATATTCAAAAAGGGTTCAAAATCCTTGCCTGGAAATTATAGACCTGTGAGCTTAACTTCTGTGGCTGGTAAAATATTTGAAAGGTTATTAAGGGATAATATTCAAGAATTCCTTGAGAAGAGCATGGTAATCAGCAAAAATCAGCACGGTTTTATGAAGCACAGGTCATGTCAAACTAACTTGATTGCATTCTACGAAGAAGTACGTAGAAGTATAGATCAGGGTGTTGCCGTGGATGTGATCTATTTGGATTTTGCCAAGGCATTTGATACAGTTCCACACAATAGATTAGTGTTCAAACTCAAGGAAATCGGTCTAGATGAAAATGCTTGTTCTTGGGTAGAACATTGGCTTAAAAACAGAGTACAAAGAGTTGTCATTAATGGTAAATTTTCAAGCTGGACAGAGGTGGCAAGTGGTGTCCCTCAGGGGTCTGTTCTGGGACCCCTTCTATTTAACATGTTTATAAATGATCTTGAAGACCGCATTGAAAGTCATGTTTCAGTGTTTGCAAATGACACCAAACTTTGTAAAACAATACAATGTGAGCAAGATATTACTTTGCTGCAGAGGGATTTAGATAGACTGGGGGACTGGGCACTCAAATGGCAGATGAAATTTAATGTTGAAAAATGCAAAGTTATGCACTTCGGCGTAAAGAATACACAAGCAACGTATACCCTTAATGGAAGCGAATTAGGGATAACAACACACGAAAAGGACTTGGGAATTGTTATAGACAACAAACTATGCAACAATGTGCAATGTCAATCAGCAGTGGTCAAGGCCAGTAAGGTATTGTCATGCATGAAAAAGGGCATTCATTCTCGGGACAAGAATATAATTTTGCCTCTTTATAAGTCACTGGTAAGACCCCATATTGAATATGCTGTGCAATTTTGGGCACCTGTTCTAAAGAAGGATATTATGGCACTAGAAAAAGTGCAGAGGTGTGCTACAAAATTAATAAAAGGAATGGAACATATCAACTATGAAGAAAGGTTAACAAATTTAAACCTATTTAGTTTAGAAAAACGTCGCCTGAGAGGGGATATGATAACATTATATAAATATATTCGGGGCCAATACAAACCATTGTGTGGAAATCTATTCACAAACCGGACTTTACATAGGACACGAGGCCATGCGTTTAGACTGGAAGAAAGAAGATTTCGTCTAAGGCAAAGGAAAGGTTTTTTTACTGTAAGAACAATCAGGATGTGGAATTCTCTGCCTGAAGAAGTTGTTTTATCAGAGTCCATACAGATGTTCAAACGGCTACTAGATGCATACTTGCAAGAACAGAATATTCAAGGATATAATCTTTCAATGTAGGGTAATAACTGCATGATCCAAGGATAAATCTGACTGCCATTCTGGGGTCAGGAAGGAATTTTTTTTCTAGCTTGTTGCAAAATTGTGCTTCAAACTGGGTTTATTTTGCCTTCTTTTGGATCAACAGCAGAAAACAAATGTGAGGTAGGCTGAACTTGATGGACGCAAGTCTCTTTTCAGCTATGTAACTATGTATATATATACAAGAATAGAAACATAGATAGAAACATAGAACCAACTTTATTTAACCTCTATCAGAAAAAAGATATTATGATAACGATAACCCACATAATAGTGCTGTTAAATGCTATTTTCCCTAAAGTGAACCATAAGAGGAAGAGCTAGTGACTAGTCATTGCTATAAGGGAATGATATAAATGCAATAAAAGCCTTACGTATAAGCACAATTGGTTAATGTGTTCAAAGTTGTTCCTTGAAAATATCTAAGGTGGATGGACAGACAAAATAAAGATCCGCTTCTTGCCTGACAACCCATACTGCTGTACTCATGAGACATTATTGAACACAAATATAAATGCTCACGATATCATCAGTGAAAGGGCAGTTTATTTGTGAAAAATGCAAAAAAAACAAATATTAACTCTAGCTTTGGCCTGGGGTTGTGACTAAGTGGCTACTAGAAATTAATGGACATACCCTATTTTGAATACCCTGGGTTGTCCTCTTTTCCAAATCGTATGCCATGATGGGGTTTATTTTCATTCCTGGGCTTCCATATGGTTTCAAAGGCAACATAACCAATCTTGCATGTTTCAATGTGTAACAACTGGAAAGGGGAAAGCCCTATATTTGACCCTGTAAGTTTCTAAACCCCTATAAAATTTGTACATGGGGTACCGTTGTACTCATGTGACATCGCTGAATATAAATGTGTATCTTATTGTTGTAAAAGCTAACAGTATCATGACATTCACAGTTAAAAGGCCACACAGAAAATAACATTTCTCAAACTTAAAATAGTTTCCTATATGAAAGAGGTGAATTATGGTTGAACAGACAAATTCTAAGTTTTGTTTTTGATTCTGTTTTTATCATAACTTGTACAATGGCCTCCCTCGGTAAGGGGTTAATCTATAATATATGGGCCCAATGTTGATTTTTTTTTTTCTTCATAATTTCAAGTTTTCAAGTTCAACCATCAGTGTTATAAAATAATCGCTATACTTAACAGGTGCTTGAGGCAAACAATTGTATCATTTTATAGGGAGCACTTGATTACCGTAATGATTGAGTTTGGAAACGTAAAGATGTTCATTATGACATAACATAACAGAATAACACAGGGATAGAATAGTGCTCCAATCAGATTACAGAATACCAGGATCCATGATAAAGGAAAACTATAGGCACATTAAACACCATTTTTTTTACATCAGGACCAGTTTTTTACATCAGGACATTTAATGTTAAACTTACATTTAAATTATCAAACAAATGAAAACTGTAGCCTCTTATGGAAAAATACTGTAGAATAACATGTCTGGCTACCTATAGATATTATATATTTTATTTCAGTGGAAGGACAAACAGGTCACTGTGGTGATGCATCCTACAAGATTTGAATGCTATGCGTGATCTAACTTTTAGCAAAAACATGAGAATGGGCATGCAATGTAAATGGATTGCCAAGCAAACAATAACTCATTATATATATATCTAAATGCAGCTCATCAAAATTGAACATATGTTTATATATCGCAACAGTTACCATGGTAATATATTCTTTCAGTTCTGCATACTTTGTGAGCTTTAACTTTTTGGCATTTCCCCAGTAATTGTACATGGAATTGAAACTGATTATAAAGTCAGGGCGTCCCCAGAGATGAATTGAAATAAGTTCTTGAGCGTTCATATGACTATATGTTGCCAAAATCAAATCACATGATTTGAACATATAAAACCTAAATGTGTTTCATATTCACAAAGTTTGCTGGTTGTTACATGCAGCATGATATGAATGATGATGTAAAAACTGCTACTTGGTTTTAAAGAACAAGCTTTAAAATTTTCTAGACCACTTTTTATTTGGACACATCCTCCTAATGAATATTCATGATGACAGATCTGATACAGCTCTAAAATTAACAAAAAATGTTTTTGGAATCACCTGAAAGGGCTGTATTTTATTTATATAGTTATTTTGTACCACCCTGGTACCAGTTTAAGCACCAGACTTCATAAGGAATGGAACTTATCTTGCAAAATACTGTCCCGACTAATAGGTGTCTCACAAAGAGAAACAAAAATAGCTGATGAAAAGTTTGTATTACAAATATGCAATTATCACTCTACTATAAGAGTGTTCACTTTTATTTAATAAATGATCTAACGTCATATAAGATATTACTCTTATGTAATCTGGTTAGTGTGTCCAGTTGCTTAGCTACCATACAGTTTTTATTACTACATTCTGTATACTTTGTAACCTACTCTGACTCTTTCCTGGTGGCACAGGGACCCTGTGAACATCTATGTTGCTTTAATATGTTCTATTCATTGTTATGGCAGCATTTTAGCACCAGCATTTCTGCCTATCCATTTTTTGTATTTAAATATTTGCTAACTGCCCTGTTTAAGGCAAACAGGGCTTCTTCTAGCAGCGGGTTAAATTCATATATTTTCTTATGGATTGCAGTCACCTAATTCCTTTTTTCCACTTTTGTATGCATATGTTTAGTAAAATTAATCATAAGATTCACAATGAAAATAAAAAAGATGCAGACAAACCCAAAAGGAGTGGGCTAATCAGCGTACCTCAAAATAAATACATCATATAAAGTACATGTATATATTTTACAGTACACTGATAGGCACATTTTCTCAGAATTTGGTTCATAGATCAAGTAAGAAAATGTAACCAATAGAGGGGAAAAGCTGAGTAGCAGAAATAGGTCTATATTTATATATTATAGATTATACACTGATCAGCCACAACAGTAAAGCTACCCACTTAATATTGTGTAAGTCCCCCTCATCCTGCAATAACAGGACTGATGAAGGGAGGCATGGACTCCACAAACCTCTGAAAAACTTATCCTGTGGTATCTGATGCCGAGACATTAGCAGCAGATTCTTTAAATCCTGCAAGTTGCGAGGTGGGGCCTCTATGGATCGGATTTGTTGTTCTAACATATCACGCAGATGCTCAATTGGATTGAGATCTGGAGAATTTGGAAGCCAAGGAACACCGTGAAGTCTTTGTCAGGGGGGCGGAGCCAATGTCCGAGCTGAATGGATGTGCATTACCTGCTCTCCGAGCCAACCTTCAGCAGAATCTGCAAACATCGGGCTTAGGACCCAAAATGTCCCCTAGCATCCCAACAAACCTCTAGGAAACACCCGCCCAACAAATCGGGCACTCTAACTAAATTTTTCTGCAATAACGCTGAACTTCAGCATGGCGCCTCGGGCCTAAACATGGTGCCCGAGTCCACGCAAGATAGTTCTATGCCCTCAAGCCTGGATGGCTCCACTGTCTCTTTTTTTCACCGCCAATATGGATATAAAGGAAGCCTTACAAAACCTGCCATCCAAGAGTGACCTAGCTAACATGCTGGGTAATCTGGAGGCCTCATTCCAGATGAAACTTGATCATACTGAGACAGCAGTGTGCCAAGTGGGAGACAGGGTCACCTCCCTGGAAGACGACAAGTACATACTATACATGCAAGTACAACAACTTCAAACTATGCTGTCCTCTCACACTCACAGTTTATTGGCACTGCATAGATCTCTTGATGACATAGACAACTGAGGCTGCCGCAACAATCTAAGGATTAAGGGCCTACTAGAAGAGGTATAGGAAAATCTGATGACAACACTGATGAGCTGTTTACCTTCTCCTAAACAAACCACCAACTACAAAAGTGCTCTTTGACAGAGCCCACAGGGCCCTCAAGCCGAGGCGTGCCCCTTCCACAGCCCCCAGAAATGTAATGTGCAGGCTCCACTACTATACCGAAAAGGAGGACATTCTTAAAGCTCTCTCCCAAACTACCCAACAACTCTCATTCCACAACATGCCGCTGCAAATTTATGCAGACCTGTCATGGGCAACTCTCCAAGCTAGGAGGGCCCTGAGACCTATTACTGACCACCTTAGAACTTGGAATTTAAAGTACCGGTGGGGATTCCCCTTTGCACTCATCACGACTCACCAAGGGACAACTCACACTATATCTTCGGTACACAATGTACCCACCTTTCAACAAACTCTAGGTCTACCTGACTCCAACTTGATAGACTGGTACAGAATGCTCCCAAACGTAACTCAACCGCAGCTCCCTCAGCGCACCATATGGCAGACACCATCCAAATGGCGAAGAAACGACCTCCAGGTAGCGCAGAAGAACGCAGCCTCATCTGCATAATCATGCTTCTCCAACAACTACTTTACCTCTGCATACGCATCCAACGGTGACCGGGATGTTTTCTTGCCTACCTTCTTCAACAGAGAGAGACATTTCTGGTGATACACTTCCACTGACCTCATACTCCAACACATCACCAGCCTAACCCAGCTACAAGGCCACCATCTGACAGCAGACAAGATTATCAGTCTGGGGGAGTAGTAAGACGTATCCATGTTATGCCTTCTTGTCTATATCCTCTCCCTCTCTCTGCTATCGCCCGGCAATGGGCTCACACCTTTCCCCTACTACATCTACCTTTCCGCATGTAGCCTCTGCCTGCCTGAACTATCGAATGGGCCCTGGCTCCCATATCTCTTGCACAGTCTATTGCATTATGTTGTGTTATATGTTGTACTACATGTGGAACTATAGCAGTATAGTGCGACCAAACCACATTCACAGAACAGGACTCTTATGAGGTTGGGGACTAGATGGGGGCACACAGGAGATCACATATCAACCCTTATATAAAATATACCTTAATAACACTTACTTCCATAACAGCAGGATGTCCTGTTTGCTCATGGGGAGGGGGGGGGGGCATTGGACAGTGCGGGGGGGGTTGTACTGTTGATACATATGTGTACTGTTACACGCTCATAGTCCCTGAGAGGGGCTAGGAGTAATAACCCCTACCACCTATCCTACAGGAGGTTCATTTGTACATAGTTACTTATTTTTATTTTTCCTTAGCGGACCCCATAGGGGTCAAGTTGAGCGCTCGGGAACCCCCAAATTTCTTTAACTATGGCCACAATTAGAGTGGTCAATCTGAATGTCAGGGGTTTCAACACACCCAAGAAAACAGCACTGGCACTCCACAAAATTGCACAACCTGAAAGCCGATGTGGCATTTATTCAAGAGACCCACTTCAGACAGTACTCAACCCTTAAAAATAATAGGTACCCAGAAGGGTACTTCAACAATTATCCAGGAGCCAAGAAATGGGGGGTGGATATCCTAATATCTTCACAGATACCATTTACCTACCTCAGGACCATAGAGTCTTTCCAGGAGGGGATACTGACATGAACATATCTTTGGACACCCAAATGAACACTACCTCTAGAGCCACTACCTATTAAGCACCAACCCGTAAACAAATAAATCATTTACTTGACAAGGCACAAATATGTGACACCTGGTGCATAATGAACCCTAGCTCTAAGCACTTACTTACTACTCACCAGCTATGGGTACATATTCCAGAACATGCTATTCCTTCCTCACAGGTTTCTCCATCTAATTACGTACACTAGAGGAGACTCACTCAGAGACGCTCTCCCTAGATACATACAAACAATTGCCACACTACAGAACAGCACTGCAGCAGATACAGATACAATGCCCAGATCAAACGGAAACTTTCTCTAGCAAATCCAATTATTATTCAAAGTGAGGCAAAAGTGGCCAAACCACATTCATATGTAAAATCAAAACTACATCTGGTGAAATATCCCACTGCATCCCGGACATACTAAATTCCTTTCACGGCATCTATTCTCAACTATCTAATCTACGCCTAGAACCACCTAGCATGGTGGAAATCACAGAATTTCTCTTGTCAAGAATCACCCAGACCCAACCCAAAAACGTCCACCATTCCCTGGAGCTACCATCTCACAGGGAGGATTCGAATTTGCAGTAAAAAATATCCCTCTCAGAAAAAGCCCAGGCCCTGACGGCTTCATGACCAAATACTATAAAACTTTCACAAAGCTCCTAGAAGCGCCATTCACCAAAGCATTGAAATCCCTCACAAACACATCCTCACTCCCGAACTCAGCCCTGGAGGCACACATTACCTTAATTCCCAAACCAGGAAAAGATCCACTACACTGCGGTAGCTATAGACCTACATCGTTAATTAATATTGACTTAAAAATATTCACAAAAAATCTTAGCCAACCACCTGCGACCACTGTTACAGGGGCTAGTCCACCCTGACAGGGCGGGCTTTGTCCCAAAACCTCCAAGGCTAATGACGCAGAAAAGGCCTTCGACAGGGTGGACTGGTCCCTCCTCATGACAACGCTTGCAGCAATGGGATTTGGCCAGTCTTGGTTGCAGTGGATGAAGGCACTATACTCTAATCTGAGTGCAAAGATTAGAATTAATGGCTAACTTTCAGAGCCAGTCACGATACGGAATGGTATGAGACAGGGGTGCCCACTTTCCCTACTTCTTTTTATACTTACACTGGAACCCTTCCTGCAGGAAATTAGGGACAACCAGAGTATCCAGGGGGTGCAGGTCAAAGACCATAAATACAAGGTCGCTGCAATCGTGGACGACCTACTGTTCTCTATTACTAATCCCAAAACCTCTATACCGGCCCTCTTGCATGAAATCCCCCTATACAACAACATCTCAAACTTCAAAGTCAATTTTACGAAGAGTGACATACTCCCAGTTAACATAACATGCTCTACTAAAACACTTATGCAAACCACTTATCAGTTCACCTGGACAGAACATGTGGTCAAATACCTTGGTGTTAACCTCCCCAGCGACCTTACTAAACTATACCACCTCAACTTCCCTCCCCTGTTGACATCTATCGCCAAAGACTTGGTTAAATGGAATAAACTTCTATTTGGGTGGCTTGCCTGCATACACATACTTAAAATGAACACTCTCCCCAAACTATTATATCTACTACAAACCCTCCCCATTCTCCTACCCAAAATATTCTTCACGTCCATCAAAAGAACATTTACGGAATTCATCTGGGCCCACAAACACCCTAGGCTACTGTACAAACTCCTAACGATGCACAAATTGCCAGGGGGTCCTAAGTTTACCTAACATGGAGCAATTCCATAAAGCCATAACTCTCTCAAGAATATACAAATGATCTAAACCATTCAATCAGAAACACTGGGTGCAATTAGAAGCAATTTGCTTCAGGGTATCAATACACACGATCCCATGGCATGACAAAGGTAGTAGTTTCCTTATACAATCTCACCATCGCCACCCTATAATAGAACCGACACTTAAAACACGGCAGCAAAAAAATTGCAAACCAATGTATCGCCTTATCCTTCTCCGCTCTATCCATTAACATACAACCCACTCTTTCCACCAGATATGAATGCTACCACCTTTAAAACAATGCACGACTCCCACCAATACTACCTTAAGCTAGGTAACCTTCTAACCAATCAGGGCATAAAACCACTAGAGGAGCTGGTAACACATAGCACTCTCACAACACTACAATGCATTAACGTTCAACAACAGCACTTCATCTCCTCAACACCCAACCTTCTCATAGGCCACAGAGAACTAACCACAATTGAAACCTGATGTGACTCACACACCATCAAAACAAAACAGCTATCCGTATTTTACAAGCTGCTACAAGAAACCTCAACTGATTCTAAACCTTAATTCCTCACCCTCTGGGAGGAGGAATTACAGTGCATGTTTACCCCAGTAGAATGCAAACGAATATTCACCAATATCTTCCAATCATCAATCAGTAACGCAACACATGAACACAGCTACAAAAGAATAGCCAGACGACACTACACACCCTCACACCTACACCGTCTCTTTCCGCTCTCCCCTGAAACCCGCTGGTGCTGCCAACAGGTGACAGGTACCCCAGGTCACATATGGTGGTGCGACATTATCCAAACATTTTGGAAGAAGATTATCTCTGAACATAATCACTGGTGTCCAACTTCCCCTCACGACTAAAGTTGTACTGTTCCTGCTATACTCCAGCCCACTTGCCAAACCCCAACGTCTACTAGTCAATCACCTACTGACTGCAGTCAACATGCTCATCCCGTTATATTGGGAAAAAACAGTCCCACCGTCCATTAGAGAATGGATACACAAAGTAGAATCCACAAGACTTGTGGAGGAGGTACACTCCTTCCTAACGCACACATACGCTCTTTACTCAGACAGCTGTTCAAAATGGCTCACCTTTATGAAAAATGGCTCCAGGACGATCGACCTCAACCCCCCCCTTACAGTCCCCCTCCCCTCCCCACTTTGCGCTCCCCCATATTCTTAGTTACAGACGACACGCAGACTAAACATAGGAACCCTTCCGGAACAAGCTATTTAGCCTTACGGAAGCACGTCTACACTATTGCAAACTGTTACTGAATACTATTTTAGTTACGAAAGCTCACACTTCCGCTTGTTTATGTTTATGTTCAATATAATTCTGTTTGCTTAACAATACCGATAATATGTATTGTACCAAGTCTTAAGCATTGTACCATTGTTCAGAACTTATCACTTACCTTATGCTTGAATTGTGTAATCTACCTTTTATATACAATAAAAATTATTTAAAATAAATAAATAACTGTCAAAATTAAACATATTTTAAAAATAATGATTATATTATACTATAAAACAATATTAGACATTGTTTGTATGAAATTAAATAGCAAAAAGATCACATTTTTATAATAATTGATAGTTAAAATCCCAGTATTAAGTAAGTTTAAAAAAGTATAGCCTATGCAATTAATAAAATACATTCTAGTGTTGAGCCGTTCTGTCTCAAGTGCGTTAACATGTTGTAATGTCAAAACAGTACCTAGATATAAGATGGTGTTCTTCCTTGGCACCTGTAGCCCATCTATTCACTGCTGTAATGGCTAATGTTTAAAGTACACTTTGGTGTTATCAGTATACATTTTGCCACTATCTTGACAGAAGATATATACTAAGAGCGCTCAGTTGATGCACTGACCCTATCAGTGTCAAAATACTTACTGAGACAGTGTAAGTGAAAACTACACTTTTCCAATTACAGCAGCGACCCACCAGTTAATCTCAAAATTGACCTTTAAAAATAAAAAGACTCCTTCAATACTACTAAATTATTTTAAATTATCTTAAATTGCCAAGCAAACAAAATGTAAAAAGCACATGGTTACAAAAGTGTATAAACTGATCTCTAAAATATTCCTTATTTAAAATAAATAAATAACAATAATTTACCTAAGTACAACTATCCAAACTTGAAAATACTGCAATCATAATATTAGTCAATAAAATATAACTTATTGAAAGCATAAACATGAATAACACAGAGTTTGAGGCTCCTGTGGACGGTGACTTTAAGCATTTTTTTTTACAAACTGGATCCTAATGGACTTTTGGTCACCTAACTGATGCTGGACATTGTCATGCTTGGCATGAGGACATCCAGCATCAGTAAAATCACCATAGCATTGAAGCAATGCTTTACTATGTGAAGGGCCTAATGGGCATGCGGGGCATGCACACTACCACCTACATCGGATGACATCAGAGAAGGCAGAACACTGACTCAGTACCGAGGGACATTGGCCCTGGAATATGGTAAGTGACAAAAAACGATTTTAACCATTTAGCTGCTGGGGGCACGAGGGAGGGACTGCCCAGAGGGCTCTATTGTGTTAGGAATACAGATTTGTATTACTACCACTATAGAATCCCTTTAATGCCCAATGCAACACAAAATACCAAAACAAATTACAGTAAAATACGCTGAAGAAACACAGAGATGGTAATAGCAGAGAAATTTAAACACAAGCAGAGCAAACTGTATAGCTAAAACATATTGTGCAGAGGTTGGAAAGTCAACCAGCATTATCTTGTGTGTATACATTCCATAAAGAATGATTTCCCTTGTTCAACATATAGGTTAATCTGAAGAGTAGAACCAGTGAAATTAAAACTAAAATAGTAGATAAAAAACCCATAAACCTTATGAACAAAAAAAATAATAACAAAGCTTGTAACACATAATTAACAGTTAGTTAAAACATACTATGTATTTTTTTTTTTTTACAGAAACAAATAAACGAAAAATAGTTTATAGTGACCTGGCCTCTTCCTTCTATGTTCTTCTTCACAAGATGATAAGGATAACAAAGATTTCCACCCACTTTGAGGGTTTTCTGATACAACTTCCTCAGCTAAGAAAGTTAAAGTTTCTATCATAAGGATACCCTCCATCAGTTTTCAAAGAGTTTATTTAAATATATCCAACACTTTGAAAAGCATTTCTGTTAGGTACCATTTTATCTACATATATATTACTGGAATTGTATGATAACAGAAATTTGAGTCTACTAATTGCACAAACTATTTTGATTTTCTTGTTTTCTAACTTCAAATAATAGTAGAAATATGTTTGGTCACAGATGAAAACATGGTCAAATAAGTATTTACATTTTTACATTCTAGATTTTTTTTATAAGTGGTACCAATATAAACTGTTCACATTTTTTTTTATACATTACCATTGTAGTTTCAGCAATTGATCCAAAACTGTTTACAAATATATTGCATGTTACATTCACCGGTGGCCCTGCAAATAAATTTAATAATTAGTCTTTTGAAACTGAAAGCTTTTTTTTTAAATTAAGTTTAGTTTAACATATATACAATTATAAATATGTACAAAGGACGATATTAAAATCGTATAATCAGGTTTTTTTCACCTGTTGTGTCGCCTTCCCTTCCCCCTCCCCTTTTTTTTGCTTTATATATTCAATTATATAAGCTTCGAAAAGGGAATTTATTGTAAACAATGTAAATCACCAATGTTATGCAACAGTTCTAAGCAATTGACACAAAGAGAGCATCAGAGTTATTCAATAATATGAAAATTCAAAGTGAATTAAAAATGAATTTGTAACATCAAAAAAGCAAAACTGGAAAAATTCTCAAAGACTATTTTGGGCTTAAAACATTAATATATCTTTAATTCCCTTTCAATTCTGACTTTAGTAAATAACCTGTATATATTAAACGGTGGGTCAAAATATTTTATTAAAAAAACAAATGCACTAGTCTGTTGTGTGAATTTCCTCAAAACTTACCAGAACTTCTTGCATGCTGGTGTGATCTCTTTTTTTATCCTGGTTGGGTTTATGCACTTAACCACAGCTTTGATATGAAAATTTCCTTTTTTCAATTCAGGTATTTACCAAACATCTAACAAGCTACAATTAAATGAATATCAACCTACTATGAATCAAATCATTTTTGGGTTATACTTGTGAATTTCTGTTAATTTAAAGTGAATTAAGTGAGCCTCTCACATTTTAGACAAACATATCCAATCTGTAACATATCTCAAAGTCAGCTAAATGTTTAGTTTGGCTATCTTGACCTAAAATTTTAAATTCACTTTCAATTCACTTTGCATTCATCACAATTCGCAGATTAGTGTAGAGATTTTAGAGAAGTATTACATAATGTATTTTTCATTTGACCTCACTGTTTTTTTTTCCTTTTGAAATATTTTCCTGTTTAATTTCACATTACCAATATCTACAGGGTGACCAAATATTGTGACCTTTGACATTACGCTACCTGGAGGCTGCACATAAATGTTAGTGCAGTGAAAGGTTTTCAGGAGCTATTGCTTCATATCGGCTGGATACTATTCACCAGACACCAATTCCAGCTGATGTGTTGTGGCATGTAATATATATGTTCCATGTTTAATAATTCAGATGCTAAAATGACGTGAGTATTGCAGTAAGCAGTGATACTTTTTTATTGGACAAACAATACATATTACAAATGAAACAAAAGGAAAAGACAACATGAAGAAAAAAAAAGAATTAAACCTTAGCCTTTATTTTAAAGGGACTCTCCAGTGCCAGGAAAACAATCAGTTTTCCTGGCACTGCAGGTCCCCTCTCCCTCCCACCTCCCATCCCCGGTTGCTGAACGGGTGAAAACCCCTTCAGTCACTTACCAAAGGCAGCGATGATGTCCCTCGTCGCTGCTTCTTCCTCCGCCGCTGCCGCTCCTCCCCTTCATCACGTCAGCCGACAGGGGAGACTGATCACACCCGCCGGCTGGGAAGACCTAATGCGCATGCACGGCAATTAGACCTCTCCATAGGAAAGCATTGAAAATGCTTTTCAATGCTTTCCTATGGGGATTTTAGCGACGCTGGAGGTCCTCACATAGCGCGAGGACGTCCAGCGACGCTCTAGCACAGACCTGTGCTAGAATCCCGGAAGCGCCCTCTAGTGGCTGTCTGGTAGACAGCCACTAGAGGAGGAGTTAACCCTGCAATGTAATTATTGCAGTTTATGAAAACTGCAATAATTACACTTGCAGGGTTAAGGGTAGTGGGAGTTGGCACCCAGACCACTCCAATGGGCAGAAGTGGCCTGGGTGCCTGGAATGTCCCTTTAATTTATATAAAAAAGGAATAGTAGAAACCTATGGAAACCTGTAGAAACCTGGTGGTAGGTAATAAGCTAATCAATTATTAATTACATCTATCCAGGCATATGAATATCCAGTGTCAAAAAGTATATGTAGCAGAGAAAAGAGGACTTTTACGTTCTACAGAGAATAAGTAATTTATAACCCATTAAAGTAACATTTAAGTATATAAACACTTGCAGCAATTTGTGTAAAAATAGTCCTTGTAGGTGTAATCAATAACTTATTAGACTGTTACCCAGCACCAAGTTTTACTATTTCCTAAAGGTTATGTTCATAAAGGTTATGTTTTAATAATTTTTCTTTCTTCTGGTTGTGTTATACCTACTCAAGCAACCTTTACCTCCTTCCCTATCTAGCTTGAATTACAGTGTGGCTAACAATACATATTAAAATACAAGCTTGCAAAAATTTATGCTTTTCTTCAAGTCAGAAAAAAATTTACTTAATCAAAAATTCATAAAAAAATATTCATCTTGTGTAAAATTAACGTAAATTCAATTTGTGAGGTTTATAAAAAACAGAAATAAGACTAGGGATGTTGTATAAATGTGAAACAAGAAGAAGCACTTTGGTCAAACCTTTATTGTCAGAGTAGAGCAGTGGTTCTAAATCAGACTTCATGACCCAGCAACAGTCCATGAATTATGTATTTACAGTTTTTTTTGTCAATCTTTGTTGTATTGAGGCAAGCAAACAATTGATGACATTCAAAAGGCTAGTCACAATAGGTGTATATTGTAGTGGATTGGGTGCTCTAGCTACAATGTTATTCCCTTTTGTTTGGCTGTCCGTACACCCCCCATTCATTTACCGAACCAACTATGTGTGGGTCCCCAGATTCCTTTTGTATGTTGGTCAGCCTGTGGCCATTATTGGTGCAGGGTATGTTAAATGTATTGCTTGTCTAGCATAGGGCTCTTCGATTATAACACTGCAAGGTTGTACTGCTGGTGAGAGGTGCTACCTTGAGTGGTTTATGGTTGTACACCCGGAAGGTTGGGTCATCTAACTAATAGTACAATGATGAGGTAGGTTAGCAGTCAGTCACCATATTGATGTTGCTTGTCCTTAAGGGTTTCTGTGTCTCTATAGCGATCTTTTTTCCCTTGCGGTCTATGAGGCCACGAGTGTGTTGCATAGCAGAGAAAAAATGAGAGAAGGAGAGAGAAAGGAAAAAGTAGAAGAAAAAAAAGGCGGGGGGGTAAGTTTAGTTTCAAAGTTCAAATGTAATTTTAAAGTGAACCAACAGGTCCCCTTGCTTCGTTTCCCTCCACCCCATCAGTCTGAGATGCCCGCTGAACATCTTAATCTGTCAGGAAAGAACCCGAGCCTCTCACACTCCTAAGTAAGCTCACTAAATGTAGGTTAGCCAGGGCGTCCAGTTTTGGACATATTTCTCTGTGCGTCCCCTTAGGGCCGCCGTCAGCGATTCCATGTTGTAGATCTCCTCAACTTTAGCTACCCATTGATGAAGGGTGGATGCACTAGCCTGTTTCCAGAGTACTGGGATCAGGCACTTTGCAGCAGTTAACAAGGGGAGGGTCAATTATTTTTTTATATACTTTCAGTGACACTGTGGTGTAATGCAGTAACATAGTCAGTGGTATCTGTGATGTCCTGGATCTTGGCGTGTACCATCTTCTAGAAGTGAACGAGTACGGGACATGACCACCAAATGTGGAGTCTGATTCCCTTGTCTGCGCTGCAATGCCAGCATTCCCTTGGAATTTCTGCGTGCATGTCTGGGGTTCTGTACCAGAATGTTAGTAATTTGTAACCTAGCTCTTGGAACTTGGAGCTTATTCAACATTTGTGTGTGAGAGTAAAGATTTTATCCCAGTCTTGGTTCGGGAGTGTGACTTCCGTTTCCCTTTTCCATCTACTTGTGTACCCGAGAGGAACGTCACTGTCACCCAACAGTAGCATCATGTACATAGTAGAAATGACCCACAAGATATGTCCACGGGTGGTGCAGAGGTGTTCAAAGTGTGTAGGGGATCTGTGCAGATGCCCTCAGCCCTTTATGGACGTGTAATACATTTTAATTTGGTGGTAACGAAACTGGTCCAGTGGGGTCGGTTGTCTGTTGGGTAATAGTGCTGCTATAGTTTTAAGTTGGATAGTAGAGCACCATTGGTGCATGTACACCCAATCAGTGGCCCCGAAGCCAGCCTGGTCCCTAGCACTCAGTCCTCCGGCCAAATCTGGGTTGTTCATGATGGGGGTGAGTGGGTTGGGGGAGGTCGTTAGTTGTCGTGGTAGCGGAGCGTGCACCAAATGCCTAGTGTAGCATCTATCATGGGGTTGTTAGTTCATAGGGCACCTATCGTTAGGTTACCCAGCCACAACATGGATGGTATTTTGCCATCAGCCTGTTGAATCTCCATGTCTACCTATTGTTTCATGGGCGAGCGTGCCAATCCAGAAATCTATGCAAATGGTACCCCCAGCCTGCTTGGTTAGCTCTAGTGGATCCCTTCAGAGTTTTATGGGAGGGTGGTTCCACACAAACCGCCGTATCGCAGTCGCGATAGAACTAAAGAATGCTCTCGGACTGTAATGGGTATGGTCTGAAACAAGTATAAGTTCCACCCAAGTTGAACCCCGTGACACACCCATCCTGTCTGACCACCTCCATAAATGGCTCTAGAGAGAGGGCAAACAGGAGGGGGGACAGCCCTGATGTGTACTGTTCCGAATAGGAAATGGGGACGTCAGCGCACCATTGGGGTCGTACATAATGATTACACCCATGCTCGGATATTTGTGTCAAAGCCCATCTGCTGTCGCATGGAAGAAAGGTAAAGCCAGTCTACCCGGTCAAATGCTTTCTCCACATCAGTGGAAAGAAGCACCTCTTGGATGACCGGGCCACGTGGATGATGTTAAGGGCTTTGATGGTGTTATCGCGTCCCTCTCTGCCTGGGATAAAGCCCACCTGGTTTGAGTGGATCAGACCAGGGAGGAACTTTGAGAGCCGCAGGGCCATAGCTTTTGCAAATAGTTTGAGGTCCGCGCTCAAAAGCGAAATAGGTCAGTAGCTAGCGCAGTTGGATGGGTCCTTGCTGTCTTTGGGTATGATTGTCTCTATTGCGGCAAGTGAGTCTGTCAGGAATTGTCCTCCGGTGTTGATGGAGTTTACCCCCTTCAAAAGTTTAGGAAGGAGGACGTCTCGGAAAATTCCTAAATATGCCAGGGGAAGACCATCTGGCTCTGGGGCCCGGTTGGTTTTAGAAAGCTTTATTGCCTCATTCAGTTCTTCAATGGTCAATGGCTGCTCCAAGTCATCGGCAGCCTCAGTCGGCAGTCTCTTCTCCAAGAAGTTGGATATCATGCGACGCTGCCAGTGGGAGGCCTCGCCCTGGTGGGATTGGGCTAATTTGTACAATTTGGTATAGTAAGCTTGGAATGCTTGCATATACCTTTGTGCAGTCTAGTCTCACCTTTCCCCTTTGGTCTGATTTTGTGGATATGGCACAGTCGTCGCCTATCTCGCAACTGTCGAGTAAGTAATCTCCCAGTCTTATTGGAGTGTTCAAAAAATAACCTAGCAGACTTCTTGAGGGTGAGCAGGAGACCCTGCAATAGGAGGTCTTTCAATTGCCTAATGTCAGAATTACTAGTTGATCCAGCACATAGAACTGTATCACACCTAGGACTAAAGATAATGTCTTACCGGTACTTAATGTACCAGAGAATAGTCAGAATACTTGCCGAGGTCAGGGACACAGGATGAGACACAACGATGAGGGAAAGCCAAAAGTCAAGGGTACCAGAATACAGGGAAGTCAAACGGAGCCAAAGTCAATAACCAGAAATATACACTCAGGAATACACTCTCTGACAACCACTAAGGGAAATCATGACAGGGCAATGATAAAAAGGAAATAGGAACTTAAATAAGCCTCCCTTAGATCTGATTGGCTGTAGCCGGCCTTTGACCCCAGAACGTGCGTGTGCGTCCTTTGCGTGACGTCACATGCATACGGCGACGTTGTCAATACCGTGGGGTTATAAATTGGAATGGAACCGCAGTGGCTGGTGTCCTTCAACATTCCGCAAGAGTCAGATACACTGGCACATGGTTGCTGAGTAGCACCTACGTTAATGCCAGAAAGACATTTTCCATTATGGCCACCACAAGGTGAGGATGAACATGTGACACCTACGTGTCTCTGTCAGTAGGAGGTACGTGTTGTCTGCTTGTGTCTGTTTATGTGCATCTTCCAGATCAGTGATTGGCGTATCAATGAACACATGCTTCGGGCCTGGTCCTTCTTACGGTGTGTGCATACTTGAAACCTGAGCCCATGTTATTTGTGTGCGAGAGTAGGAGTAGTAAAAAGGAAAATAAAAGGGGGGGGAGAGGGAGGATAAAGTGGAGAAAGAAAGGTAAAGAAGAAAATAGAGGAGTTCAAGAACTCAAATGACTCTATATCGGGTGTGTACGGTCAGTGAAGGTGGAGCTTAACAGTCCCCGTTCACCACGTTCAAAATATGTCTAGAACAATTTTGTGCATTGAGGTCTCTATGAGCACCCAGCCCACATGTCAGCGAAAAAGTGATGCGTACATTAGCAGGCATGTGCTGGTGACTGGGGGAGTATGAGTCTGGGTAAAAGTTGCCCTACACGGACTATTTCCCAGTCGTGTGGACTGAACCCTCAAGGCAGCCACCACATCATGTCAGCTTGGCCGTCAGGGTGTCTGTGCATATGGGTGTGGCCCGCCGTCTCCAGGTCATATACAGGTCATGTGGTCAGGATTTTAGTCACTACTACTAGGCAAGAGATAAATACATCTTTTGTGTAAGCCAACTACTTCTCAATCTTGACCCAACTGTGGTCCAATCTACAAAAATGGCAACAGTGAACTTAGATACTTGAAGCATATCATGACAGTTAGGGACCTCTAACATTCCCAGATCCCTCTCATGCACCCCCCTCCCCGACCCAGCAAGACCTATCCATCCTTAGTTCCACTCCGCCTAACAGCAGTCAGTGTTGTGGTGGGACGAGTGGTCTCTAACGACAGTGGAACCAGTGACATTTTATGTGGTATATCCATCCTGATGAAACCCATCCTCCTCCTCCCCAACCCCGTGACCCGCTCCAGCAGGCACCCAACCCCTCTGCACACCCCTCTGGTGGTGTCCCTTGGATCATACATCATTTAAGTAAAGTGGTGTGTCCCATACCCCTCGGCAATCCCCCCTCTCACTCGTCTCTCTGGGGGTCCCAGGGCAAAGCACAAGGGGCCCTGCAGGGAGGGTATAGGCCCAAACCCCAGACGTATCAACACAGTAAGCAGTAGCATCAATAGCAATAAACCTGTCTTTTTTCATGAAATGTTACAGGCATGGAGCAGTCCATCTCTGTGGGGTCTCTCCCTGATGCCAATATGGTCAGGCACCTACAATGTCCACCAGCAACCAGTGTAGGGGTCGCCTGGGAACCCTGTGTGGGGCATAGTCCCCGGAGGGGCGGCATTTGACAAACCAGAGGTGGAGTGGGAAAGGGGACACTCATCATACTTCACCTGCATATTTCAGATGAGTTCCCCCAAGACCCAATAATGGAGACCAACCCAAAGTGAAAGGCAAGGAGCCTGGCCTGAGGAAGGTGTATCCGGGCTTACTGCAAAGTCTTTCTATGAAGACAATGGCCGTGGCCTGACCCGTTACTCCCAGAAAGTATGAACTATGTCTCGAGGTCAAGTCTCCCAGAACCGGAGCAGCAACTGCCAGGGGGGCTTGGGTTAAACTTCAGGCAGGCGGGAAGGCAATGGGGGTCAGTCATGGTTAATGGCCAGGGAGTGGGGACCTCTGATGGTCCGTGTCAACCCCTACTCAATCACTCTTCTGGGCCATTTGGACTATTGAGACCACCTCTTCTTCATCCCAAGTCAACTTGATTTGCACCAGGTTGGTTTCCAGGGTCGCACTGGGTTTTCAGAGCGGGGTGCTGGGCTCTCGAGTATAAAGTTCAATATGGCTACCGCTGGTAAGCTCATTGCGAGAAGAAACCTTGGGACATCGTTGGGCCACAGGATAATGTGCCATGCATTGCCCACTTTAACCTGTAGGCTGAAGGGGAATCCCCATTTGTATAGTATTCGCTGTTCATGTGGCATGCGGGTCAATGGTCTCAACGCACATCTAGCTCCCAATGTGAGGACAGAGAGATCCTGATACAACAATACTTGGGCATCCATTTGGGGATGGTTTGGAGTGGTCTGGTCACCTTCATGATAGTGTCCTTCAGGGAGAATGAGAGTAGGCAGCATTTCGTGTCTCTTGGCTGACCATCCACTCTGGGGGGTCTGAGCGCTCTGTGGGCCTGCTCTATATCAAAATCTTCAGATGCTGTCTCACCAAGTAGTTGTGTGAACAGGCTGGACAATATTTCCAGGAGCATTTCCTCTGGCTCCTCAGGAAGGCCCTGTATGCGTATGTTATTGTACCGACCCCTGTTGTTCAGGTCCTCCTCTTATCGGCATAGTTCCAGAAGCACTGATCACTGTCTTGCAGTAGCAGTGTCAGCAGCATGTTGGTTTTGCTGTGTCAGCATTCTATCTACCTCCAACTCCTCCACCATAGTTTCCAGGGCCGTGAGGTCCCTCCATACCTCATTAATCTCTTCGCGGATTGCCGTCCACAGTTCTGTGAGCATTTCTGCCTAAACATGTTGGCAGAGATAGAGGTCAGTTTGGCAGACATTTGTGTGAGTGTCTCGCTGCCCTCTAGACTATGCACGAAACTCGCCATGCTGTCTGATCCCGGCGAGGTAGGTGCCATCTTGTCTGGGTCGCAGGTGCCCCACAGGCCATGAGGAGTGGAGAGGAATTCATCCATGGGACCGGTGGCATGCTTCGGGGAAGCAGCATTGAAAGGTAATAAAGATCCTGAACTTATTTTAAGCATATCTTTTTTTATCTTGACATTTTTTATTTTTGTTGTGAAAATGTGTACAAACAGACTTGCGAGGCAACACCAGCCATAGCAAGTGTTGCTTTAAAAATTAAAAAAGAATAGACCAAAAATAAATACAAAATAATATACAAAAAATAAGTATTAATAAAATATTATTAATATAAATTTTTTGTTTGTTATATATATTTTTTTATTTTAGGTATATTAATTTTTATTATTTCTTTTTTGTCTATTTTTTGTCTATTCTTTTTATATTAAGTTTTATATTGATTTGTCATGGTTTTCATCTGTTATTTTTGTTTTCTCTTTTTCTTATTTTTTTCTTTCTTTTTATTTTGTTTCTTTTCTTTATGCTATGATAGCATCTCTATTTGGGTTTGTTTTGGGGTCCATTTCTTATTCTGTTTTTTTATATTGATCTGATACTGTCAACCCTTTTTCTTAGTTCCATATAAGGGTGTGCTTCGTATTAGACGCTTAGTGTCATTTGCCTGGTAGTACAGAGGTCCGGTGTGGTCTGTGCATGCCACACACTATATTTGTTTTCTGTCCTTTGCCATGTATGCACTCTTCCATGTGGAGATGCGCCCGCATCTTGAATAATATATATCAATTACACTTAGATATATATACAGTATATATATATATGGTTTAGTTGTTATGTAGTGCTTAATAAAGACCTCTTAGCAGTTTGAAATGTTGCTTTGTTGATCCAATAGACATGCATGTGGCTTGAATTCCATGAATGCCTGGAGATATTTCCTGTTCTCTGAATCACAGATCATAATGCTCAGGCGATCACTGCCTCATGGCATGCCACGGAGGGTAGAGATATGTGGAGACAAGCTGAAATTCTATACAATTGAATTCTATACAATTCAATGCTTTTCTTAAGGGGAACCTGGCCCAATCTCCACTGATTCCTTTACCTTGATTTTCCCTACAATGAATTTTTTCAGTGAAGGTAAGTTCCCACCTCTGGTCCAACAGCTCCACTTGTAGGTGCGAGAGCTCTAGTGCAATGGTCATCTTGGACCAATTACAGAGTCTCCAGGCTTTTGAAGCTTTGTACAGATATGGCTGTATTATATCCAGTGAGGCAGTTTGGCAAGTTTCCCCCATTTGACTGAGATAACCCCCACTGGTCCAAGAGGCTGGTTATGGAGCAGAGAAGAGTCCTCAAGATATTGAGTACTGGAGCTGGGAGATTGCTGGCTTCTCCTAGCTGTCCAGGTTTCAGGTGCACTAGGCCACAGGACCAGTCATGTTGAGTGCTCTTAGAAATGGTGTAATCTGTGCATAAAGGGTTTCAAGCTATGAACAAGCTGGTCCATTGCCATATATAGTCAAGTTTGGGGGATTTTGGGATGTTTAAACACCCCAGTTAACTCTGTATTTCAGAAGTCACAAAGAAATGCGTCCAGTGATCTTGGGGGTCAGGCCTTGCCTCCTTATTTTGAGCATATTTTAAACACCATATTTAAACAGTAATATTTAAAGGAACACTTTTAAAAGTACCAGTTTAGTAGATATGCCCCTCAAAAAATATGTACATAATTTGTTTTGCATGTTTTCTTTGGAAATAAAACAAATCTTGGTCCTCACCTTTTTCCCCAGCACAGACACGCACATTTGCAGCACTCGGAAGGGGGATTGGCAGTTTAAATTTGGTGAAAATCCAACATCTGACCACAAGAGGTAAAATATTTTGCCCTATTTATATTTTTACATAGGACCACAAAGGGTTAATATATATTTCCCCAGGTATATTTTATATGTTGCATCATTACCTTGAAATTGCCATATCACGCACACATAGTCATATTTCCTATTTTGACACATACAAACAAATACATGCACACACATATAGACTCTGATACATGTACACACGTACACACAAACACATTGATACACACAATGGAACAAAGACACACACTTTGACAGATATAGACACACAATCACAGTGTGTGTCTGCCAGTGTGTATTAGTACTTGTGTGAGTGTCTGGCATTTTGTAACTGTGTATGTGCTCGAGAGTGTGTGTCTGGTAGTTGAGTATCCTTGTAAATCTGTGATTATGTATCTGTGTATATTTGTAGCTGTTTTTGTGTCTGGAATGCATATCTGTGTCTGTGTGTGTCTGTGAGCTGCTTGCAGTGTACTGTGTGAATGGTGGGCTGCCTGTGGTCTTGATGTGTGCATTGTGTTTGTGGCATGAGCATGAGGGGTAACTGAGGGTAGCAAAAGGGTTATTATTAATATTACTAACATTTATGTACTAATCATAAAAGTTTATGACAAAAGTTTGGCTTTCACAACTTTTACGCAATCTTTTCATTTAACCAGAGTGCAAAGCTGAAAATAACATATTTATTTTTGTTATTTATAAGAACCGCTTTCCATTTTTCACTAAGAGCATTGCCCTGATCAATTTAGTATGTAAATTAGCAAATTATTATTATCTAGCAGAATGAACCACATAATGATTTCATATCAGCTATATCTGTCATTATGCCAGAGTGACCCACTATTCGTTTTTCTAAAAAAGCAAGAGAGTTCTACATTTGAAGCCAAACAAAAGAATAATTGAAAGAAAAAGCTAAAAACATTTGCTTTTAATCACGTACATTTACAGCTGTATATATCAAGCATCCATTAGCATAACTAAAATGGTTGTATTCACTAACCATCAAACTGTAATGAACTGAAAACAGAACGACAATTTCAGTTTTGAATTATATAGAATTCAATGCTTTTTTAAATACTTTTCTTCTAAATACTTTTTAGGTTTTCTTTGTAAAGGAAGATACCGTTCTTTTAATTTTATTGTATAGTATAGTTAGATATTGCTGTGTCGAATTCAGTGAATGGCTGCTTTACCGTGATAGTGTCTTCTTACTAAAATTGATAACTGGAAACATGACCTTGCGACAGAAAGTTAAGCCTGTGCCGAAAATGCATTTTAGCACAATGTTACTTTGAAGGTAAATTTATGGCTGGAATTAACTACCAGGAAAGTAGGAGATCCCTCACCGGGTCTATCTTCATATATAGCAATTTTGTATTTATTTGATCAAGTGGGACTGCATCTGTGATATTACATATCTGCCCTCGCAATAGAAATATTTGCTGATAATCTAGTTTTGATAGAGGAGCAATTAAGTGACAGACAGTAAAATCCTATAAATGCCACCAAGATCTGCTCATGTACTAATGAACAGTTGGCCTAATTTTAAGGGGTTAATTTGCAGAAGTCTCCAAGTAGGTCACCTGATCATCTTAGTAGCCTGGATATACACAGAGCACAGAACAGAAAATTAGAAATTATAAAATATAATTAACAAACATCAAAAGGGTGAAAAAAGTACAAAGCAGAAACACGGAACAGGAAGAAAAACACTGAAGGGAGCAGAATGTGTACATTGGAAAACAGAAAAGAATACGGGGAAAGAAATAACAAAATACTACAGGTAGGTATACAGGAACATATTAAAAAGGATAGAAGATTAGCAAGCATTTTTGTGTTCTTTAAATATAGAAACATAGAAACATAGAATGTGATGGCAGATAAGAACCATTCGGCCCATATAGTCTGCCCAATTTTTTTTTAAAATACTTTCATTAGTCCCTGGCCTTATCCTATAGTTAGAATAGCCTTATGCATATCCCACGCATGCTTAAACTCCTTTACTGTGGTAACCTCTACCACTTCAACTGGAAGGCTATTCCATGCATCCATTACCCTCTCAGTAAAGTAATACTAAATTAAACCTTTGTCCCTCTAATTTAAGACCTCTTGTTGTGGTAGTTTTTCTTCTTTTAAATATAGTCTCCTCCTTTACTGTGTTGATTCCCTTTATTTATTTAAATGTTTCTATCATATCCCCCCTGTCTCGTCTTTCCTCCAAGCTATACGTTAAATTCCTTTAACCTTTTCTTGTAAGTTTTATCCTGCAATCCATGAACCAGGTTAGTAGCCCTTCTCTGAACTCTCTCTAAAGTATCAATATCCTTCTGAAGATACGGTCTCCAGTACTGTGTACAATACACCAAGTGAGGTCTCACCAGTGTTCTGAACAATGGCATGAGCACTTCCCTCTTTCTACTGCTAATACCTCTCCCTATACAACCAAGCATTCTGCTAGCATTTCCTGCTGCTCTATTGATATGAAAATTGTATTGAATGACTGTGTCAGATTTGTCACCACAACGCGCATATTAAAAAAAAAAATAGGGATAATGATAATGTGGTTGTGGTGCAGCAGGCAGGTTCGTTTAAAAACAAGTCAAGCTACTTGTTCACTAGGGAAAAGATTGCTAGCCCTTCCCTCGTTAGTTGCATAGTAATAGAAGTTGAAAAAAAATCTTTATCAAGTTCAGCCTTTTGCACATATCTGTTTCTACTCTTGATCCAAAAGAAAGCAAGAACCAGAGTGATGTGGCAAACAACTAACAAAGATGGCCGCATAAGTTAAGAGTGCCTCAAAACTGTAGGCAATAAAGTATGATTTCACAGGCAAAAAAACGCATCATGTGCAAGTCACGCAAGACTGTCCAATAGCTTCCTGATTTATTAATCACTCTTTCTCTACTCCTCCTACTCTTGCTCCTCTTTCCAACACTCTTTTAATTTTCTTTTTTCCCTCTTTTCTTTTTTTTGTGTCGGGGATGGCATGTGGTCACCTTATGCTCCGGTTGTCCTTGTCATCTACACTATAAATGCAAGATGCCTTAATTTACCAGACAAACAACTGATGCGAGACCTTAAGGCAAACAAAGTAGCTATTGCTTTTATTTAAGAAACACATTTCAGTGGAAGCTATTTACCAGTTTTCGGAGCCATAGCTTTCTGCAGGCCTTCTAACTCACCTGCAAGTCAAATGGAGTAGGAATTATCTCTATTTCTGAGGTCTTATTGAGACTTAACAATACATGCTAGCAGATGTATATGCTCTTAACACTAAAGAGTTCACATATGTGTGCAAAATACTTAGAATACAGATAACTTTGTGGAGGTCATACTCATAGTATATGGGTAGTGGTTATGGTTTAAAAAATGCCCCAGGGCCAGGATTTCCATTAACATGTGGAATGAGGAGCCTACCTTTGGGTAAACACCTCTTATATATCTTTGGAATTTCCTCTGATAGCCCATGTTGAGAAAGCACCAGGGAGGTGCAAACGCGTCCAGGGCTCAAGCATCACATTTTTTTCAGGTAGTGGTGTGGGTGGTGTCTCCCTTGTCTGGCAGCAGCAGTTATTACTACAGGGAGTGCAGAATTATTAGGCAAGTTGTATTTTTGAGGATTAATTTTATTATTGAACAACAACCATGTTCTCAATGAACCCAAAAAACTCATTAATATCAAAGCTGAATATTTTTGGAAGTAGTTTTTAGTTTGTTTTTAGTTATAGCTATGTTAGGGGGATATCTGTGTGTGCAGGTGACTATTACTGTGCATAATTATTAGGCAACTTAACAAAAAACAAATATATACCCATTTAAATTATTTATTATTACCAGTGAAACCAATATAACATCTCAACATTCACAAATATACATTTCTGACATTCAAAAACAAAACAAAAACAAATCAGTGACCAATATAGCCACCTTTCTTTGCAAGGACACTCAAAAGCCTGCCATCCATGGATTCTGTCAGTGTTTTGATCTGTTCACCATCAACATTGCGTGCAGCAGCAACCACAGCCTCCCAGACACTGTTCAGAGAGGTGTACTGTTTTCCCTCCTTGTAAATCTCACATTTGATGATGGACCACAGGTTCTCAATGGGGTTCAGATCAGGTGAACAAGGAGGCCATGTCATTAGATTTTCTTCTTTTATACCCTTTCTTGCCAGCCACGCTGTGGAGTACTTGGACGCGTGTGATGGAGCATTGTCCTGCATGAAAATCATGTTTTTCTTGAAGGATGCAGACTTCTTCCTGTACCACTGCTTGAAGAAGGTGTCTTCCAGGAACTGGCAGTAGGACTGGGAGTTGAGCTTGACTCCATCCTCAACCCGAAAAGGCCCCACAAGCTCATCTTTGATGATACCAGCCCAAACCAGTACTCCACCTCCACCTTGCTGGCGTCTGAGTCGGACTGGAGCTCTCTGCCCTTTACCAATCCAGCCACGGGCCCATCCATCTGGCCCATCAAGACTCACTCTCATTTCATCAGTCCATAAAACCTTAGAAAAATCAGTCTTGAGATATTTCTTGGCCCAGTCTTGACGTTTCAGCTTGTGTGTCTTGTTCAGTGGTGGTCGTCTTTCAGCCTTTCTTACCTTGGCCATGTCTCTGAGTATTGCACACCTTGTGCTTTTGGGCACTCCAGTGATGTTGCAGCTCTGAAATATGGCCAAACTGGTGGCAAGTGGCATCGGCAGCTGCACGCTTGACTTTTCTCAGTTCATGGGCAGTTATTTTGCGCCTTGGTTTTTCCACACGCTTCTTGCGACCCTGTTGACTATTTTGAATGAAACGCTTGATTGTTCGATGATCACGCTTCAGAAGCTTTGCAATTTTAAGAGTGCTGCATCCCTCTGCAAGATATCTCACTATTTTTGACTTTTCTGAGCCTGTCAAGTCCTTCTTTTGACCCATTTTGCCAAAGGAAAGGAAGTTGCCTAATAATTATGCACACCTGATATAGGGTGTTGATGTCATTAGACCACACCCCTTCTCATTACAGAGATGCACATCACCTAATATGCTTAATTGGTAGTAGGCTTTCGAGCCTATACAGCTTGGAGTAAGACAACATGCATAAAGAGGATGATGTGGTCAAAATACTCATTTGCCTAATAATTCTGCACTCCCTGTACAACTTGTTACTCCTTCTATTAATTTTTTTTTCCCATTTTTGCAAAGTTTGTTTCTTTTGCCTGGAAATCTATGTTAGTTATGACACATTATATTATTTGTATGACACATTATGCCTGTTTAACCTTCAGCATTCATGAGGGCTGCCATGACAGTTTAATGCCATGAATTCATGATTTTTATACTAATACTTGTGCACTTTTTAATAATTTAATTTTTTTCTGTGGATTATTGGAGATTACCCATATGTGAGGACTATTGCATATATATCAGGTTTTCCATTAGGCAGAGTAGGTACCTGTCTGGAGCCTAGGTGGAATGGTGAGGGGAAATAAAGTACCAGGAGGTTCTATAGTCCAGTCAAACTCTTCTGCTTGGAGACCTGCAGGAACAGCTTTGATGGTGTAAAACTCAGTGCTGTCTCAGCAACTTCAGTGTCTATGTGTGAGGCTGGACAGGTAGTGGAAGGGATCACTTCCTATCTACCCACTAACGGCCTCTCATACAGGAAGTGTCTTGCAAGAGTAGTAGGGACATCACTGAAAGATTCACTCTTTTTAACTTACTTCAGTTCTACTTCAATGTATGTACTTAGCAAAAACCTTTACATCTCTACAGTCCTATCCCCTAAAAACCCCTTTTCAAAAACCATAGATTTTAACCCTTCCCAAAACCTAAACAAACTCTTACCTTATTCTAAAATTTAAGCACTCAAAGCCTAAACCTGAAACAAAACCTTAATCCTTGGTTTAACTCCTTTTAAAAACTAAATGCACCACGTACCGCAATACTAACTGTAACCCCACTCTAATATTGAACCTCATTCTAAACACCCCTTATACCACAACTATGCCCCCATCAGTCTTTTAATCATCTTAATACTAAATACCCTGTGTAATACTTGGCACCATAATCACTACAACAGGCTGGTGGTTATAATGCTTGAAATGACCATTTAATATTATTTGATATACATATAAAACATCATAATAATACAGTTACATTCAATTCATATGTTTCTGTTGACTTTTAATGAAATATATAGAATAAGTTGTCATAATTTTGAATAGTAAGCCATCACCAGATACCAACTATGCATGAAGAAGAACTATTTTCTTTTTATTCTATTGAGAAAAGAAAATGGTAACATCCTCGAAACAGCAAAATGACAAAGAGACACAAAAACCATCTGGCTTGACATATGCATACACATATACAAAGAACACACAGCATTCATTTTCTGGATACATCCATTTTCTCTGAGGATACATATTCCAGGAAAACATTTGCATTACTTGCATACACACATAAATACATGTATGAATACATGCTTTCTGTAAGGATTATTTTTTTTAAATGACATCTGACTATTGAAAGAATTTTCAATATTTTAAAAATTTAAAGGGGAACTATCACTTCTCTGGAATTTGCACCATTAAATAAAACAATGAAAATCACCTATGTGTTTACCTTTTTTACATGCGATGCTCCATTTTATTGAATTTATATTAAAATATTTAGCAGATGACATCATTATACAGTTAAGACAAGCAAAATCAGAGCAAACATTGCAAACAAAATATTGTATCATTCCTCCTCTTCTCTGTATGAATTCTCTATATTAACTGCCAAGTGCAAAGGAAAGAGCTTGTAAGAATGATTAACAGGGAACTAAGATGAATTTACACGATTGCATAGTGAAGAGACGAGGACATTTCATTTTATTTTTCACAGATCACAAATATTTTTGGGTTGAATTACAACCTGTGAAATGTTTTTTACATAGTGAAGTACTGCAGTATCTTTTAATACCCTTGTTTTTAATACCCTTTTTTTCACAGTGAGCTTTCGGGAGTTTCTCCATTTATAAAGTCTAAAGCATATCTGCTAGTCCAATAAAAAAGTATTTTAATATACGTCACTATTTTGCATCTAGATCACTGGACTAATACAACAACTCAAGTAACACGACCTGGGAAATTACAGTTCCACTTTTATTGATTAAAATGGAAAAAGCTTAAAAATCATTTGACAAAATGTATTACCTTTAAAATTAGGTCTTATTCTTGCATCATAACCAGATGTTCTACCCATTAACTTGTCCAGAAAATCTGAGGGTGACATTGGGGAGTTACGGGATCGTGCACTGTCGGTTTCTTTTGTGGTAACCAGACTAAAAAAAACAAAACAGTGAAAATATTCAGTTGCCAACACCCATCGATTGCATAATAGTCAAAGAATAGTTTCAAATAAAAAAATTAAATAAAATAAGAAATACATAAAATATATATGGTTGTTTTCTATAATGTACTTTGGTGTTCCAACATCTGTACATATAAGCATTATATTGGTGTGCCACATACTTGTGTCCATATATTCATGCATTTCCCAGTCTACCCTCAGGAATGCAGCAGAGAAGTCAGAAACAATTACAATTCTGTCACCCCAGCTTCTCTGGTGGCATATCACTATCAGGAGAGAAGTAGCAGTAATTGTATTAACGGCAAATAGCATAATGGTGAAAAGTGAATTAAAGTAAAATAATGTCATGTTGAAGGCTCTCAATACATTTATATTACTTCAGTCCTGTGGTTTGTTATGTTTATGTCAGAACCTCTTGATGACATTATTTCTCCAGAAAATGGTTCATTGTTTTGTATTACACACACAGACACACACACATACATACATACATACATACATACATACTTATAGCAATGAAGATGGCTGCACTCCGGTCTGTAAAAATCCCAAATTTTATTCAAATGAAAGTTAAAAAGATCAATGTTTCAGTCCCTCCTGGGACTTTCCTCAGGATCAAAACATACAATATTGAATATTGAAGCCAACTTCATTGCTATTTATATTATTTGGAGCCCAGGCATTGTGCACCTGACACTACAAAGGACTTTGGAACGTAAGTGCAAAGATTTATGTGTGTGTGTGTGTGTGTATATAATTATTATATAATAATCTGACCCAAAACATAGCATTTATTGTCTCACTGATATAAAATGTCTTTTTAATAAAAATAAATCAATAAATAGTGTAGAAATTGTCAATGAAACCTGAGCAGGGACTAACAAGTAACTAAGCTTTTCTTCTGTAACATTAAGCTAAGATGGTAATATTTAGAAAATACAATAGTATTACAGTTGTAAGGCAATGCAAAACAATGCCAATGACTCCTTAACCTAATTAAAAATAACATACTACTGCAACCAATAAAAAAGGTCCTTACAGCTTGATAAAAGTGAGCCTTCTGTGAAGAACACAAGCTTCCATATCCCAATTCAATTGAAGCGTATTCTGCCACTCAGTTGCCACTGCAGTCAATAGAGGTGAGTAAGTCTGATGGGGTGAAAATGCCACTGCACATCTACCACGGGAATTATTAACACCTACAACTTAATCTGTCCTTTATTTTCTACTTGTAAAGCTTTGAGATTTTCTACATTTTGGTCATGAAACATGTTTCTCTCTTGGGAATTCCCAGGTAACAGAGCTACAATATTTTTTCCAACAAAAATTAATTTATTGCAAGTGCAAAGTTATATTCACCCACTGTGATTATGGACATGACCTTTTTCTTGGGTTGGTATTTAGTGGATTTGAGGATCCCCTGGCAATTCATACAATGCTTGTTACAGAGGATGTAGGACACCCTCCTGGTGCTTACATTTCAAGTTGGAGACTAAAAACAAAAAATCTAGATGGAGCCTGCATCAAATCAATATGGTTTATTTTGGGGATGAGAGTATAGCCAGGTAATCTTTATTTGGTTAGTAAATAGCATCTCCCAATTCTCACTTGTAACTTTAACCAGCTACATTGGAAACATAACAGACATAAGACAATACAACTGATGTTTCTCCAGTTTGACTCCTTAACTTTCCAATTACTGGTGAATTTCCAACAATTCACACAGGGTTATTCAATAAAGTGAAAATTATAAGTGAATTTTAAACTATAGGTTAAAATAGCAGAGCTGGAATCATTTTCTAAGTCAGCTTAGCTTTCAGTTCTGCTACTGTGTTAAATTTGAAATTTACTTTGAATTCCCTTAGAATTCTCTCTTTAGTAAATAACACTGACACGTTAGTGAATAATACTGTTAAATGTTTGGCCACTGACATCTGGGAAACCATTGCCATATAGGGGTGTACGTTGTGTGCACCAATCTCTAGGTAGGCGGTTTATGTCAAAATAACATCCACATGGTTTCCATGCAGAACATTGCTCAGAGTATAACACTGCCTATACCAGCCTGCCTTCCACCCTGCATTCTTCTTCCTGCTTCCATTTCTTCCCCAGGTAATTGACACACATGTGCCCGACCATCCATCTGACCAAAAAGAAAACATGATTCACCAGACCTTCTTCCATTGCTGCATAGTGCAATTCTGATACTCACATACCCATTGAAGGTGCATTTGGCAGTGGACAGGGGCTTTCATGGACACTCTGACTGGTCTGCAGCTATGTAGCACCTTACACATGAAACTGTGATGCACTCTGTGTTCTGACATCTTCCTATCATGACCAGCATTAAGTTTTTCAGCAATTTGACCTATAGTACCTTTTCTGTTTCATTGAACCGGACGGGCTAGTCTTCGTTCTCTACATGCATTAATGTGCCTTGGGCGCCCATGACCCTAATGCCGGTTTGCCTGTTGTCCTTCATTGCACCTCTAATGATAGGTACTAACCACTGCATACCTGGAACACCCCACAAGACTTGCCATTTGCTCCGATCTAGTTGTCTAGCCATCAATATTTGGCCCTATTCAAAGTCACACACTGCCCATTTTTTCTGCTACCAACACATGAAGTTCAAGAACTGACTGTTCAATTGCTGCCTAAAATATCACACCCCTTGGCAGGTGCCATTTTACCTGATAATCAATGTTATTTACTTCACTTGTCAGTTGTTTTACTGTTCTAACTGATCAGTGAAACTTCAATTAACTTTTATGGACATGTCCTAAAAGGGTAATTTATCTTGAGCACATCTTAACCCATCTTACATTATCTGTTCTCCACAATAATAATTTAGTATTGTAATGTTTGCTATCTAAAGCCCATGGTTCATTCAAATGTTTTCTTGTGGTTACAACTTAAATTGTGTTTGCTATTATTTTAAAAATATTATTTTACATAGAAGAGATGAAGTACAGTAAAGGATAATCATTATAATCAATTAAAACGGTATATGATTTAATTAGAAGCAATTCTTGCTACAACCTTCTTACTTATAGATTAGTTTTCATGTATTAAAAGACATTAGCAGTACACAACTCTGGCAGTGATTTTCTGGGAAACAGTTTCCAATTATTTATGACAGAAGTAGAAAGAAATATAGACAAGCAAGCAGCCTTACAAATATATTAAAATGTTGTGAGAAAATAAATGCTGCAGTCTTCAAAAATGATAGTAAAAGCAAAAAAGGAACGAAATAGAAATCATAATATATATATATATATATATATATATAAAACACTTTACATTGTGTATGCTGTAAGCAGCTTAGCTATAGAATGTATGCTAAATTATAAATAAGTTCCCTCAGAGAATATCTGTTTAATGAAATGTAACATTTTCTGCACGTCAAGCTCGACTGAATAATAACTATACGTATAGACTTTTGATAATAAACTGTTTTAATTCCATTTTGAAAAACCTCTCTTTAAATCAAAGCACCATTTGTTTGTCACTGTTTGTTTTGACAATTAACTCAAATCACCAGTTGGAAGCTGAACAAACCACATGCCAGTCAAATATTCCAGCTTTATTATGCAGTTTTCTTTGTGCCATCAGATTACAGAGGATCAAATGGAAATTTAAGAAAAGGGCATTTTGCCTGGGGGGGGATTCAAACCAATGTTCAAAGCTCAGTGACATTAAACAAATGAGCTGGACTAAAACAATGTGTAAGTATTTAAATGTATGCAATTAAAAATATGATATTGCAAAAGTTTCTCAATGGTAACTTATTGAGAGACTCCAATAATTTTTATGGAAAATTTGTAGCAAATATGGGATGCAAAGGGGGACTAACACAGCTATATCTGTAGGGAAAAAGTGTAGAACTGAATTACCATGTCAAAATAAAAATGTTAATAAAGTAAAGGATACCGCACTCTCCTGGTCCCCAAGGTGCAACCGGGCCTGAGGTTGGCTAAGTCTCACTTTCCAAATATGAAGACTGAGCAATGGTCCAGGCACTCAAGGTGAAAACCAATGTGGCATTTTAATTGGGGAAAGCACCAGAAAAGTTCCAACCCAACAGGGTCTTTGTCAAGCTACCACAGCACCGCAAAAGTTAATTTGAATAAACTGCATAATTAACAAAACAAGTGCTTTAATTAAGTGAATAAATACCATAACATTTGCATATGATCATAGTTCGCTGTCTACTTACTATAATTATGTGCAACTGTTATGGTATCACTGGACACTGATTTGCCCATCTCACCCTTTGTTTGATCTAACTCAGGGGTTGAACCGACATATGGCCAAAATTCAGGCATACTGAACATTTTTTTCCCCAAAAAAATGCTTTAGCCAAACTGAATTTTCTTGCAGTGCAAAGGTTTAGTGTGTATTGTTGGAAATACTGTAAACTCAGGGTTTCTGAGGGATTCTGAGACATTTATAAACATCTGATCTTGTGAGCTGCAGGCATTTCCCCCCCATATAATACAATTTCCTGTTATGCATCCTCTATGTACTGCACTTGCCAGCACTTTTTTGAGCCTTCATGGGTAGTTTTTAGATCATAAATCAACTTTGGAATTTGTATACATTTCACCTTTGCTCATTATAAATTTAATGTACTGAACTGTTATATTATTTGTTGAAGCTCTAACACAATTAATGTACAGCATATCTCAATACCTTTGTCCATTGGGAGATACTATCTGCAGGGGTGGTAGCAGTATGATTTATCGAATACAAGAATGAAACAGCATAATCAAAATATTCAGGGGAATTGTGTACATGATTGATTGCCCAACTGCTCCTAAAGATGGGAAAGCACGAGCCAGAGCCAAGCATAAAAAAAAGTAAATACAACAGAGATAAACGTTCCAATCCCATGAAATTGGAATGCTTGACGTTACATTCAGAGGTTTTGCAGTAATTTTGGAATTACAAGCACTCTACCGCCAAGAATCCCTGAGTTTATCCAGTCTGGCAGTTCTCGTCAAGCCTTTTTATCTACTATCTATATATTATTATATTTGGACCACTCTTGTTTCACTGTATATAATATTTATGTAATTTTGACTTTGGTACATCCCATCTTATTAAGGCGCAACCTTCTCTCCTTTCCTACTTTTCCATTGCATATTGTGGGGTATTAAGAGGGAACCCCTTTCCGCTTCTAGGTGTGCTGCCTTTTTAAAATATAGCATATTTTTTGTGGTAGTCCTTAGCGCTGATCCTTTTTCATACAATTTTCCAATGTGTAAAAGTTGGTCATGTTTTTTTAAACATGTTGCATGTAGATGGAATTTCTTTTATTAGTGGCACACTTTAAATTTGATCTTTAAGTGCTTTAATGACTGAATTGTGTAAACAATATGTTAGGACATACCTAGGGCCAGCAATATAATTGTGTAAATCCAGAGGAGTAAATACAATCCAGGGACATTTTTGAAACATTTCATGTGAATACATATCTTTGTATCTGCTAACACTGTAATGACCAAAATATGACCACCAATAGCAAAAGGACATTCATATTCACCTATAGTAATCAGGGCCGGCGCTACCTGTTAGGCGGACTAGGCAGCCGCCTAGGGCGCCCCTTGGGAAGGGGCGCCGCCAGGAGCGCCGGCCCCCTTCATGCTGCAGCCGCCCGAGCGCTCTGTAGAGAGCCTCAGGCGGCTGCAGCTTTGCCCAGGCTGGTGCGTCCATGAGGCCGCACCGCCCGGGTGCAGCATGAGGAGAGGGGCTGACAGGAGGGAAGCGCTCAGTGCTCCCTCCTGTCACTCCCTCACTGTAGCGTGGCCGAGCTCTGTATGGTACGCGGGTACAGGGAGCATCTGTCTCCTGTACCCGGCCGGACTAAAAGGAAGTGCACTCAGTGTGCACTTCCTTTTAGTCGGCAGGCTACAGGCTCACTCCCTGTACCCGGCTCCTCTAAGTAACCCTGCTAGCTAATGTGGGGGGATAAAGAAGAGGTGGAAGGGGGGAGGAGGGAGGTGGAGAGAGGGGGAAGAGGAAACTGGAGGGAGGGAAGTGCTGGAGGGGAAAGGGGAGGGTGGAGGGAGGGAGGAAGAGAAGTGGAGAGGGGAAAGGAGGTGGAAGGGGGAAAGAAGAAGAGGAAATTGGAGGGAGAAGAGCACAGAGGGGAGAAAGAGGAGGAAACTGCAGAGGGGAGAAAGAAGGAGAAGTGGAGGGGAGAAGAAATTGGAGGGAGAAGAGGGGTGGAGAGGGGAGAAGAAAAGGAGAAGTGCCAGAGGGGGAGAAGAAGGGGAAATTAGAGAGGAGGGAGAAAGAAGAAGGAAATTGGAGGGGGCAGAAGAAGGAAACTGTGGAGGTGGGAGAATGAAATTGGAAGGGGGTAGAAAAGAAGGAAATTGGAGAGAGGGAGAGAAAGAAGGGAGTGGAGAGAGGGAGAAGAAATTAGAGGGGGAGAAGGAAATTGGAGAGGGAGAAGGGAAGTGGAGAGAGTGAGAAGAGGAAATTGGAGGGGAGAAGAGTGGAGAGAGGGGAGAAGGAAGTGGAGGAGGGAGAAAGGAAGTGGAGGAGGGGGAGAAGGGAAATTGGAGGGAAGGAAATTGGAGGGAGGAAGAAATTGACAGGGGATAGGGAAATTGAGGGGGATTGACATCCATCACACACACACACACAATCACACACAATGCACCCCTTGCACACAGAAAACACACAGCTACGTACACACAGACACACATACAACAAATGCATCACCCACACACTTGCAATACATTCATACACACTCAATACTTTACCACACACTCAATACATCCCTTACAAACGCACACATCACAACAAAAGTGACTACAAAACTGCACGCGAACTCAATAAGTGAAAAGAATCCTAGAGTGTCAGCTAAAGACTTACAAAAGTCACTGGCAAATACTAACATCCCTGTTAGCGAATCTACAATACATAAAACACTAAACAAGAATGGATTTCATGGGAGGATACCACAGAGGAAGCCACTGCTGTCCAAACAAAACATTGCTGCACGTTTACAGTTTGCACAAGAGCACCTGGATATTCCACAGCAGTACTGGCAAAATATTCTGTGGACAGATGAAACCAAAGTTGAGTTGTTTGGAAGAAACACACAACACTATGTGTGGTGAAAAAAAGGCACAGCACACCAACATCAAAACCTCATCCCAACTGTGAAGTATGGTGGTGGGGGCATCATAGTTTTGGGGCTGCTTTGCTGTGTCAGGGCCTGGATGGATTGGTATCATCGAAGGAAAAATGAATTCCCAAGTTTATCAAGACATTTTGCAGGAGAACTTAAGGCCATCTGTCTACCAGCTGAAGCTCAACAGAAGATGGTGTTGCAACAGGACAATGACCCAAAGCATAGAAGTAAATCAACAACAGAATGGCTTAAACAGAAGAAAATACGCCTTCTGAAGTGGCCCAGTCAGAGTCCTGACCTCAACCCGATTGAGATGCTGTGGCATGACCTCAAGAAAGCGATTTACACCAGACATCCCAAGAATATTGCTGAACTGAAACAGTTCTGTAAAGAGGAATGGTCAAGAATTACTCCTGACCGTTGTGCACGTCTGATCTGCAACTACAGGAAACGTTTGGTTGAAGTTATTGCTGCCAAAGGAGGTTCAACCAGTTATTAAATCCAAGGGTTCACATACTTTTTCCACCTGCACTGTGAATGTTAACATGGTGTGTTCAATAAAAACATGTCAACATTTCATTCTTTGTGTGTTATTAGTTTAAGCAGACTGTGATTGTCTAATGTTGTGACTTAGATGATGATCAGATCACATTTTATGACCAATTTGTGCAGAAATCCATATCATACCAAAGGGTTCACATACTTTTTCTTGCAACTGTATATATATATATATATATATATTTATATATATATATATATATATATATGTATCCAAAGAGGTAGCAGCACTTTTCTTTATTTATCTATCTATATATATATACAGTAGTGATACAAGCAAATGCTCCTGTGGCTTGACCCACATATGAAAAATAAAACATAAGCGTCATTTGTTATCAAAAAGGGAAATTACAATTTTATGCAACTCTAAAAGATATACAGAGTAGTGAGTCTAAGCATATACCTGCCTGTCAAGAATACACTCATAAAAATGGATCATCGGCTTTTTATCCAGAAACTGAGTGAGTGTGGTGGGATTAAATTTTCTTTAAATTGACTCAAAAAAATGACACTTATGGAAAGAGTTAATCATTTTAAGCTAACAATTATAGTATAAAATCCATTTCCCACACTTTACATTTTTCAAGTTGAACTCCTCAATTATTTCTATTAACATTTAATACAACATAGCTAATAAAAGCAATTCTGTTTTGATACTAGATAGAAAGATGGATACAATTTGTCGGTCAGTCAGTCTGTCTGTCTATTCATATTCAGCTGTAGGTTATAACAGAATGGCACAATTATAAAACAAAACATGACAACAAAGAAAAAAATTCAATGACCCCTGTTCAAAAGTCTGCATACCCATAGTTCCTAATACTGTACTCTGCCCCCATTAGCTGTCGGCTAGAGTTCACTTAACACTAGGACTGCCAGGGATTGCAGCGAGGTCCCCCCCTCCCTGGTCAAAGGTAAGAAGGGAGTGGGATTATAAAGTATATATTGCTTTCATTTGCCCTCCTCCCATACACAATTCCCCCCAACACTTACTGCACCTCTCACACACATACATACACACACACACACATACACTGCACCCAACACACAGTACCCCCACACACAAACTGCACCCCACACACACACTGCACCCCCACACACTGCATCCCACATACACACAATGCACCCCCCCACATACACTGCATGCCACATACACACAATGCACCCCCCACATACACTGCACTCCACACACACAAACTGAACACCCCACACACACTGCACACCACACACTGCTTTCCTTACACACACACTGCACCCCTACACACACTGTAACCTTACACACACACTGCACCCTTACACACACTGCATAACAAACACACACTGCATAACAAACACACACTGCATAACACACACACACTGCAACCCACATAAGCACACACACTGCGTTCCTTACACACACACACTGCCCCCTCACACACACATACAACACCCCTCACACACAGGAGCCAAGGTTTCCCAGTAGAATATTACCAAGAGAATAACACAGCCTTCACCAGCCTGCCTTATTCCCATAATGCATCTTTCTTCCATCTTTTTACCAGGTACACAATGCACATGCACCCATCCATCCACCTGATCTAAAAGAACATGTGCATTAATGAGCCTTGGGCACCAATGGCCCTGACACCAGTTCACAGTCTGCCCTTTCTTGCACTACTTTTGATAGGTATTAACCACTGTATACCAGGAACACCTCACAAGACTTGCCATTTTGGAGATGCTCTGACCCAGTCACCTAGCATTCACTATTTGGCCATTGTCAAAGTCACTCAGACTTTTCACTTGCCTATTTGTCCTGCTTGCAACAAATTAAATTCAAGAACTGACTGTTCACTTGTTACCTAATATATCCCACCTCTTGACAGGTGCCATTGTAACGATATAATCAATGTTATTCACTTCACCTGTCAGTGGTTTTAATGTTGTTGCAGTGTATTTGCAAACTAGTATTCATCACCACTAACTGCAATAACCTGAAGCAAAAGATTAAACATAGTGAGTGAATAATATATGGATACCAATATGAAAGATGTTTGGCCTTCCAAGTGAATATTCTTAATACTCTGCTATTGGTTTAGCTAGTAGTACATTCCTTGATGCTCTGTAATTTGCTAGTATTTTTTGACACTAACCATATATACCTTCATCAACAGCAATCCAAAAAAGTGACAGAAAATAACATGGCAAAACATTTATGTTAATACAGAAAGTACTGCATCTGTTCTTTGTTTGAAACTGCTGGTTTAATAATTAAAAGTTTTTTATTATTATTATTATAAAGCTGTTTACTCTACTTCTGTTTGTTATGTAAGGAATTCATCGAACAGAAAACCAAACCAAAGCAAAACAGTTTTTCTTTGTTAAAAGTTATGTCACATCAATCAAAAAATTATCAGAAGCTAAATTACTAATCCACACCCCCTCTAGAACTTAAAATCCTTAAATATTTTAAATACCAAGTGTAAATTGTCATTTAATCTAGCATAATCCCTTATTATATGTGGTTTCTGGAAATATCAAAAAATATGCTTATAAGCAAGCCTGAAACAGCTTGACAAATACTCTACTGCAAATAGAAATACTTCTCTGGAACATCAATACACCTAAAGTGCTTTTCTCATGCACTTAGGGCCACATAATAGACATGTGCTATCAGGGGCACTCTAATGATGGTAGTGCTGGGAGGAAGTGAGAGCCAGTCACTTTCTCCCAGCTAACACACAGGAGTGAGAGTAGGAGGCAGAACGGCAGAGAGGAGAGTGTGGATCGGCAGTGCTAGCCCCTAACCTCCAACAGACCCAGTCAGCAGAAGCCACTCTCCTGCATCCAAAAGTTAAAAACTGGAGGGTGTCTATATTTTTTACCTGTACAGTGAGGGGAAAAGTATTTGATCCCCTGATGATTTTTAACGTTTGCCCACTGACAAAGAAATGATCAGTCTATATTTTAATGGTAGGTGTATTTTAACAGTGTAAGACAGAAAAACAAAAAAAAAAAAATACAGAAAAACACAAAACAAGTGGCAAAACAAGAGAGGAAGGGACAATAACATGAATGATGACAGGGGTATGGGTAGGTTTAGAGGTAGGGTTAGTGGTACGGATAGGGGTAAGGGTAGGGGTATGGGTAGGGCTAGGGTTAGGGGTAAGAGAGCCCAACAGATGTTCCAAATTGCTGAAGTTCAGAATTGCCAAAGTTCAGAATTTCAGAAGTGCCAAACCGAACTGAATTGCCAAATTGCCAAAGTGCCAAATTCTTTTACTTACCTGAATTTCCAAACCGAACCAATTTTTTTGCACATGCACATCCCTAAAGGTTAAAATTGCAATTACAGGTTAATTTCTCACACCTGTGGCTTTTTAATTTGCAATTAGTGTATACATAGTCATTGAGTTTGTTAGCTCTCATGTGGATGCACTGAGCAGGCTCGGTACTGAGCCATGAGGAGCTGAAAAGAACTGTCAAAAGACCTGTGTAATAAGGAAATGGAACGTTATAGAGATGGAAAAGTATATAAAAAGATATTCAAAGCCTTGAAAATGCCTGTCATTACTGTTCAATCACTTATTAAGAAGTTGTAAATTCAGGGATAACTTGATACCAAGCCAAGGTCAGGTAGATCAAGAATGATTTCAGCCACAACTGCCAGAAGAATTGTTTAGGATACAAAGAAAACCCCACAGATAACCTCAGAAGAAATACAGGCTACTCTGGAAAAAGACATTGTGGTTGTTTCAAGGAGCACAATAAGATGATAGATACTTGAACAGAAATGACCTGCATGGTCAAGTTGCCAGAAAGAATCCTTTACTGCACCAATGCCACAAAAAAAGCCTGTTTACAATATGCCCGACAGCACCTTGACACGTCTCACAGCTTCTAGCACACTGTAATTTGGAGTGACGAGACCAAAATAGAGCTTTATGGTCACAACCATAAGCGCTATGTTTGGAGAGGGTTCCACAAGGCCTATAGTGAAAAGAATAACATCCCCACTGTGAAGCATGATGGTGGCTCACTGATGTTTTGGTGGGGAATCTTGTGAAAATTGATGGCAAGATGAATGCAGAAAATCAGAAAATTACTAGCAGACAATTTGCATTCTTCTGCATGAAGGATGTGCATGGGACGCTCTTGGACCTTCCAGCATGACAATAACCTTAAGCACAAGGCCAAGATTACCCTCCAGTGGTTATAGTAGAAAAAGGTGAAGGTTTTGGAGTGGCCATCACAGTCTCCTAACCTTAATATCATCAAGCCTCTCTGGGGAGATCTCAAACATGGGGTTCATGCAGACAACCAAGGACTTTGCATGACCTGGAGGAGTTTTGCCAAGATGAATGGACAGCTATCCCACCTACACAAATTAGGGGCCTCATAGACAGCTATTACAAAAGACTGCATGCTGTCATTGATGCCAAAGTGAGTAATGCACAGTATGAAGAACTAAGTATATGCAGACTTTTGAACAGGGGTCATTTCATTTTTTTCTTTGTTGCCAATTTTTGTTTTATTATTGTGCCATTCTGTTATAACTTACAGTTGAATATGAATCCCATAAGAAATAAAAAAAATGTGTTTCTCATGTTTTCTTTAAAAATGGTACATAGTGTACCAATGCTCCAAGGGTATGCAAACGTTTGAGCATAACGGTATTTAATAAAATGGGAAGTATAAAGAAATGCTATGTCAATTATATAAATGTATTTTCCCATTCCCATTAAATTATAAACATAAATATAAATTAAATGTAATGTAGAATACAGCAAATTAAATCAATATTACATAAATTGAGATTAATTTTAAATTACAGTAATTTTGATTCAAATTTTTAATACTTTTTAAATTACATAATGATATTGTTTTAGCCCTAAAGGAACACTCCCTTTCGTGAGTATAAAAGAATAGCTGTTTATTAGTTATACCCCCCAATGAAAACTTGCAAGCATTTAATTCTGCATTTTTCATAGGTGGTATGTCTAAAAACAGTTTGCAACAGCTGCAGATCTCTTGTATAAAGCCTTTGCAAGCCCTCTCCTTCTCTTCTTGCCCAGCTCAGATGTAATATGGCTGTGCAATCACAGACTTTCCCAATGCAGTTCAATGTGAAATCTGGGCAACTCTTGAGTTTAGCTCTGGTGAGCTAAACAAACCAGGAAGTAGCAAGAACAGTTGTCTGATTGAGTCAGTCGGGGGGGGGTCTAACAAGGTTAATTTATAAACTTGCCAATCACTTAAAGTTAGTTTAAAAGCGAATTGGGGCTAAACATGATTCACTTTAGTATTAAAAGTATTATTTTCTTGGTCTTTTCACTATCACACTTAAAAAAATATACGTTACAATTTGGAAGATGATTTGTGGTTTTTTTTTTTTTAAATCACTTCTATTACACATGTAAACGTGATTGGAGGTTGAATGATTTTCACTTTTTTAGCTTAATTACTATTGATATGGTGTTACACCAGTATATATAGAAACATTCTGAGTTGCACTTATTTAGACGGAGGCCAAGCCAGCATCAAGAGACATCGGCGCTGGACTCAGGTAAGTGACAGAAGGGGTTTTTAACCCCTTCTGCACCATGGGGACACCTTGACATTGCGGGGCACTATAGGGAGCTATAGTGACAGGAAAACAACTTTGTGTTCTAGGCACTATAGTTTCCCTTTCATATAAAATGATTAAATAAGTTACTGTCAAAAAGATTAAAAGAGATTTAGAGTATTTTTTTTAACAAAAGGAGAACATATTTTTATAAGACATTGGGGATTATTAGACAGGATTAGATGGGGGGGAAATAAATATGACATTTGCCATTCTTCAGTGCTTACTAAAACAAAAAGGGGGCTGCAATAATTTAACATTAGGCATCAAGAACCTGATTCTGAGGGTAGATTTTTAATTTTAGTTTGTACTATTAATTACCTTTTAGTCACAGTGGTAAATGTATACTTGGAAAATTAGTCCCTTATTTTTAAATAAGATGTTAGAAAAAGTCATACAATTTAAAGAAAGAAAATGCATCATAGCTGGAGACTTCGATAGCCCTTAGATTTAGACAAGGACAAAAATATTGCTAAAAATAAAGGTATGCAAAACAATCCACAATTTTCAATAATATAATTGCAAATCATATTTTATTTGATGTATGGACAATCCAGCATCCTTTAGAGATAGATTTTATGCATTATTCAAAAGTACACCATACATATTCCAGGATAGATTTACTATTATGTGATTATCCTTTTTTCAAACAAATAGAGAATTCATCAATATGAGAAAATATTTGGTCAGAACATAACTTATTATTCTTTTATCTTAAAGATAGAGAGGTTGTTTTATCACAACCAAATTAGATGCTAAAAATGCCCTTATATGTCCAGATAAAATAATCTTTTTTTTCTGATAATACAACTTATGAGATATCTTCATATACAGTTTGGTGTACTTATAAAGCATTGTTTAGATGACTTTTTATTAAAATGAACAAATGGCAAATAAGAGAAAAAAGATTTACCATTAACAAAGTTATATTTTACTTAAATTATCCCCAGAAAATAAAAGAATCCCACCCTTCAAAGATCTAAAGAAATAAATGAAATTCCAATTAAAATACATTCCTTAGAACTTGAGAAAACAATTATACATTTGGAAAAATAAAAACTCAAATATTTTTATAGGGCTGATAAAATTCTTACAAATGAACAAAAGAAAAAGATTAGGCCCAATAAGATAAATAAAATTGTACATATGAATAAAGAATATTCTTCTCCCAATTAAATAGCTAATATTTTTATAAATTATTATGCTAATCTTTATTATTTACAGACATTAGCATCCAGTGAAGACGTGAGGGATTATTTGGATCAGGTTGAATTACCTCTAATATCTGAGGAACATAAATCTATTTTAAATAAACACATATCATTATAAGACGTTCATTCAGCTATTGAAAAACTTGTCCTGAAAAATCAAATCCTCTTAAAACTCTGTCAGTCCAATTGATTAATACATTTAATGATATTGTAAGGATGGTAAATGCCCTGATGTGTTTATTCATGCAAATATCTTTCCAATATTAAAAGCAACTAAATCACCAACAATTTTTATATCCTACATAATTAATAATGAATAAATTGGGTTTGTCTCAGGACATGACTAAAGTAATAATACTACAAGACTCTTGAATATTATGGATATCGCTCAAAAATAATATTCCCCTTCTGACCATGTCCTTAGATGCTGAAAAGGCCTTTAACAGAGTTGGGTGGGAATATATATATTATACACTTGAATAATTTGTATCTTGTTTTTTTTTTTGGTTGAAAGCAGTTGTCTTTATATTGTAACCCGACAGCTAGGGTAGTTGGTTCTAATTTATGTTCTAAGACCGTATCTCCAGAAGGATATTGATAGAAACATAGAATGTGACGGCAGATAAGAACCATTCAGCCCATCTAGTCTGCCCAATTTTCTAAATACTTTCATTAGTCCCTAGCCTTATCTTATAGTAAGGATAGCCTTATGCCCATCCCACGCATGCTTAAACTCCTTTACTGTGTTAACCTCTACCACTTCAGCTGGAAGGCTATTCCATGCATCCACTACCCTCTCAGTAAAGTAATACTTCCTGATATTATTTTTAAACCTTTGTCCATCTAATTTAAGACTATGTCCTCTTGTTGTGGTAGTTTTTCTTCTTTTAAATATAGTCTCCTCCTTTACTGTGTTGATTCTCTTTATATATTTAAATGTTTCTATCATATCCCCCCTGTCTCATCTTTCCTCCAAGCTATACATGTTAAGATCCTTTAACCTTTCCTGGTAAGTTTTATCCCGCAATCCATGAACTAGTTTAGTAGCCCTTGTCTGAACCCTCTCTAAGGTATCAATATCCAAGTGAGGTCTCACCAGTGTTCTGTACAATGGCATGAGCACTTCCCTCTTTCTACTGCTAATACCTCTCCCTATACAACCAAGCATTCTGCTAGCATTTCCTGCTGCTCTACATTACCTTTAAGTCATCAGAAATAATCACCCCTAAATCCCTTTCCTCATATGTTGAGGTTAGGACACTAACACATTGATACTTTGACATTGATACATGGACATTGATACTTTGGAGAGAGTTCAGAGAAGGGCTACTAAACTGGTTCATGGATTACAGGATAAAACTTAAAAGGAAAGGTTAAAGGATTTTAACATGTATAGCTTGAAGGAAAGACGGGACGGGGGGATGATAGAAACATTTAAATGCATAAAGGGAATCAACACAGTAAAGGAGGAGATTATATTTAAAAGAATAAAACTACCACAACAAGTGGACAAAGTCTTAAATTATAGGGGAAAGGTTTAAAAATAATATCAGGAAGTATTACTTTACTGAGAGGGTAGTGGATGTATGGAATAGCCTTCTAGCTGAAGTGGTAGAGGTTAACACAGTGAAGGAGTTTAAGCATGTGTGAGATAGGCATAAGGCTATCCTAGATATAAGTTTCTATATTATAAATAATCTTAATATTAAGGGATTCACTCTAGATCAATATTTTAAAATTTTACTTTATGTTGACAACATTATAATTACTTTAATAAATCCTGAGAACTCATAAAAACAAGACATGGATGAGATATGAAAGTAAAGTCCGATTTTTAATTATAAATGAAATGTCCAGAAAACAACTGTGCAATACAGAAATATTGATAGAAATGTAATAGAACAAATTCAGGATAAATAAAACTTTAGTTAAATGATTTTGATTATCTAGTTGTTAAAATTTCTTGTGAGATTAATAGGACCATGGAATATAATTTTATTATTCACTTAAACTTTCTAACATAGTATTAAAAGAATGGATAAATACAGATATATCATGGTGGGCAGGATAATATTTTTAATGTATTTTTATATCAAAATGGACGTATATATTTCAATTGCTTGCACTTTCTAATCCATTAGCACGGTTGGAAATGTTACAATGTAGTTTGAAACATTTTGTGTGAAAAGCAAAAAAGCCATGTATAAATACACGAATCCTAGCTGCTAAAGTTCAGAAAGAGATAAGGGATACTCAATTATTAAACATCACTCTGAAGAACAATTATTATTTCATAAATATAAGAAGTAATAACACCCTCTGGAGCAGAAGGATGGTATAAAATTGAGTTTGAAGCAATACATTTACAAAATGTAGACCTCACCCTATGGGATTCTAAGAATAATTAAAAAAAAAAAATATGGATCTGGAAATACTAATTCCTATTTGGTCAAATATTAAAAATAAATTTGTGCAACATCAAAAAATAATTGAGTTTCTCCCATTACATATTATAGCAAAATCTAGAAAATATCTAATTAAAAGACTGGAGGTCAGCAAAAATGGAAAACAAATCTGAAATCACCTACTGATCTTTGGATCAATTGAAACAACAATTATTTTGGATAGTTCTAACTTTCTTTAAATATCTTAGAGTGAATAATTTTGTATTTACTCAAAGACATAAAGATAAAAAAACACTAATTTATAGACTGAAAAATATATTTTTTACAGAAAAATAGAAAAAGCTTCCTGGAAATTTTGTAAACATTTTTAGAGATAGGGAATTGAATACTCAAAACCCCATTATTAAGAAATAGGAAGGATATTTGAATAATTCTCTTATAGATAAATTACCATGGAATACATTTGGAGATTTCTGTTATAGATTAATCACAATGGAATAAATTTTGATACATAAGCTCGGCAATTCATGATTTGTCCTTGTTAGAAACTCATTGTGAATTAATTAATAAATAGTATCTAAACCCAACCAGATTAGCAAATATTTACCCTGAAAATTTTAGAATGTCTTGGAACTGGAACAAGTGTTTGTAAGTATTTTATTGTTAATTATTGTAGCCTTTTTGTCATTGTATTATTTGTATTTGTATAATGTCTTTTGAAAATTAATTTAAAAGAGTGTCAATTTCCATTGTAACTGAAACTTTTTGTAAAATGAAGAAGTAGCCAGTCTTCACAGATAAAGCACCTCAAGAAACTATAGTGGTTTGGGGGTCTAGAGCATGCCTTTAAGAACATATTTTACTTTGAAACTCTGCTACCTGGAACCATCTATTGTGGCTCATGCAGGGATATAGTGAAAGCCCCCAAACAAGACTGTATTATGATTAGTTGCATTTATGGTAGACTTGCATCAGTAGGAATTGATGATCCCAGGCAGTAGATATTCAATCAACACAGACATTAGGTGATACAACAAAAACATTGAGAGATCTTCAAGAACCAGATATTTTATTTAGGGAAAATGTATTTAATAAGTGCACACTTTGATTTTCATATTAAAATGGGCTATGTTTATGAAATCCAAAGCAGTCCTCAGTAAATAAAGTCTTTTTAAATCATACATTCTAAAATCTAGAGTACCACATTAACCCCTTAAGGACACATGACATGTGTGACATATCATGATTCCCTTTTATTCCAGAAGTTTGGTCCTTAAGGGGTTAAACAGGAATCATTGCATTTGGATTTTCAGATTAAAAGGGGTTAATTCATTAAAATATGCTTAGCAATCTTTAGTGACCAAAACAAGTGTAGTCTGACAAATCAATAGGAATCCTTTGTGAATAAGCTCATGTGTCATATAACATTCAAAAATGCTCATTATCGGATTAAAAACGAATTATTCACAGTCATGGGTACTCACTCAAAGTGAATTCCAAATTTAAGGTCAAATTAACAAATCGGGAAAAATCAGCTATGCATTCAGTTTGGTTACTCTAACTTTAAAATTGAAATTCACTTTGAAGTCTCACTTTAGTAAATAACCCAGCAAGAATTACATTCGAAAACTCAGATTACATTAGATTGCTATTCACTAAATCTAAAGCAATCTTTAGTGAATAAACCTTAAATAATTTTCTTTTACTCTGACAGAGTTGGCTTTTTCACTGTGAGATTTTAACCACTCAAAATTATTTTGACCTATGTTTGTGATAAAATGGTCAAATGAAAAGTGTCAAAAAGCTCTTAGTTATATAGAGTGTGGATGTACTCTCTGCAAATATATACTTTTGTGCAGTGGTTATGAATTTGTAACTTTAAAACTGTAATTCTCTCATTGCAATGCTTGTTTTAGAACTTGGAAACTTAATTGAAATCCTAGTCATAGAGGGCACTTAAACAATGAAGACTAAGTAGAAAATCTATTTTGAGTTAATTTTCTCTAGTTGCACTTGGTGTGTAGAAAATATTAAATGTAAAACTGAGAAAAATGTGTTTTTAATTTTTTTTATATTTTACTTTTATTTAATATTGTGATTTTATATATATATATATATATATATATATATATATATATATATATATAGGGTAGCACAAAAATGCCCTGTTTCTAATTTAAAATTTATATATAATATGTATGCATGTAAAAAAAAATATATATAATGAATGCATGGCAAAAATGGCAGAAAGTCATTGGTCACAAACATGTTGTATGCTGCTGGCTTAGCACCATGTGCGTTGCAGTTCTGCAACATCTAAGGATTAGCTTTTTGGACCAAAGGCTGATCTCTAACTATTTCAGATAGTTAATACAATTCATGCCTAGTCAGACCAACTGCCTAAGCATTGTCGAGGTTAAGGTTATAGAAAAAAGGGGTGAGCCTTGTGGCCAAAGGTAGATCCTTAGCGACTGAAGAGCTTCAACATCTTTTATGCATAGTCTGCACTGTAACCTAGGCATTCTTTATTCATCCCCTCAGATGTTACAACAAAATTAAATTACAATATATATATATATATATATATATATATATATATATATATATATATATATATATATATAAAAATGCAGCCCTGTTGGTTTCATAGATATATAAAAGAGATCCTGATACTCTGCAAGTGGTACATGTAATATTGTGCTGATTTGGGAACAGATTGTACCCTCAATACAGATCAATAGTCATTATCTTTCTCTTGAATACATTTAAAGATGATTATCACACTTCACTGAATACACTCACCAAACATCAACTGCCTTCACACTTTCTATCCACTTTGTTTATCAAGGGAGATGGGGGGATTCATATAAATTTTAAAAACTTTAGAATTATTCATCTCTTTAATCATAGCACCTTCAAAAAAATGAATCATTCTCAAAATATATCAAGCACACTTGGGTTAGAAACTATGATGATTTGCATAATTCCTTTTTATACAAGAAACTTTAATCTGAATTTTGAAGTAAATATACTGATGCTTACTGTTAACCTAGTTATTTATTGTATTTCTATATTAGCCTTTACTCTGCAGATTCATGCACATAGTAATGTGAACTATCTATTATTTATAAGGCACATAACTTGATAAATATGAATGATGCATTTATACATTTAGAAAAAAAGTGTTTTCATTTCCTCCTCCATTACTGCAAATGTACATTATAACAATAGTTTTTAGTTTGTCAAAATGTAAATAAAGCATAATTAGGCAAAGTATATAAATATAACATACAAACATTTACATTTCTTCCTTATATCTATTTTTTAAGCAGGAGCTGAAATATATGATTGCAAAGAGGCAAAGGGTGATCTTATCATCTAGTTGAATAGAAATAATAAATACAGCAAATGAATCATGTGGTAATACACAGGAGATGGAGAAATGGACACTTTCTTATTATACTCTATTAATCTATTTTAGGCTGTTTCCCAGTAAAGTGTTTTTTTATAGAAACAACAGCCATGTCTACTTACAATCAGGGCTGTATCTTCCGCGAGGCTGACAAGGCATTTGCCTTGGGCAACACTTTCAGGGGGGAGGCAAAAATGCACCCCCCCAAGCACCTTGACAGATGCCATGTCAGCCTCTTTCATGGGGGGCCCAAGAGCTGGCCTGCTGGTCCGCTGCTCCCCCCCCCGAGGCAGGCTGCTACTAATATTATGGGTGGGCGGCGAGGGAGCGCTATCCTCTGAGCTCTTCCTGCTCAGCTCCCTTGCATGTCCAGTGGTGATGCCAGTGCCAGAATATGACGTCACTGGCATCACAACCACAAGGGAGCTGAGCAGGAAGACCACAGCTCCCTTGCCTCCAACATTGACAGGACATCTGCCTGCCTGCCCACCGACTGAGGAGCACAGTAGCCTGCACAGCCGGCCATCCAGCCCAGCACCTACACTGGAGCCCAGTAACACCACCCCCTCTGGACCGCCAGGTAAAGAATCCACTCAAGCTCTCCCAAAGGTAGGGTAGGAGAGGAGAGCAGAGCAGAAGAGAGAAAAAAGGAAAGCAGATATAGTGCAAAAGAAAAGGAGGGGAAAGCAGAAGGAGAGCAAAAGGAAAGAAGGCGAAAACAGGAGAGCAAAAGGAAGAAGGGGAAAGCAAAAGGTAAGGGGGAAAGCTAAAGGAGAGCAAAAGGAAAAGATGGGAAAGCAGAAGGAGAGCAAAAGGAAAGTAGGGGAAAGCAAAACAGAAGGAGAACAAAAGAAAAGGAGGGGAAAGCAGAAGGAGAGCAAAAGGAAAGAAGGCGAAAGCAGGAGAGCAAAAGGAAGAAGGGGAAAGCAAAAGGTAAGGGGGAAAGCTAAAGGAGAGCAAAAGGAAAAGATGGGAAAGCAGAAGGAGAGCAAAAGGAAAGTAGGGGAAAGCAAAACAGAAGGAGAACAAAAGAAAAGGAGGGGAAAGCAGAAGGAGAGCAAAAGGAAAGAAGGCGAAAGCAGGAGAGCAAAAGGAAGAAGGGGAAAGCAAAAGGTAAGGGGGAAAGCTAAAGGAGAGCAAAAGGAAAAGATGGGAAAGCAGAAGGAGAGCAAAAGGAAAGTAGGGGAAAGCAAAACAGAAGGAGAACAAAAGAAAAAGAGGGGAGAGCAGAAGGAGCCAAGGAGGAGATGACAGTGTCAGAAGAAGGCAAAGAAAAGGAGATTGGAGCAGGAAGGACAACGTGGAAGACAAGTGATCCCTCCACTTTATCCTGGACACTAGGCTGAGGCTTTGGTACCTGACAGGCAGACTTTGGACCCTCTCATCATCCCAGGTGAAATAAAAAATAAAAAAAACTATCGATGTATTTACTTTTTTGATTATGTGAGATGTAGACATATTGGTTATTTTTAAAGGAACACTGCTTATCATAACAATGTAATCTAAATAAAGTTGTGTTTGGTGCCAGTATGTCCCCAGGCGCTCTGTTAACTTAATGGGTTAAAACCTATCCTAGATCTTCAGGTCCCCCAGCAGGAACCAGCTTCTGAAAGGTCAGAGTGCCGCTGCGTAATTGCGCCGCAGATTGGATATGGCAAAGAGCTACTGATTAGCATAACATTAATATCCATTATAAAACCAGGAAAAGGTGGGCATGGATGGTGAGCTTATTCGGTGGTGCAATGGGCCACTTGACTGGATTTGCCCCCCAGGCCTAAGGCTGCCAGCTCTCCCCTGTACACCACTGTGTTTAGGTGTGGTGCAAACTTGAAAAGAGAAAGGAAAACCTTTAACCTCATAAGAAAGTATAACATCATCACAAACATGTATCTCCTGTAGAAACACAATGTCAGCTTAATATTTAATGTAATGTCTAAATGCCAAGCCATGTTTAACACTATTGTATTGAACCCCTGCACGTTATGGTTTATATTGTGCCATCTCTGGTAATTAGGAAGTATACCCTTACTAGTCTCACATTTTTTGGAGAAAGAGGACGTTTGCCGTAATAAGGGCTTTTACTTGGCTTAACTGTTACCCCCAGAACCCCACTCATTTTACTAAACCTATGAACACAAAACCTGTGGGGAAAATCGTTCACCCAATTTTCCCAACTTGGAAATATGTGTTTCAAATAACTTACCAAATATACCAAATCCAATAAAAATGGCAACTAAAATCTTTAATATGATACCTATGTGTTTTTTCTATTTTTTTTCCACAAAATATATTGACGTCATTAATTTCTACACTCGTGAAGACCTGTTTTTTTAAAAACAATTCTTATTTTATTTAACAAATAAACATTTTGCAGTCGTTTTAGAAATATGTTTAGTATATCCTCCACACCGATGGTGCAAAACATTAGGAACATCTGCTCTTTGAATGAAATAAACTGACAATATAAATCCAGGTAAAAGCTGATTCCTTATTGATACAATCTATAAAGTCCGCTTTTATCAGTGTAGACTAAGGGAGGCAGAAAGGTTAAAGAAAGGTTTTAAGCCTGTATACTATTTAAACATGGGTTATGTATATTTGCTAGGAAAAGATTAATGTATCCTTAAATACAACATAGTTGCAGGTGCAGGCATGCTTTTTTCAATGTATTGTGATTGCTATTTTGCCATGTCCACCAAGGACAGTCCATCACACAAAGGTTATCCACCCAAGAGCAAACCAATGTTCAAAATGGTCTTAATAATGAAATAGGCTACAGGAAATTAACACCATCTGTGAAGAATAGTGGTTGTTCTATACATAATTATCTAACAAGCCACTATAACATCAAGTTAAAAGATTTATGAGTAACTACACGAAATGCATCATCTTTACACCAAAGGGGTAGTCAGCATTTAGAGGTCCACATCTTTTAGCAAATTATGATTTCAGTAGACTAGGAAACAGCAAATGGTCACTGGCAGATTTGAGAAATATTAACTGTTTCAGCACCTACACATTGATGGAGGAGAAGGGTATACATGCACATATTTATAGCTATATATAATCTCTATGTATGTGTGCAAGCGAGATGTGTTTACAGTAATATATTATAGTACGTGTTTAAAACGTTTGCATTTTTTCCAAATCCTTTGTAATTAAATATTAATACTTAACCCTGAAAATGAATTTCTATGCAAATGTACAGTTCATGCTAGATTTATGTTGAATAGAATTTGAATAAAACTTGATTAGATGCCTAAAAGAAAACAAAACTCAAATACCCAGCAATTCAGCTGGTCAGCAATGCTGCCTCACCTCTTTCAAATCCACATGCTCGAAAGCCCCACTCAAAAATACTTGATCCTAACATCTTACTCTGCATTAAGTACCCACATATTTCAGTTTTAGATAAACATATAGGACCCTTGAGTAACCACTGTGACAGGCATGGAATCTAGGTATACTCAATATTTTATGCCATGTTTATAACTCATAAAGGCCAAGCTACAAAACCCTAATCTGGTGGTATCTTACTCTTTAGGAGAATTAAAAGTAAATGTGCAGCTATATAGCCTTAACAATCAATAGAACTCTGGTTGATTTATGAACAGACTGCATAAGCCCTAGCATAAGAACAATTAACCAGAGAGTTAATGGAGCAATGGGAGTAGACAAAACGATTGCAACTGTCCATGATTCTCCTAAAAACATCTATATCAATGCGGGATCCTTAACGTGTGACTCCTAACTCTTTTGAGTCAAAAGGCCTCCATGTTCCCCTCCCTCTTCTCTCTATACCTTTTTCTCTCTACCCTTTTCTGTTCTTACGCCCCTCCTTCCATCTTGCTTCTCTTTCTTCCTATTTACCATTCTCCTCAACCTCACGTTCCCTTTCCCCTACCCTTACCTGAGGGTTATAGTTTTACCCCCATACAACCCAGAAACTATTCAAGGTGGTACCATAACTTTGAACTATATATATTTTTTTTATTTTCATCAAAATTCTTGCACCTATTCTGATTCTAGTGTCTCAGTGTAATATATACCACATATAAAACTGTCCTCCTTGGTTTACCCTGCATGCCCCAAGGAGTGATCCCTAATTTCTATACATTGTTATATTTCCAAGATGACTTTACCCTCCATGGCCCTCTTCCCACTGGTGTCCTGCACTACACAATGCTCTGTTGATATTTATCTGAAATGTCATATGCATTTATGTAATCTTTTTGTACATCATTTATGGGAACTTTGCATCTTGACTCATGACAATTTCACGCTATAGTAACCAAAACCACTACAGCTTAATATAGTGGTTCTGGTGTCTATAGCCTGTCCCTGCAGGCTTTTTAATGTAAACACTGCCTTTTCATAGAAAAGGCAGTGTTGGCATTGCTGCATAGGAACACCTCTAGTGGAAGTCACTCAGACGGCCACTAGAGGGTGCTTCCTGTATCAGGGATGCACACTGTGCTATGAGATGAGAACTGGTGTAGCGTGGTGTTTTGCCACACATACACAAGAGCCTCCCAATGCTTTTCCTATAGAGGTGGGGCCAAAGGTGGCAAGAATGGCATGGCAAGATTGGCACGGCATGTGAGAAAAGGTGAGCAAAATCACCTTACATGTGTGATGCAAGTGGGGCCGGTAACATTAGTTCCTGACACTATAGAGCACCTTTAACTGTATCAAAAAGTTTCCAATTAAACAAATAAAAACAAGAAACCAAAGTAACTACTACACTTGGCTGTAACAGTGTGAACAAGTCAGCAAAGTAGTTTCAAGAATTATTATCGTATGTATAAAAAACTGTGTTCAACTTTCAAATACTTTAACTATAAACATAATCTGAATTAGAATTAACAGAGCATACCTCTTCTACTTGATGTAATTTAATGTAATATTACTATAATTCAATATAGTAACCATGTGCTGCAATGTGTGCTTATGTCAATTATATTTAAATATTGTACTAAAAAACTGTGCATAAAATATTGCATAATTGTACTAAAAAAATGATACATCCAAATGAATGCACAAGTGCTTCTTAATTAAAGATTTACATAATTGTTGGTGAATTAAATTATTCATTTTGTATATGTGCAATTTAGCTTATTGCTGTATTATATATATTCTAAATGTTCAGTTTATAATGATACCCACTGTTAACAGTAGAATTATAAGAAATGTAATTTACTACTAGTGAAATAGGAGTTTAATGAATTTTTCCATCTCACATAATGCAGGAACTTAATTAGCTTTGTAAATGTCATTGGAAAAAAATAAATCTATATCTCTGATTTGAATCTTTCAAGTAAATTGTAGAAACAAAGATCTCTGAAAATGAAAATTAGCTAATTTAATCATTTGAGTCTAATCAATTAATTTCTATTTCATAACAGATTTCTTTCATAATGTGGTTGCAATATTAACCCCTCAAGGACACATGACATGTGTGACATGTCATGATTCCCTTTTATTCCAGTAGTTTGGTCCTTAAGGGGTTAAAGGGACACTCCACTTCCTAAATAAAAAATATCATTATTTAGTAGATATACCCCCAGCAAAGTTATATATTTTCTCATTGGGGGTATATCAAAATAGCTAACAAAAGCTGCAGATCTCTTGTCTGCAGCCTTTCCAAGCATACTCCAATGTCCTCAGCCCAGACTTTTTGTGGCTGTCCATGCTGTACATGCATCTCACTGTGAATTTCTTGCAAAGTATGTGCTCTGGGCTATTGCTTGTTCCTTGAGTTTAGCTCCACTGAGCTAAACTACATGGAAGTAACAAGACTCATTGTCTGATTGACAGCCACAGGGTTGTAACATGGTTAAATTATAAAAGTGAAACTTTCTATTGAAATCTTCACTTTTTGTAAAATGAAAAAGATAGGACAAACTCTTCAGCCATAAATTACTTCAACAAGCTAACGTGCTGCAGGTGTTTAGCATATTCTTTACCAACTTAAAATGATAGATTGCAAAGCCTTTTTAACAGATTGTGACAGTATTAGCAAAATTCAAAACAGATCTAATGGGAGATAAAACAGATGGAGTACAGATTTCTATATTTACACGTCGCTATTTTCTAAAGTTACAATTGTTAAGAATTCAAAGAAAACTCAAAGTGAATTTCAAATTTTAGACCAAAATAGCTGAACCGGAAGCATAGAAATTTTGGCCTTAAACTTAAAATTCACTTTGAATTCCTGGCAATTCTCCCTTTAATAAAAAAACACTGTTAGGGTTTTGCTCACAGAATTATTCACTAAGGCGTGACTTGGCAGTAATTCAAAGTTTATTTCATATTTGAATTAAAAACAGACAAATTTGAATTAACATTATAAATTCACTATGAATTCACTTTTAATTTCTGTCATTGTAGTTTAATGTCATTTACATGTGTAAACCATGTTTATACCCATTTCTGTATAAATGGGCTATCTGATGTACCTCCCATATGGAATATTTGAAAGGCTATCAGGTGCAGAGAGAACTTATCTGGCACTTCGATTCTAGACTAGGTGTGAATGACAGAAAAGGTATGATATATAGTATAAGTACTTTCAGTAATAGGACAAGTCAACTAACATTTCTTTCAAACTCCCTGGGCAGGCATTTATTTATATGGTAAACTATTACATTTCACTTCTAGCCAGTGAGTGTATTCCACACCTTTGAGCTGAAACAGGCAATGTCAGAGACATTAGTGATGTGGACTATATAAAGGTGGAAATGCTTTAACTGCATTAGAAGGAACTAATGGTTGGCACAAATATAACTTCTGGAATCATAGCCTAAACAAAAAATAAATAAATAAGGTACAGTGGATGATCAGCAAATAGAGCATATGGCACTAATGCAAATTAAGACTCATTAAAATGCAAGAAATGTCGTTATAAAATTGAACAATGAATATTAATGTATCCTGACAGCTAAGGAGAGCTGGCTTTAAGAAAAGTAATAATATGATGTTTGGGGAGATGTAATTCTAACCAAAACAAACATACTAATCATATTTAACACATGTTCTTATGAGTATTTATTAAAGTGAGAATTTATTTTATTATTTATTAAAGTGAGAAATTATAGTGACTGTGGCGCCCTGTTATCTGGTATTGATTTTATCTTTACAGTGTGTTTGCTAAATTCATAAAAGCTTAGGAGTGACTTGCCTGCACTTTTTTTGTATCACCCATTCCACTCATCCATTCACTTTTGTTCTTATCAAAGTGAATTTCAAGTTTAAGGAAGGAGTTGCCAAATAAAAGCAAAGATGCCTTGGGAATTTTATTCCAATTTGGTTATTTTGGCCCTAAGTTTGAAATTCACTTTAAATTCTCACTTTAGTAAATAACTCTGAATGAGACTTTATCAGAAAGATCAATATTGTCAGATGCCCCAGACAGGACTAAAAATGCATAGATAAATGGTAACCTTACATATTAATATTTTCCAGTCATTCATATCAACTCTACTGGAAAGTCTTAATATTGGAACCACACATATAAAAACCATATGAAATCATTTGAGAATATGAGAATCTATTTATGTTTACTAGTGCATGAGGAAAACACGCATGCATAAACACTGTAGAAAAAAAGTTATTTATTACAGAAACTTTAAAACACTTTGCTAGCACATGAAAACCAATATATTTAGGGTACAAATATTGAGAGACTGTATATTAATTAGTGCATTATATAAACATCATAGCTGCACATGGTAACTCCAGTTTGAGACAGTGGCTATCATAATATATGGAGTATGAAGATCATGTTGACATCCCATGGTTAACAAGAAGAATTTAAGATTTAAATGGTGAATATATTTTCAGGGAGCCAATGGACATGAAGATTAGGGACATATTAATATTAAGGTATACAAATGGATACGTACATACATTATAATAAGCACCTTGTCAACACACTATTACTTTGTATTTTTATGTGTACATACAACCTGATTTTAAGCTCATTTCCAAATTGCGCAAGGCAGAATTTAGTCTATCCCATGGTTCAGTTCATTAGAATTTCATTACCAAACATCAAGGTGCATGAAAACAAATATGGTACATCTTCTACAGTACTAATAGTGGTGGTACTGGTAGTAGTGGTGGTGGAGGCAGTGGTGAAGGAGGTATCACCAGTCCTCATGGTTGAGGAAGAAGTGTTCAGATTCAAAGAGGCCGTGACACTATTGCAGATGCTGGAAACACTACTCCTAACCAGGCTCAATTTATTCTTGAGATTAGGAAACAACATTAATGACAGAAGATCTGTTTTTTTCTCATTAAAGTAAGTTAGGGATATAAATGATTGTTTAATGATTGTTTAATTTGTAAATTAAAACAACTTTATTTTAGCTGGTGCTTGGTGATTTTACTACTGTAGTGCTATTGTGTTTGACTTTCAGCAAAAATGCACATTACACACTCATAAAGAAAAAGAAAAAGAATGTAAAACTGTACATTGGTGATTCCAAGTTGATATTAAGGGCCATGGCTATCAGTGGACACATCAGTAACTGTAACCACCAGTCTCACACCAAGATGAACTATCCTTCACTCAGACTTTGTGTGAGTTCCACTGTAGCAGTAGCTAGGCAAAGGGAATTACTAGTAGCTACAAGCATTTTAGAGAGTAGCAACTGACTGATGAAAAGTAGTGACTGCACTGGAAACAAGCTGATTACTAAATGCACGGATTAAAAAAAGGTTGAGTATGTGTGTTTTTGAGATCAAAATATTACTTAGGTTGAACAAATACTGGTTATATGTTTCAATATTCTTGAACACCACACCATGATTTTCTTACTTTCCAATGATAACTGTTCAGGTACACTTTAGAATGCTTTATACCAAATAGCAGAAAGTACATTATTTAATAATAGACATTAAAGGACCACTATAGGCATCCAGACCACTTCAGCTCAATAAAGTGGTCTGGGAGCCAGGTACCCCTAGCTTTAACCCTGCAGCTGAAAACATAGCATCTTCAGAGAAACTGCTATGTTTACACTGCAGGGTTAATCCAGCCTCTAGTGGCTATCTCCCTGACAGCCACTAGAGGCAGCTTCCACGATTTACATTGAGTAAATCACACTTATTTGACGCTGGACGTCCTCATGGAGATCCCCATAGGAAAGTATTGAATAATGCATTCCTATGGGCGGGTTTGATTGCGCATGCGCCTCTGGCCGCGCATGTGCATTCGACTCCTCTCTGAAGCTGACGTCAGTTGAGGAGGAATGGTCACTAGTGCCAAGGGAGCCCGGCGCTGGATTAAGGTAAGCAAATAAATGGTTAATTAACATATTTGTATTCCTAACGCTATAGTGTTCCTTTGAGAAAACTACTGTTGCATGGTGATAGTAGGTTGTATGGTATTGTTGAGTAGTTTAAATTAAAGTTGTTCATTAATGAAAGTAGTTGACTTGGCTTTTGTAGTGCCATCTTTTGCTACATTTATAAATTCATGTACTATAATGTCAAGTAAAACACAGCAAATGCTGTGAATTGCATATATAAAAAAGGTGCCACCAGATCTAATTAAGGCACCAGTATCAGTAGAAACAGCTCTAACATACACATGGGGGTAGTTTAGGAAAAAAAGGATAAGGGGTTGATATCATCTACATGGCAGAATAAAGTAATTACAATAAACACTTAATAATAATAATTTCAATACAGGGTATTCATTGTAGCACATTGAGCACGTAAAGTGCTCCTAATTACAAGAGTAGAGTACTGAAAAGGATTAGAGGCAAACAGTAATTCCAAATTAAAGGCACACTCTAATCACCATAACAGTTTTACTTTAATATCCGTTTTGTCCATCTTGAACGATCGCCTCTCCCATACTCTCTTCATGTAAGAAAAGATCCCAAGTCACTATTATGTGCATCTGCAGATTTTATTAGTTGGGGGCATGGGAGATTGCTGTAAACAGCCTAGATCAAAACAGTAACGTGTATAAATTGATAGAGACAGAGGTTTATGGAATGAAGAAAGAGAAATATATACCAGAAGAAGAGTGAAGGGTTCCTGCTTACTCAATTACTGCACTTTTATGAAGTTTAAAAGATCCCCTGTTAATTACTGCAATTTTAGAAACTTTAACCCCTTAAGAGATTGGGAATTGTACAGGTGATACTCGAAAAATTTAAATATCGTGCAAAAGTCCATTTATTTCAGTAATGCAACGTAAAAGGGGAAACTTATATAAGAGATAGACGCATTACATGCAAAGAAAGATAGTTCAAGCCGTGATTTGTCATAAGTGCGATAATTATGGCTTACAGCTTATGAAAACCCCAAATCCACAATCTCAGTAAATTAGAATATTGTGAAAAGGTGTAATATTCTAGGCTCACAGTGTCCCACTATAATCAGCTAAGTACGCCATAACACCTGCAAAGGGTTTCTGAGCCTTTAAATTGTCTCTCAGTCTGGTTCAGTAGGAATCACAATCATGGGGAAGACTGCTGACCTGACAGTTGTGCAGAAAACCATCACTGACACCCTCCTTAAGGAGGGAAAGCCTCAAAAGGTAATTGCGAAGGAATTTGGATGTTCCCAAAGTGCCCAACCAAAGCACATTAAAAGACAGTTATGTGGAAGGTAAAAATGTGGAAGAAAAAGGTGCACAAGCAGCAGGGATGACCACAGCCTGGAAAGGATTGTCAGGAAAAGGCCATTCAAAAATGTTGGGGACTTTCACAAGGAGTGGACTGAGGCTGGAGTCAGTGCATCAAGAGCCACCACACACAGACAGATCCTGGACATGGGCTTCAGATGTCGTATTCCTCTTGACAAGCTGCTCCTGAACAACAAACAACGTCAGAAGCGTCTTACCTGGACTAAAGAAAATCAGACCTGGTCTTTTGCTCAGTGGTCCAAAGTCCTCTTTTCTGATGAGAGCAACTTTTGCATCTCATTTGGAAACCAAGGAGCCAGAGTCTGGAGGAATAATGGAGAGGCACACACTGCAAGATGCTTGAAGTCCAGTGTGAAGTTTCCACAGTCTGTGTTGATTTGGGGAGCCATGTAATCTGCTGGTGTTGGTCCACTGTGCTTCATTAAGTCCAGGGTCAACGCAGACGTCTACCAGAAGATTTTGGAGCACTTCCTTCCGCAGACGAGCTTTATGGGGATGCTGACTTCATTTTCCAGCAGGACATGGCACCTGCCCACACTGCCAAAAGCACCAAAGACTGGTTCAATGACCGTGGGATTACTGTGCTTGATTGGCCAACAAACTTGCTTGACCTGAACCCCATAGAGAATCCATGAAGCATCCTGGTCTTCCATAACACCTCAGCAGTGCCACAGGCTGATAGCTTCCATGCCACGCCGCATTGAGGCAGTAATTGCTGCAAAAGGGGACCAAACCAAGTACTGAGTCCATATGCATGCTTATACTTTTCAGAGATCCGATATTGTTCTATGTACACTCCTTGTTTTATTGATTGCATGTAATATTCTAATTTACTGAGATTGTGGATTTGGGGTTTTCATGAGCTGTAAGCCATAATCATTGCACTTATGACAAATCACGGATGGAACTATCTTGCTTTGCATGTAATGCGTCTATCTCATATATTAGTTTCCCCTTTTACGTTGCATTACTGAAATAAATGAACTTTTGCACGATATTCTAATTTTTCGAGTATCACCTGTACATCCATGTGCAAAAGCAATGTCTATCCTTTTAAACTCTCTGCAATTAATTTACAATTAAACACTGATATGCTTTTTATGGGAGTTATTCTCTCATGTTATATGTTGAGCTTTTGGCAGATCAGGAGATCTTAAAAAAAAATTGGAAATATAAAAAAAAACTTCACAAAATGATATATAATAATTATAATTGGTGGAGTATGGAAGTAACTATTTGATAAATATTTCAAAAATACACATTACGTTTTAAGATTTAATATTGTTTCATATTCTCAATAAAAAAACAACGCAAATTAGCAATAGAAAATTGAAGGTAAAATTTAGTTTTTTTTAAATATTTTATACCATCTTGTACTTCATGCAGAAAAAACATAAAAATATTACATGAATTTTAAAATATACACAATTCTGGTATTACAGTGGGTGGCATACATCATTTCAATATATATATATGATCCTACTTCTATTCCAAACCCCCTAGCATATATAAATAAATAAATAAAACAATTATAATTGCACCAAAATATGATCCTATACAGACACAATGCTTGTGTCTATTTTGTTATGAGCAAAAGGAAGCTACCCCATTGCTGTGGTTCTATTAGCTATGCAAACTGACATTGGATGATCACTGCTGCTAGAGCGGTCAACTGATAACTTCATGGGCATGGAACCTCTCATTTGAAAGATGAAGTTCTCATGTTCCATAACGAGGGCCATCTAGCTCATTTTAGTGTTTACCCCATTTTAGTGAGGTGATTGCAATTCAATTAGTAATGTTCTAGAGGGACACTTTAAAGAGAAACATCCTTATTATTTTTGTACCCCCTACTCCCTCTATACTTTAAACACACTTTTTTTTTATGATAGTCAACTACCTGTGACAGGGGCATAAATCTTTCCACAGGAAAAAGCGGTATCCTTTTTTCCAAAGTGAGTACCTTGTCCTCCCAAATACACAAAGATGGGAGGATAGGATCTCTTTTTGAGTGCCTTTGTCATAATATAAAAGCATATTTTTAAGGTGCTGCAGGTTTTGCCACCTTTGCGGCTATCACTTTTTTGGTGAACTATATTGGACTATAATATTCTCAAGATAGAATACAGCGCCCCCTCACACTGCCACATTAAAGAAGTGCCAGTAATGTTTGACACTATCTCTTTGTTTAGTGAATGACAGAGTCCAAGTTAAGCAGAATGATGAACCCAAATTGTCATGGGCACTCAGGCGGTGAAAGGTGAAACTTTTCATTTTTATTATTTAACATTTTTGCATACTTTTAATACACACTATATAAAAGTGGTGGAGAAGAGGCACGTCCATGTCTCTATAAACATGATTATCCAAAAATCTAGGTCTATGAGCAGCCACTGGAGCATGGAATTAAGCATCTCAGACTAATTACATGGTCCAAACTTTGGCACTAATACTTTTCCATAAAGTTTTACTGAAAAAAAGCCACTTCCTTGTGAGCATAAGCAGAGGGGACGGTTTGTATAGTTAAACAAATATATAACTCTAGAAGCATAGAGCCACAGGCTACACAGTGCAGGGTGAAGAGTAAGTTATATTAAGTTATAGTCCAAATTGCAAAACAAAGATAAAACAAAATTCGGCCATGATTAAAGCCTCTTTGTTTTATTTTTTGGACCATCATTACATATATCTTACTTTGTAACTTGTGGCTCTATACTTCTGGATTTATATTGGGTGCTAGCGGACCTCCCCCACAAAACTCTGATGTATCAAGATACTAGTGTGCAGCACTCTACTACTGGGTGGAAATATATAACTCTGATAAGGTTTCATCATGTTTGTCCTTCAATATTCCCTTGATGTGATTTAAAGGAAAAACGAAAAAGAAATTAAGAGACAAGAAAGGCTAAAACACACAAAGAGAAATTATAGTATAAATTGGTTGAGTGATATTTAAGCATTTAAATCTAATAGACGTATGTGGTAGAATATGGTTGCAAAATGTGGTTTAGTAAGAGAGCATTTATGTAAAATAAACCACCTGTATTAAGGAAGTGAGAATAGGTCAAAATAAGATAAGAAATGAAGAAAAAATTATGTCTGTGGACAAACTGGACCTTGTTCAGTAAAATATTTTTACATTAACAGTACAAATAGAGGCTGCGCAAATAATTGCTGTGTGCACAAACCAAGGTGCTACTAACATTTATTTATGGGACAAATAACAAATGTTTCGGGGTAATCCCCTTACCAATGTATCATGTCCCTCCCCCCTTACCACACACTCACCCTTTCATATACAAAATATACAGTGAAATAAGTCCAAGGTCACCCTCCGCGCCCTCCCCCAGCCTGCCCGTCCCGTCCCACCGTCCCTCGGGGTGGCGGGCCAGCGGGGCGGGGAGGGGGGGACGGGGCCCCCCGCTCCCGGCGCGGCCGTCAACCGGGGCGGACTGCCCTCAGTACGCCCCAGCCGCTCCGCGCTGCCGAGGCGGGAGGGCCCACGGGATGTCTTATAAAATTGGGTGCCAATACAAAGAAAAAAAAGGGAAAAGAGTTGAATGAGCTTAATATTGATTTGGTAAAACAAGAACGTCTACATAAGATTACTTTAGATCATAAAATTCTGGAGGAGATCAGGAAAAAAATACTAATAAGAACTCAAGAAAAAATTAACAAAGCAATGTTAGTATTAAAGCAGGGATGGTACTATGGAAATAATAAAACAGGGAAAAACCTTTCAAATAAATTAAAAAATAAAAATAAACTTCAATCTATAAACTATATAATAGCTGGAAATAAAAAACTCTTTTCACCAACTCAAATAGCCAATGCATTTGAAGAACACTACAAAAGTTTATATAATTTAAAATTTAATGAGCCACCTGTAGGGGAAACAAAGCATTTCCTGGATAAACTAAGCCTGCCAAAAATATCTACTGAGAAATTAAATCAGCTCAATGCTCCATTCTCCATTCAGGAGATTAGTAACACCATTAAAGTATTAATAGCGAGCAAAGCACCAGGTCCAGATGGTTTTTCATCGATTTTTTATAAAAAATTAAATGATATAATTTCCCCATATCTATTGAAGATATTTAAAGAATTTGCCAGCTATAAAACTATCCCATCCGGATTACTCCAGGCCTCTATAATGCCAATCCCTAAGGTAGATAAGGATCCAATATATACTTCGAACTACAGACCAATTTCTCTTATTAATTTAGATATTAAATTATATTCTAGAATTTTGGAAGATAGACTCAAACAAAACATACCTGATATTGTTCATATAGATCAGAGTGGGTTTGTAGAAGGTAGGGGTACATCGGATAACATTAGGAAATTACTGAATGTTTTATATCATGCGGATCAAAGTTTGTCCCCCTTCGCCATGGTTACCCTTGATGCCGAGAAGGCCTTCGACCGTGTTAACTGGAAGTATTTGGAAGAGGTTTTGAAGGCCTTCGGCATAGAGGGTCTCTTTAAGGAGTGTACAATGGCGTTATATAAAGATCCTCAAGCTAGAGTCTCAGGATTTATGTTTCAATCAAACTGGTTCCCAATCAGAAATGGGTCCTTTGGCACCCCTGTTATATATCCTCTCTATAGAACCGCTGGCAGCCGCGATTAGACAGAATGATTACATCAGCGGGCTAAAAGTGAATAGTCTGGAGAATAAAATTGCACTTTATGCAGATGATGTTCTATTGACTCTTATAGATCCTATTAGATCCATTCCAGCTGTATTTTGTCTTATTAATGAGTATAGTAAATTTTCAGGCTATAAAATAAATATAAAGAAAACACAAATCCTGACAAAAGGTCTAAATGGACCTGGGGTAAAAAAACTCAAAAAAGAATTTAAATGTGATTGGGAAGCAAGGAATATAAAATACTTAGGGGTAAGACTATCTCTAGACTATAGGGAAACCGGTGAACTTAATTATACAGAAATAGCTACCCAATTTAGGAGTACTCTGAAAAATTGGAAGGGATTGGAATTATCTTGGTTGGGAAGAATCGAAGCGGTAAACTCCTACCTACTCCCCAAATTGACATTTTTATTTTGTAACCTCCCGTTGAGGGTTCCATTCCAGACGATACGCGGTTTACAAAAACAGGTTTCGGATTATATATGGCAAGACAGGAGACCCAGAGTATCACTGGAAATTTTACAGAGAGATTGGAAGGAAGGGGGAATCTCTTTCCCAGCTATACAGAAACTATATATGAACAATATGGTAGCACACTTAAATAAATGTGATAATTTTACAATGACAAGACCAGTCTGGTTAGATATTGAAAAATCGGATCTCTGTAATATTGAACCTCTATTTCTCTGGTGGTGTGACAGTGAATTTGTAAAAAATATAAGGCCTAGTAACCCGATGAACAACACAATGATCTATATTGTAAAATACTTAAAGAAAAAATATGGAACTAAACATATATCAAGAAACGCCCCATTAACATGTCTAAAACTTTATATAAAAGATATAAATATTCAAGAATGGGAAAAGCGTGGAATTGCAAAAGTTGCGGAACTTCTAAATGATAACAAAATATTGTCATTCGCAATGTTACAGCTCAATTATAACCTCCCTTCGAAGGAAATATTTAATTACTTAAGAATAAAATCTTTTATTATGGGAAACGTTTTTTCGGAAACTTCTCCAATTGACCAGTTTGTAGCATTCCATTACAAAAAAAAAAATCGCATCCAGATTTAATCAATTTATAAGAAGCCAAAGGCAAATAGTTAAAGCGTTGGCAATGAATAAATGGGAGCAGGAACTCCACTTTTAATCCTCGGTTGAAGATTGGATTTTGAGCCTACAATCAGTAAAAAGATATATACATGGGGTGAATATACAGGAAGTGTACTTTAAACTGGTATATCGTTGGTACCTGGTGCCCACTCGCCTCCATAGATTTCAACCCACACTTCTACCAGATTGTTGGAAATGTGGTAGGGAGCTAGGCTCATTCTCCCACATCTGGTGGGACTGTAAGGAGTTGAAATCTATGAAAATAACTTTATCGGACTTGGTAGATTCCATTTTGAAGGTTCAAACTGTTATCACGGCTCAAATGTTCCTGTTCCACTTAGATTTGCCAAAAGTTAATATAAAACAAAAAATTCTTATGATTTACTCCTTTATGGCAATAAAAATAGTCATGGCCAGAAATTGGAGAAATATGGGTTCGTTAAACTGGTATGATATATGTATACAAATAGATTATCAATGTAGGATGGAAGCTGGGTTAGCCTCAAATAAGTTATCCAGAGAGAAATATGATGAAATCTGGGCCCCTTGGGTTAGATATCTTAGCTGTAAAAACTCAACTCCCCTCCCACAGATAGCCACTCTTAGGTAGCACCAATGTGAAATGATTGTAAGGAAGAGGAATTGTATGCTATTTTCTCTTCTTTTTGTTTGATTGTAGACAATGTAGATAATGTTCAAATGTATGAAATATGGCTACACTAAATATATGTATAATTACATAATTTACTGTAAAGTAATATATTGCACCATATTGTAAAATCTATTTTTGAAAACGCATTTGGATGAAACTTTTAAAACGAAAAATAAAAATTTATATATATAAAAAAAAAAAATAAGATAAGAAATGAAGAAAAAATTATGTCTGTGGACAAACTGGACCTTGTTCAGTAAAATATTTTTACATTAACAGTACAAATAGAGGCTGCACAAATAATTGCTGTGTGCACAAACCAAGGTGCTACTAACATTTATTTATGGGACAAATAACAAATGTTTCGGGGTAATCCCCTTACCAATGTATCATGTCCCTCCCCCCTTACAACACACTCACCCTTTCATATACAAAATATACAGTGAAATAAGTCCAAGGTCACCCCCCTCTGCACCAACCAAAGAATTGGGTCCAGCCACCATCTTGCTGCTTTTCCCAGTATGCTGCGGTTGTCACGTCGTGTGCGATGACGTCATACGTAACGTTGTGCATCATGACGTCACGTTGCTAAGCAACGATAAACAAAAACAAGAAAATGCTTAAATCCAATCTCCTAACTGCGTAGGAGATCAGTAAGCACAAAAAAACTAGCATATTGTTTTACAAAAAAGCAAAAACTTTAAGCCAAATAGGGAATAAACACAGGTAAGCACAACATAAGCCAAAGAACATATAAGGATTCAATAAATAAAGTCCTAATAGAGTTTATATGAAAACAAACAGAAATAAATACAGGAAAAATATATTAGGCTGTGTGTGTGTGTGTGTGTGTGTGTGTCTGCTTTCACTTAATGTCTACCCAGTCCATCATCTTCCTTAAAGGTATGCCTATAGGGAAGAAGACGCACTGGCTAGACATTAAGTGAAAGCAGACGCACACACACACAGCCTAATTTATACATACATCCACTCATACTGCTTAATACATATATCCATACAATCATACTGCCTAAAACATACATCAATGCATTTGGTGGGATTTAATTTATAATAATGGTGGGACTTAATTTACGTTACAATGAACATTAAGTAAAAATGTTTTTGTTTTTTTTTAAATAGAATTAGATTAATATACTATAATTATAATTTAATGTATAAAGATCTCTTCATATGGTCACACACACTAGCACACACACACTCAGTGGTGTACACACCCGGTGTCACTTACACACTCATTAACACACTCTCACTGACATACACAGCACTAGCACAAACACACTATTTGATATACACATTATCATTTACACACTCTCACTAACACACTTACACTCTCACTGACATACATACAGTGTCAGTTACACACACACATGCACACACTCTCACTGACATACAGTGTCACTTCCACACTTCCACTGACATACTCACAGTTTCACTTATACACTCTCAATAACACACACAGTCTCATTAACACACACACACACACTCTGACATACACAGTGTCACTTACACACTCTCACTGACATACACAGTGTCACTAACACACACACACACTGTCACTCAAACACAAACTCACACCACTTTACATAAAGTCACACTTTATTCACACATACAGTAATTTAACACACATACCAATTTACAACCATGCACACGATAACCAGTCTAGCTTAGCCTCCAGATATGACATACCTGTCCTATTGCTGTCAATGAAGGAGAAGGGGTCCAGCCCCAGCTTGCAGGAATTGGCTTTTCTTTCTGCTGGGGGAGCAGGAGAGCAGTGCACTGGGTGCAGCAGCTGCTTCCTGTTCCCCTCAGCACAGCAAGCAGCTGGTGTTTCCCCCGCCTGCAGGAAGCAAAGTGCTCTGCTCAGGTGCTTGGGTTACAGTAAACCCCGCTCCCTGAGCAGGTGATCGGCTGCAGAGAGAAGCCCCGAAGGGATGGCTAAGGAGCCGCTCACCCATCACAGCATCCCCAGATAGAAGCAGGGCAGCACACCAGGAAACCTCTCGGTGGGTGTCCCCAGAGGTCGGTGCCCCAGGGGAATGTCTTATTCGCCTAATGGTAGCGCCGGCCCTGATTACTAGGCACCAGAACGAATTCTCATTCCAATATAATGTGAATACAAATACAGTGATAATTATATACACATAATATATACAAATGTGTATCCCTAACAAGAATGAAAAATAGGGAAAATTCAGAGAACAACCCCATAAAATAGTAGGGAGCAAAGAAAGCCCATCTACAAAGGAAATGACTGATGTTAACAATAACAGACTATTTTAAACAAGCTGCTGTGTAAAAATAACTTTGTTATAATTTACATAAGTCACTGCTGCCACTGAAATCAGACATATACACTTATGATTACCTAGTATAATGAAAGCTCCAAATAAATATAATTCTAAATATGTATTTTAAACAGTCCTTCGTATAGAGTAATTAAAGATGAAAACAAAAAAGTGATGCTATAATTGCTAAAACAACAAAGGAACAGCACTACTAATATTTATAAAAGCATGTTGCTATTCCTTTATACTGCATTGTGTGAACCTCTGTTTAAAATATGAATATGTTATACGGATGCATGTGGTCCCATTATGTCATAATTTAAACTACAGGTTCCTATATATTATTTGCTCTATTAAATTATGCATTCATTACACTGGCTGCAAATCCACAACATGACAAATGATGGAACTTGCAGCAGCATGTTAAAGCACACACACCAACTCAGGTAGATGTAATATATAAGGAATAACTCTTTTTTTAGAATTTCTCAAGGACAAACTGGTTGTGCCCTACATAGGAATGAGATGAAAGGAATACTGCATTGACTAACGAATATATGAGCATTGTGGGTGATTTGTATAGTAAGTAGTAGCAAATTGGGAAAGATGCTGGGTTGTATACATAAATATAAACATACAAGCCATATACAGTCTTGTATTAGATCCTACTGCTGACTTTTTAAATAAAGATGCTTGAATGAGTTTTAAACATGAATAAACACAAAAGGCTTATGTGTGAAATGTTACTATTTTTTCATTTCATAAAAACACTAAGGGGTAAATTACAGTCTATCAGATTAACCCCTTAAGGACGGAGCCAAATGTAAACAAAACCTGGCATTTGCGCTACATGTCTGTCCAACCGTAATTCAACTCTTTCATAGTAAATACACCCATCCTTATTATATATCATTTTATTCAGGGGAAACATGGCTTTCATTTAATATCAAATATTTAGCTATGAAACATAATTTAATATGAAAAAAATGGGAGAAAATAAGATTTTTTTTTATTTTTTTAGTTCTACATGACATTTTAACTGTCAATGTCATAATACAGTTTGCTTTTACTGCAATAAAATACACATATTTGTATTCAGCGATGTCTCACGTGTAAAACAGTACCCCCTATGTACAGGTTTTATGGCGTTTTGGGAAGTTACAGGGTCAAATATAGCATGTTACATTTGAAATTGAAATTCGCCAGATTGGTTACGTTGCCTTTGGGACTTTATAGTAGCCCAGGAATGAAATTTACACCCACAATGGCATACCAATAGTAGACAACCCAAGTTATTGCAAATGGGGAATGTCCAATCTTTTTTAGTAGCCATTTGGTCACAAACACTGGCCAAAGTTAGCGTTAGTATTTGTTTGTGTGAAAAATGCAAAAAACGCAAATTTTGGCCAGTGTTTGTGACTAAGTGGCTACTAAAAAAGACTGGACATACCCCGTTTGCAATACCTTGGGTTGTTTACTATTGCAAATGGTATGCCATCATAGGGGTAATTTTCATTCTTGGGCTACCATAGGGTTTCAAAGGCACCGTAAGCAATCTGGTGAATTTTAATGTGAAAAAAATGAAAAGCAAACCTTATATTTGACGCTGTAACTTTTGAAAACACCATAAAACCTGTACATGAGGTGAACTGTTGTACTTGGTAGACTTCGCTGAACACAAATATTTGTGTTTCAAAACAGGAAAAAGTATCACAGTAATAATATCATCCGTGTAACTGCTGTTTGTGCATGAAAAATGCAAAAAAACTCACTTTAACTGGCGATATCATCGTTGTAATACATTTTACTGTTTTGAAACACTAATATTTGTGTTCAGCGAAGTCTCCCAAGTAGAACAGTACCCCCCATGTACAGGTTTTATGGTGTCTTGGAAAGTTATAGGGTTAAATATAGTGCTAGCAAATTACACCATAAAACCTGTACATGAGGTGAACTGTTGTACTTGGTAGACTTCGCTGAACACAAATATTTGTGTTTCAAAACAGGAAAAAGTATCACAGTAATAATATCATCCGTGTAACTGCTGTTTGTGCATGAAAAATGCAAAAAAACTCACTTTAACTGGCGATATCATCGTTGTAATACATTTTACTGTTTTGAAACACTAATATTTGTGTTCAGCGAAGTCTCCCGAGTAGAACAGTACCCCCCCATGTACAGGTTTAATGGTGTCTTGGAAAGTTATAGGGTTAAATATAGTGCTAGCAAATTAAATTCCCTTTACTTTTGGCATGGGTTGTCAGGCAGGTCCCGCTAATTGTAATTAATTAAGATACCTAATTATGTAAAAATATTACATAAATATACATGTAGAATTAATATATGTATATATATATACGTATGTGAATCTATATGTGTATATATATATGATTTTTTTTTAAATATTTTGATTTATATATAGGTATATATATAGTGATATAAACGTATATATTTATGTATGTAGATATATATATTATTTCTTTCTACGTGTATTTTGATATAAATATATATATATATATATATTAATATCACAATACAGTTACAACGAAATAACACACATCTATATATTTTTTAATTATTTTTTTAAATTTTTTTAAATTTTATTTTTTAACGTATTTACATATTTAATTTTTTTATATTATATATAAATATATATATAACAATAATTATATATATATATATATTTAATCAGTATCAGTCTACATGTAATTTGATATTAATATATAAATATATATATATATATATATATATATTAATAGTAAAATACACCTAGACAGTGTATGTGTGTGTATGTATATGTGTATATATATATACTTAGATCATATATATAATATATATGATCTAAGTATATATATATTTTTTTTTTACACTTAATTAATTTATTTTATTTTTATTTCCAGCCAGCAGGGGGACCACCTGTCATTACAGGCAGCCCCCCTGCTGGCAATACAGAAGCCAGCTATACCGGCCATGTGATTGTGGGGTCCTCGCAAGGACCTCACTCTCACATGGGGGGGGCACCGGAGGAGGGACTGCCAGTGACCGGGTAAGTAAAGAAAGACCGGAGGGCGTACAATTACGCCCGGCGGCGTTTAGAGCCACCTAAAATAGGGCGTAATTGTACGCCCTCCAGTCTTAAGGGGTTAACAGCTGAATGTCTCTTTGTGTGTGTTCATAATGTTGGCAAGATCACTATATTACCATTCTAATACTGATTTTGATTCTTTACATTTAACAGTCAAGCTTAAGAGATCCCAATATTTCCAAATAAAAGTTATTGACACATGAACAGAAACATAAACTTGAAGGTCACTGAAAATTATACGTGTGCAGGATAAAAACAATTTCCCCAAAAATGTAAACATTTTTAGGACACCTGAATTGGCTCGGCATTATTTTGTTACCAAAAATCTGATTCGATAACTGAATTAAATTAACCAACAAGGTGTGAAAATGGGCCTATCAGTAAACTGCACAGTATATACATAATAGCATACAAATATTTTGTAGTATAATGATAGGAGCATTTTCCTATCATTTTGTTCACAGATCAAGGTTTCAATTTAATATTTTTGGGTAAACATCTAAAGTAATTTAATATTTTGAAAAAAACAATTGTAATATTTTTAAATTTGTTGATATGTTGATATATTTTGCATTTAAATATATATATATATATATATATATATATATATATATATATACACACAATATAGAATTGATATATTTTAAGGTATATACAAAAATAACACAATAATATTTTATTAGTGATGCTTCACATGCTGGATAAGGTAAAATTATTTGGTCTTTTTATTGTGGCTATAAATTTCAACAGTATACAGCATAATATAACAAAATAAAGCAAAGCAAAATTATTGCTTCTCTGAGCACTTACTAAACAATACTGTAAACTGACTATTGTAGACATGTGCAATTCATTTCGTTCCGAATGACAATTTGTATGAATTTCTGACAATTTGGACATTAAGAGACCTCCGAATGTCCGAATAGCGGAATTGCCGAATTTACAAAGTGCCGAAGTTCAGAAGTGCCGAAGTTGCTGTAGTTCCGAAGTTTTGAAGTTCCGAAGTGCCAACATGCCAAAATTCTGAAGTTCCGAAGTGTCGAAGTATCGAAGTGCCAAAGGGAAAGAATGAAGAATGTTACACTGTTTACCAGTTTAGCTAAAAAGTATACAAACATAGCCAGGATTTAGCTGTAATAATTTGCAACACTTACAACACTCAAGTAACACACATTCATATAAAATGTAAGTTACTTCCATTACAGTCAATGAATGGGGATGAGTAAGTAGATAACTCCCTAATTCCCACGGTATTAGGGAGCTATCTACCAAAAGGCTGAAAGACCTAAATTGGTCTTTCAGCCAAATTTACTAATACTAAGTAAAAATTACTTAGTATTAGTAAATAATCTGCCCCAACTCGCTATACCGCGAGTGGGGCATGTCTATTAAACAGTGAGCACCCTGTGGCTGCTCATTGTTAAACCCCAAAGGGGGGACCTATTGCCCAACCCGGCCCCCACCCCTATAGCTTGCGAGCGTATAGCGAGTAGGGGCAGAATGTACTAATACTAAGTCATTTTTACTTAGTATTAGTAAATTTGGCTGAAAGACCAGTTTAGGTCTTTCAGCCTTTTGGTAGATAGCTCACTAATACCATGGAAATGAGGGAGTTATCAACTAAGCGGCTGCAAGAGAACATCCAAAGTCCCGAAATTCCAAAGTCCCGAAAATCCGACATTCCGAAGTTGCCGAAGTACCGAAGTTCCGAAGTGCCAAAGTCCCGAAGTGCAGAAGTGCCAAAGTCACGAATTTTGGAATGCAGAACCTAACCAAATATTTTCCCCATGCACATCCCTACTGGGTTGGATGGCTTGTCCATTTCCAAACAGAAATATCCACCTTTCTGTTTCAGTTTCTTTCAGCGGCTCCTCTTACACTTCACAGAACGCAAAATAAAATAAAATCCCCTTCTTGGCAGGAGAGTACTTAACAGCACCTGCAATTAATTATCTTTTGTAGGTGAGTTTGAACTCTGGAACAAGACTCATCACCTGCAGTTTCCCAGCAACCTCCAAAATGTGGAGTAGAGCACTGACTCTTCCTCCTCTCCAGTGCTCCACTCCAGGATCCAAACATGCACTTATATAAAGTCCAATATCGGTTTTAACATAACACATTTCTCTGGGGCTAATCTTCTGCATTACACTTAATTGGAACTTTGCAGAATTTGGGGAGAATTGACACCTTGATCTGTGAATAAAATCAACATTTAGTCATTGTCTCCTAGCCATCATTCATCTATTTTTCCATCTATCATCTCTTTTTTTGGTGCTTCAGGTAGAATTTAGAAACAAAACAACCATGCTCGGCAATTGCGCTCTTCGTTTGTGATTTCAGTACACTTTATCTCAGAGCTTGGTAATTGGACCGACCACCCAATAATCACTACAAAGTGCGGTTTGGACCAAATAAATTCCGTGTCAGTTTTGACAGACATCACGCAAAATTCCACTGAGTTGATACTACAGCAAATTAAAAATTAAATACAAAAAAAACTGTGTATTGGCAAAATACAATTGATTACACGATAAGTATACATGTACGCTATATCTGAAATGTCCAATGTTTGAAGAAACATACATGAATATCAATATCAATCACGAAAAGGGGTTTATAACAAAACGGTCAAATAGTCCCATGGTTTATTTTATTTTGAACCTTGCAATTAATTACAGGTTCTGATCTTGAAATCTCACATGATTAAACAATGTGGAACAAGGTTTAGGCCCATTTTAAGAAAATTATTACTAACTTGGCTGGCAACAGCAGCAGAAAAATATGTGAAATTTTTGGTTTGTAATTACGTTGAAAATACTCAAGCAATAACAGTTGAAAGTCAGAAAGCATTATCACTGGATTGTAATTTACTTCATTTGATGCCAGACAAAATATCTTTCAGCTAGTCTTCAAATTTCCAATGCAGAAACAAAGATTTTATAAAAATGTTATTTTCTGCTTGGGGCAGCTGTGTGTCTAGCCAAGTTAACTTGAATTCTTCGACAGCACTAGTTTCTGCCCCCGTATGCCTCTACAACTATGCAGATTTCTTAACTCCTAAATTGAAAAATATTTACAATTCTATGGCAAAAGATAGGAAAAAAAGAGCTGATCTAAAAAACATTCTTTAACTTGACCATGTGGAAATAAATAAATAAAAATTGTAGTTCAAAAATGGTTGTGTTCCCTTATTTATGCTGAAAACAAAGGATTCAGCACACAACTCCCCTTTTCCTTTAATGTATGTGTATTACTATCAGGGATGGCCACAATGCCTCTGACTCTTCAATTAACCAAATGATGGGCCTCAAGGGTCCAAAGGCCCTATAATACCTTCATATGTCCAGCATAAATTGTGCCCTGTGATATCTGGCACAAAGATATTAGTAGCAGATCCTTTAAGTTCTGCAAGTTGTGAGCTAGGGTCTTCATTTCCCTCCGGCCAGTCAATCATTGTATCATGGCTCAGCCAAAAGCCACAGTAGAGGATTTTCAGCATCTCCTATCTGGTCTGACAGAAAGGGCTCACAGAAAGCACCAAACTGCTTCCTGTCAGACTGGGTAGAGGGAAACAAGCTCCTCTATCATGGTCCCCAGCTTGGCCACGTTACAATGATGGAGGTAAGCAGGCATGGGGGAGAGAACTCAAATAGTATGGAGTAGAGGGGGCAAAGAGACATGGTCTGAAGGGACACAAATAGACACAGAGGGGCAGAGGGGATGCAAAGAAACACAGCTGAACTGTGGTAACAAAAGAGACACAGAAGGGCTGGAGGGTACACAAAGAGTTATGGATAGGCTGGGGAGACACAAATAGACACAGAGTGGCTGGGGGGACACAAAGAGTCACAGAGGGGCTGGGAACACCCATAAAGAGACACAGTGGGGCTGGGGACACACACAAGACACACAGCTTAAATTATTGGAGATCATAATGCAAACTCCTAATGTGATGGTTTTTAACACCAACCACACTCAACTATCCCTTCCCAAACACACCGGATCACTACTTTGTATGTTTTGGGCATGCCCTATATTAACTGTGTTCTTGATAGCAATCCAAGCACTAATACTAGTTTGCACAGGCATCTCAATATTACTTACTCCTTCTGTATAACTGTTACATATATTTCCTGATAATATTAACAAGATTCAGCAAAATCTAAAATTTCCTGCATAGCTGCTTACTCTAGTGTGGCGGAATACTGGAAAAAGACAGTTGCTGCCCAGAATCCATTGTTTTAGTTGAATTAGTTAGACATAGGTATACCAGAAAATCTTCCAAATCATTTTAGTGGCCAGTCCTGAAATCAGAGTAACACTATATGGAAAGCAAGACATGACACAAATCCTCATTCCCACTTCCCTATGTGATTTAAATCACTCTTTATACTGGATTTGCTATACGTACATTTTTCATGTACTTTTTTTTTCTTAATTCTGCTCAAGTATGTTGTTCTTTTGTATGGTTATACATCATTTATATAGTCAGACCATGCACAGATAATACTGTACCATGATATTGTTGCAACATTTATTTTATATGTTGAGATGTTTTGAGCAACATCTGGAAACACTTTGTCTGACTTTTGAATATTTCTTCAGCTGTACAAACAATTGTCTGTTAAGTATTTTATAAAACTAATACAGAATAAATTGAACAAAAAAGTAAGGTAATATAGCAAAATGGGATGCTAATACTAAAACATCTTACACATGTCATAATGACTCCTATAATTGAACGTGGAATAATGATCAGCAGCAGAATATATTCAACAACTATAGTATGTGTCATTGTATTTTACACTTGAATTTCTGTGCATTCTATATAGTTGAATTTTGTCAGAAATCCAAAATTCTATAGTGACATAAAATAGTGATAAAAAAGATAGAGGCACACAGAGATAGATCATTGTAATCCTGTTTTGAAAACAGTTAATAATTTTTGAAGACAGTTAATAATAACAGAAGAGAAAGAGGAAATTCAGATTAGGGAGGTGAAATATAAGGTATAAGGTTGGAATCAGTTCATGAAGTAAGGCTTTTACATCTGCATGCAAGTAATGTTTGTTGTGTGTGGGTTGAGTGCTTTACTGAATTATGTGGCTTTGATTATTCTATGTATGTGGCTAGACTGAGTGAGTGTTAGTTTGTGAGACTGATGGGAAAGTCAGTTATACAGACAGCTAAAGGCATACAGACACAGATCATTGCTTTATTGTTTATTAAAATGATTCAATCACAATATCTTGACTCATATCTACAGCATTCTTCTGTAGGAAGAAAAGGACCTAGAGATATTTAAATTTGGCTGGAGGAAATCACATGCAACCACTAAGGGATGACCATGTGGATGGTGGGTAGAAGAGGAAGATGGAATGGAAAGGGGGTGAAATCACAGTAGAAGGTCACTGGGGTGTCAGATTGTGTGTGTGTGTGTGTGTGTATATGTATGCAAGCACGTGAGCAGTTAGACAAATAGGGTTGCCAGATCCATCACTCTTCTTCAAGCTGTGGGACACTACATGAACAGTTCTACAATGTAATAGGTATGATGCATATACTATAAGAGGGAAATCAGTTAATCAATGGGTGAATCAAAAGGAACTGTTATGATTAAGTAATGGATTTCCCTTCTGCATGTAAATTCTACATATCATAGGGCAGCACTCTTGTAATCTACATACCATGGGGCAGATCTTTTTATGTACTATTCATTAACATCAAAGGAGCTTTATGTATCCAGGAAAGCAATGCAAATATAGCAGCAACCCTACATCCAAATTCATCTGCTGGCTACAGAGCTGTCCAGGCTCTCCCTACGTCTACTTGCATCAAATGGAAATCCCAATGTATTACAAAATATGATTATCACAAATACAATGTTTGATATGTATACTCATTAAGATTTAGACATTTTCCAACTCTAAGCAGTTATTGTGTGTGAAAACATTACTATCATAATATGTTGATTTGTTATTGGCAAATACTGTACATATCGCTAGCTAATGACCTTTATTGATGCCAGTGTGATTTTAATGTTTCTTTTTGGAGGTCAGCTTTATTATATAGATTTTACAGCTTAGATTTATGTTTAGTTAAAAGGGCACTCAGTACACAATTGGTTATAATGTAAGGAGTCCCCTGGTTCCCCTATTATGAGTTCATCTGTTCATCCTGTGGATGCCTGGCACTAGTGATGTCCCGAACGGTTCGCCGAACGGTTCGCCACGGACGGCGAACATATGCGCTGTTCAGTCCGTCCCCTATGTCATCATTGAGTAAACTTTGACCCTGTACCTCACAGTCAGCAGACACATTCCAGCCAATCAGCAGCAGACCCTCCCTCCCAGACCCTCCCACCTCCTGGACAGCATCCATTTTACATTCATTGTGAAGCTGCATTCTTAGTGAGCTGTCCAGGAGGTGGGAGGGTCTGGGAGGGAGGGTCTGCTGCTGATTGGCTGGAATGTGTCTGCTGACTGTGAGGTACAGGGTCAAAGTTTACTCAATGATGACGAATAGGGGGCGGACCGAACAGCGCATATGTTGGCCGTCCGCGGCAAACCATTCGGCGAACCGTTCGGGACATCACTACCTGGCACCATAACCAATAGAGTGCTCTGTAGTAGTTAAAATGCTCGAGTCACCCTTTAATGCCTAATGGTTTTAGGTTCTGTAAGGTGATGTACAGAATGTGTGGTTTTCTTTTGATTAAATTAAATTATACAATGATGATTTTAGATGGTGTAAAATATCTATCTTACACCATCCACCTGTTATTTAAATAGGCAGACCATGGCTTCAAATTCTGTATTGTATATTATGTACACAGTATACGCACACTGCACAATATCATCTCAGTTCCACATCCATTGCAATGTATCTCTCTATCTGCCCAGTACCAACCCTGCCATATCAGTAAGGGTAGAAGGACATGTATGAAATATATGACAAGTGTTCAAGGTAGAAATTATATGTGTTGGTGGGTATGCATGTGTCTGTGTGTTTATATGTACATACACTGTACGAGTACCTGTGTGTTTATGTCTATCTTTATTCGTGAGAACTGGAAATACAGGGAACCATTTCTGGCATGCCAGTTGCTGAGGAGCAAAGTTCAACAAAAATATATAAAAGCATATGTTAGTGAAAAATAATTCAATTTTCGGGTTCTGGAGACATTAATTAAACCACTAAAACTTTGGTGTCAGGGTTTTTGGTACATTCAGAACTGCATTATTTTCTCACAATACACATTACACATCCTGTAATATATGTGTATATTATATATTGTGTGTTTTATATATGCTATGTAATGATGGCTTTATTTTTTCCTACAATATAAAAATATATTTCAAATAGCAGTATAAATAATGTAACAGTTGTCAGTTTCTCCTTTTGATCATTCTACATGAAGTGGCATAACTTATTATTTGTGATAAAAAGCACTTGTAGCTGATAACATGTCGTGACTTTATAAATACATTATTCAACTCCTAAGAACCACCAGTGGGAAATTTAAAAAAGCATTTTATATAATTTCATTGAATTTAATAATCTGAACATGTCACAATAATATAGGAAATTGACCCCTAGGTCAAATTAAAGAATTATGATTTGATATAATGTGGTTTTAGCCTAGAAGCACTATATGACCTTGAACGGTCTGTATTACCTCCCTGCTTATGGCTATATTGGATTATGAGACCAGTGGGGCTTTATTTAATTGCACATTAATTATTCATAACCTTATGAGATAGCACTAAAAAAATGCTAAAAATCCCCTTAAGAAAAATCATCCCGTCAGAACAAAACAAATTGAAGGTGCTTTGTGGTAATGTATGCATACCAAATGTTATGCACATTAAAATATGTTGTATATGCCATGCATCATAATAATGTATATCGCATGTACATTTTAACTACAAGCAATTAAGTGTTTGACGTAATTTGAGTTAACCATTGCTTGGACACAGCTATAGTGGAGTGATATAATTCTGAAGGGATATCATTACACTGTATTCGTAATAAAACCATTCCGTACATGTGGATACTATAACTGTTAATCTTTTCCAGGGGATCTCATTTAATTAAATACAATGAGCTGGGAATAATTGAAAAAAATGATTTAGCCAAGTGCTCTCCTAATCAAGGTTGGTCAAGATATTGATGTTCTGCTAGCTCCACCACACAGATTCTATTCTCCAAAAGCATTTACAAAAAAAACATAAATCAATTTATTGTACACATATCTGCCTTACCAGCTGATAGGTATCCATTCATATATGTCTTATTGAAATACTTGATACTCTTATTACATGGCCATTTGCTCTGTATTCCAAATAGAAGAATACCAAAGAAAATGACAACCCTTTGCATTTTATTCCTGTTAAGTACAGCTGTAATTTCTCACTAAAATAAAAAATCAATCACCATCTGAGCGTTAATGGTAAATATTAATAGGCATTAGAACTTATTAATGCTTTGAAAACAATACTTTATAAAAACAAGACACAACCAGCATTTGGTTTTACTTCTTAGACTACATCAGTTATGTTAAACATGTGCACTTCCTAATTATAGATGCAATGTGTGTTCCACATGCTTAGGCAAGTTCTCCAAAGGCTTTATGAGGTAAGAAGCAATTATCCTTGCTAGGATTTTAATAAAGATTACAGAATTTTCACCAAAACATACCATAGACATTTACCAAGTATTTAGGCAAAAACATGGCATTTCATTTGTTGTGTGCTATACAACTCCGTGACTCTCACAGTGTGGAGGTTTTTATATGTGTAGTGGTATACAGATAATGCATAATTAAATAAGTAAAATAATACACAGTCTCAAATTGATAGGATTTTTACATACTGTAAGATTACTGATCCCAAAAACAGAAAACCCTCTTTCCAGATGGTCTTTTAAATCCCAGTTTTAGTAAATTAAAAAGTAAGTTGGACCCACAGTACCTGAGTAATAGTGCAGCTTCCCAGAAGTAAAATCCCGAGACAGCTGTTAAAATGCACTTGTTCCTGGCCATTCTTTGTGGTGACAGGCTGTGGGATTAGAATCATCAAAGTGACAGATCCCAATAGCACGGCTGGGGAGAAATTATACAGAGCCCGTGATGTTAGGAAGAAGTGCTGAATTTCAGTACCCGGGACAGCTCACTGTAATCCTAAAACGCGAGTCTTCCGTTCAGTTCAGTGTTCTCTGTGGCTAAACAATGCATTCCACATAGCTCACGTGAAAATACAAGTGGGATTATATAGATGCTAGGAATCCAGATGTTAAAGACAGCAAAATAAGAATGCAAAAAGTATCCAATCCTGACAGATGTGGCAGCATTCCAACACACTGAACTGTGCCTCTACAAGGAGGCTGGACTGTGGACCAGGGACAGGATAAAGGCGTGTTGGTACAGAGCCAATGGGAATATAATGTGATGTAGTGAAGGTACGACTAGCTGGTAATTATAAACCATTTAAATGCTGCAACAGCACGTGGGTCTAATGAAAGTCACTTTTAAAACCAGGGCTCCCTCCAGTTTAAACACTGATCTACAAAATGCTCCCCTCCCAGAGTGTTTTCTTTTTGCACTGATTACGGCTGGGATGATGAGAATGGTGTATTGAAATGAATGTCTCTTCCTTGCTTTCACCAGTCCAGCACACCCCCCTTACCCCGCCCCACCTCACTGGAATAGAAAGGGGGAAGTGCAAGCAGCTCAGTGCAATCAATCAGAGAGCTGAATGCAGACATCAGCCACAACGAAGTCTACAAATCGGTGGCCACACTACCTGATCAGAATGGAGAAAATAGTGTGTCCAATTCAACAGTCGGTTGTTTGGTGTGGATGTCTGTTGAGGTTATCAACAGACTGTGTGAACGAGCTGATAGAGGAACAGTGTCCAGGAATGCACATTTTATTTCAACTAAATTGGGGAAATCGATCAAGATACGAGAAGCACACTTAAACATGCATAATGAATCAGTAAATGGCAGTAGCTTCAATACACAAGCAGAAGGCAGACCCTAAATTCATTTTCTTGTCAGAGGAGTGTAGATTCAGGATGAGTGATTTATGTGATAATATCCTTTAGCTCCTTAGAGATGAGGGATTAGTCAAATCCATTCATGCCTGGTATGGCATTAGCCCTTAAGGGGTTAAGCAGTGTGTTGGTTCAGTCTTCTGTTTAAATTGGATTTAATTGGAGTTAGAGTTATATACAATAATGCAACGTTGATTTATGGTACACTTGCATTTTCTGTCCCATAAGACACTTCAAGGAGTGTCTTAATATTACAACAATGTTGCAGCTAAAATAGGAATCAAACTATTATATGTTTTACCAAGTAATTAATCCTCCAGGGTGACACAAATTAGTGTTTGAACTAATAACTTAGGATCCAATGAAAAAGAATAAAAGAATTATGTTCCCCAACAAACTCAAACTCAAGCATTTTTAGTAACATGAATAAGTAATGCTAGCTCACATCCACTCATTATTTTGTAAAATGTAAACCTACATTTAGTATGCTTGCATACTTAATGTATGTTTTTCCTGTCATTTGGTTTACAGATCATATTAGATAAAATAACCAATAGAGAGAAAGACAGGAGGAACTGTAAGAAAAATCTGCAAATAAAATCAACATTTAGTAATTATCCGCTGGACATCAATTATATATTTTGGTGCCACAGACAGAATTTAGAATCATGAACCAATATGGACATGCAGAATCACTGCAAGCTTCTGTTTGTTTATGATTCGGGTACATTTTGAATTTGGGAATTTAAAAGATCACCTGGTGGGCCCAAATTTGGATGTACTGCAATTTTATCCAATTTTAATTAAAACAAATGTCAAAGTCAATATTGTAGTAAAATATGCTCACAGCAAATCCTAAACAATTCCACAAATGTTTGTAATTTACAGATGAGCTTAACTGAGCTTGCAATGATTCTAAAATCATACAATGTGGTATTAGACATCATAATGCTAAAAAGTATTTTTTTTTTTTTAAATAGTTTGCAAGCTTTTTTATGTAACCAACCGGACAGATGACTAGCATTTTTTGATGAATGAGTTCTAAAGTACATTACATATAATTTAGGGTAAATTGCCAAGTCTATCCTGAGAACCATTTATCACACGCAAATACAGGAAAATATTGTTGAAGATTTTTTGAAAGAGTTAAATGAACACCATGGGGTCAGAAACGTGTATTCCTAACCCTATTATGTTAAACACACTATTTAGCTCCCTGCACCCCCTTTAAATATTTTCCAGTGCCCCACCGGTCCACAGACACTTGCTCCACCCACGCTCTGCCCCCTTGGCTGACATCATCAGAATATATTATCTCACTCAATCACAATGCATTCCCATAGGAATGCATTGGATTGGCTGAAACAGTTAATTCTGATTAATTCAGGAGGCAGGCTGGGGGCATAGCCAAGTGCTGGTCTGGCTAATCAGCATCTCCTCATAGAGATGCATTGAATCAATACATCTATATGAGGAAAGTTCAACGTCTCCATGCGGAGGGTGGAGACAGGGACGTTTTAGCCGCAAGGCATACAAGGCATTTGCCTTGGGCGGCATTTTCCAGGGGGCAGCCAAAAAAGCCACCCCCAAATGCCCAGGGCAAATGCCCTGTTAGCCTTGCGGCTAACAGTCCAGGCAGGCAGGCGGGTGGGCGGCGCTCGCGAGGGATCACTTCCCCCTGAGCTCTCTGCTCAGCTCCCTCGCACTCCACCCGCAGAGTGAGGCTGGGAGCCGGAATATGACATCATATTCCAGCTCCCGGCATCACTCTGCAGGCGGCGCGTGAGGGAGCTGAGCAGAGAGCTCAAAGGAAAGTGCTCCCTCGCCAGCATCGCCCGACCGCCCAGCAGCCACTGGACCACCAGGGAAAGGAAGAACCCCCCCCCCAGCATTCCCAAAGGTAAGGAAGCTGGGTGGGGGGTTAAATAAAAAAAACAAGTGAGTGTGTTAATGTTAGTGTGTGTGTGTGACTGTATGTGTCCGTTAGTGTGTGTGTGTGTCTGTTAGTGTGTGTGTGTGTGTCTATTAGTGAGTGTGTCTGTTAGTATGTGTGTGTGTGTGTCTGTTAGTGAGTGTGTCTGTTAGTGTGTGTCTGTTAGTGTGTGTGTGTCTGTTAGTGTGTGTGTGTCTGTTAGTGAGTGTGTGCGTGTCTGTTAGTGAGTGTATCTGTTTGTGTGTGTGTGTCTTAGTGTGTGTGTGTGTCTTAGTGTGTGTGTGTGTCTTAGTGTGTGTCTGACTGTGTGTGTGTCTATTAGTGTGTGTCTAACTGTGTGTGTCTGTTAGTGTGTGTGTGTGTTAGTGAGTGTGTCAGTGTGTATGTGTCTGTTAGAGTGTGTTTCTGTTAGCTGGTGTATGCTTATCTGTCAGTGAATGTGTGTGTGTATTTAGAAGGCAGGGCAGAGGGGATGGGATTGGTGAGGGTGGCGCACGGGGGGGTCTCTGTTTTGTCCTGCCTAAGGCAGCACAAAACCAAGATACATCACTGGGTGGAGACACTGAACGTCAGCGCTGGACAGTGTGCAGCACTGACCCAGGAAGCACCTATAGTGGCCATCTGTGGAGTGGCCACTAGAGGATTCCCTAGGCTGTAATGTAACCACTGCCTTTTCTCTGAAAAGGCAGTGTTTACAGAAAAAAAAAGCCTGCAGTTACATACTATACTCACCAGAATAACTACATTAAGCTGTAGTTGTTCTGGTGACTATAGTGTCCCTTTAATAAAAGTTTGAACTGTAAACAGTCTATTTAATTACCGTCTACTATCTGGAAAAGCTTGCAGTTCAGTTTTATTTAAATAGCTTGAAAGATACTGCATATTTTGCTATTGATTTAAACAGTACAAAATAAAACAATTTTTTATGTATTTTTCCGATATCAGAGAGTTTAACTGTCAGTTCCACTGATTTCTATATATTTTCTGTCATGTAAGACTTCATTTTGATGGCTAAGATAGCTACATTTTAGAAAGTCATAACTCTGTGCAGAGGTGCTATGGTCTTACACACAGAGCTGTCAGCAGATTCCACACTTGAGATGATATAAATATTAAACCAATACTATAATGTACATATGAAATATGAGTCGGATTAATATTATGACTGGCTAGTTAAACACATCTCAAAGGGAAGCAACATTTCAAAAAAGGTGTGATAGTTCATTGGTAGTTATGCCTTCACTGGGAGTACTGGTATTCTTTAGGGCTCACTAAGTGTCCCTTTCTTTGAAAATTTATACAGAGATCATGCAAGCTTCCTATTAAAAAAGGAATGATCTGTGACTTTCCCTTATTTATTATGAGGTTAAGTGAGGTATTAAAAACAAGATGAAAACTCTGAAATGATTTCACTGCTATTTGTCCATGAGAAGGACAATTTATAACTATATGAGCTAGAAGTACATATTAAAAGATAATATATCTGTGATGTATAAGATTACATAATTACTCAGGTCGAAGTGAAGTAATAGTAAGGACAACTTTTGACAAAAGAAGGGTGAAAACAGGTAGTTCAGAAACTCTGCTATTTCTATCAGATGCACTCAGAAAGATCAATATGATTGCTGCAGCACAGACTTTTGATTTGCTTTTGATTGTATGCCCACTTGCCTCCCAATGCTTTACTTTGAAAGAGCATTGGATTGGCTGAGATAATAGATCTCAATGATCTCAGCCAAGGAGGTAGCATTGGATTGGCTGAAATTATTAATCTTGATGATCTCAACCATTGATTGTCACAGTGCCGTGTTTTGCTGCGCAAGTGCACTAGCGTCCCAGCACTTTCCTATAAGAATGCAATGGATTGGCTGAGATGATCAATTTTGATAATCTCAGCCATACAGATTGACACTGTGAGAAAAGGCAAGTAGAAATACTTTTTTTCTTCCTCCAGGTGGGGACCAGCCACCTAAACGGCCAATAGGGAACTAAATTGTCAGGGATATATATTTGTATTCCTAACACTATAGTGTTCCTTTAAGTGTTAAGTCCCTTTGTTTATGCAACATTGTACACACCTCCCCTGGCTGAGATTTAAACAGCCACCATGAAAAAAAGCTTTCATTTTTAAAGAACAGTGTGTTTACTATAGAAGTTTGTACCTCCTGCGCCGCTAATTTAACTTTAATCATCCACAGAAATCTGCTGTAGGCACTAGCAGGCAATTAATAATGCATTTCTTATTTAAATTAGCACAATGTGCAATAAGGTAAGTAAACATTTTTTTAGCTCTTTTTCAGGAATGGTAAGGGAGACTGCGTAAGTCTCAGAGAGGAGAAATATGGCAAGAGCTGTATAAACACATTGGTTTAACTCCTAAATGGCAGAGAATTGAGAAGTATGACTGCAGGGGTATGATTTATACACCAAAACCATTTCATCAAGCTAAATCAATTTTGGTGCTTAGAGTGTCCCTTTAAACAGTGATTTTGTACTATACTACATGCATAGTTAAAGACTGATGTTATTTGTTTACATCATTTGTCTGGCCTTTTCATGTATTTTGTTGACCTTTCATATACGTTAATATGTTTTGGTATATGCTTTGGAGTTTAAATTTTATTTAGTGTTGGTGTATGAATGTCAATGCATATTAGAGTGGAAAGTCTGTGCATGGATTGTCCGTGTCTGAATGCAGAAGTGTATTTGAGTAGTGTATATGTGAATGTAGGAGCGTATTTGTATGTGTGTAGACTTCAAGCGTGTGTGAATGAGGGGTGTATGATAAATCTGCAGTGGTGTATTTTGGTTTTGTGCTGCCCTAGACATGACTAAACTCGGGCACCCCCTTAATTGAAATTTACCCCACTCCTTCCTGTCAAGACCACACCTCGCCCTGTTTAAGATCCACCACTTCCTCTGCAAACTTCATCTTTAGGCTCCATGTTTTCATCTTACAGCTCAACTTCTTCTGCTATATACATTAAAAGTAGATAATGAGTGCCTATATTTTGTTGTTTTGTGTACCACTTCAAATGTATTTATTATTATAAGAAATAATCTTTAAATAGAATAATAAAAAGTTAAATTTAGTTTTTTCTTTTTTACAAAGACCAGTCATCAAGTTCAACGATACTGTATGGATCACAGGCACTCAAATTGGTTGAATTAGCACCAAGACTTCAACCACTGTTAATGGACATAAATACCATTTGGGTCGTTAATAAAAGACAGTGACATACTTCCATTAACATTGACATACTTCCCTTTCCGCAATGCCCCAGAGAGCTGCACTTACTTTCTTTACCACAGAGCCCTAAATCCCTTTCCACAGACATTAAAAAAATAGGCAGAGCATCAGTAAAGGGTAACAGACATAGCATTATTAAAAATAAACTGACATAGCATCAGTAAAATACAGTGTTGAGTGTTAGTGTAAAGATATTTATTCCCTCCTATTTGTTTCTTACCTGTGGCCAGGGAGGGGGGCATTACACCCCCTGGTAGTCCATACAGTGCAAAGCTCAATTTTCAACCTCCAACAGCCAGGCAGCAGCTCGTTTCCACTCTTGCGAGCCCAGCATTCATGCCACACAAAGCGCTGCCATGGCAACCCGCATCAACGCTCCAAGCAGATGTTTGGGTGCCACATTTTATGCCGCCCCCTGGAAACTGCCACCCATTGCTAATGCCTTGTTAGCCTTATGATAAATACAGCACTGGACATCTGTCAGCATGTGTGTATGTGTGTATGTGTGAATGAGACGTGTATCTAAAAATCTGTCAGAATGTGTGTGTGTCAATGCAATGTGTATTTGAGATGTGTGTCAGTGTGTATGTGAATGAGAGGTGCATTTGAGCAGTGTCAGCACCTGGGTAAATTTATACGCTGGAAGTGTTTTTCATTTTTTATTGGACACCCCAACCATCTTTTTGTCTCTTTTAATCTTCCTCAATGTGCATGTGTGTCTTCCCAGTATCCCCCTCTTTTATCTCTCACCGCTTGTCTCTCCTTTTTTGATTCTCTATCTAACACTACTTTTCACCCATCTATCCAACTTTTGTCCCCCTCACTCAGCACTAATTCTGCTTCACCTCACACTTTTTCTTCGCAAACACCCCACTTGTATATTTGCTGTCACTCACTTTTGTCTTCCATCACACACAGTTGTTTAACCCACCATATTCATTTTTGTCTTACCCATCTACTACCCTTGTCTCTACAAACACCCCCCCCATTTGCTTCTGCCCTGTCTCACCCCTTCATCCCACTTATGTCTCTGCCCTTTTCACCCCTAGACTGTTTCTCAACACCAGCCCATTTTTCTTATGCAGCATACCTGGGAGGGATCTGCTATGTCTGCCAGGTTGCTACTTCTTCTTACTAGTGCTGTTAGAGTGCTATGTTTGACAGGAGAGAGTAGGGGATATGATATCACTTCCTGTCCTGCCTCCTCTCCTCATGCATAAAACTGTGTAGGGAGAGCAAAGAGCTGAACATGCTGAAGGGAGAACTAATTTACAGTGTGGTCTGTGTCATCATTCGTCTCCTGCAACCTTTTACTGCAATTTCTCTGGATAACTTCCTTCTTAAGGAGAGCTCTAATCTCCACAGCAGAATAATGGTTGTGTAGCTGGGCCCCTGACTGTTTTAGGTTTTGTTTCATGACTGGAGTGCCGAAGTGGTCAGTTCAACTCTGCAAATTATGGATTAATCTAGAAAGCAACGGAAACAGCAAAATTAAGAGAAACATTATTTTCCAGTTATTTCATAAAGTGGTCCTTAATTTGGTATCCTCAGTTGGGATTGCCATAATTAAGGGTTCCAAATTAGGATCTTATTTATTTAGAAACAGAAAAAGCAAAATTAAGAAAAAAAGGTTTTTCCTAATTTTAGTCTTTTAGCTCCTATGATATATAGCTCCTTAATTTTGTACTGTTATGTGGGATTACCATAATCATGGAAAGAAAATTAGGGATGTATCTACTAAGCACAACAGCTCTCTAGTGTTGTACCCTTATGTGGGATTGCCATATTTAAAGGGGACCTGTCAGCATGAAATTTCATCTTTAAAGTACATTGTATTAGTAATTCTGCTTGCAAATTGATTGCTTGGAAGAAAAAAACTGTTTACAAAGAGTCCTTTCCCCCAATTCTCAGTCAAATCTTTGGCATAATGCCAGCAATTTGACTGCAAATGAAGTGCAGAAAAAAAATACCCAGAGGGGGTACTTCTGTTCTCCCAAGCATAGCATTACAGTGAATGTACTGTAATTGCTATGGAAACGACCTAGCCAGTGCTGCTATAACCAGCTAGGGAGTATAGGAAAGGAGTCACTGACATCACTCAGTACAGATGCGTGCATGCTCGAAATTAAGCCAGTGTGTCGGCGATACAGGTTTGTCCTGCTTTAGGAAGTATCCCCAAGCAGAGAAAATCAAAGAATACTGCAGTAGAAGCTGAGCATGGACTGGAGGTGGGTATTACATGAAGAGTAACACCAATGATGCTCTGGAGATGGCGGTTAAGTGAGTATATCTCGCAAATGTATATTGAATACATCATGTATCTTTGTGATATATGCTGCATTGAGTGTATATGGGGGTTATTATTTCAATTACAGGTTTACTTTAAGCAGATGACATCTTTATTTAGTATAATCAGATTTGGCAATCCCATGTAAGGATAATAAATTATGGCATTTTCTACTAAACAGCTGAAAGATCAAAATTAAGAAAAAAAAGAAAGCCCTTTTATTAATTTTAATCTTTCAACTGTGTTTAGTAGATAGCACTGAAATGTAGTTCCCTAATGCAGGATTACCATTATTAAGGGTACCAAATTTGGGAGTAATCTGCTAAACATCTCCCTTATTTGGTAACTTTAGAATAATGGGATTAATGGCATTGAAATTTAGTTTTGTTTCCAAAATGTTTTCCAAATTTTAATTTGAAAATTAACAAATTAATACTAAATGGGACAAAAAACTTCTCTATAAACATCTCTATTCTCTTGTCACTTTTTCACAATTCTTTATTTTCATGCTTAAACGCTACATTTGCTTTACATTTTTTTTTCTGCTTACTGATAGTCATTTCAGTAGATCTGATCACTTTTTAATAGTATGCAATATTTGCCACATCCCTGAGGTTTGTAAAGATGAGTATGGTTTCATCTTAATGCTGACCACATTGAAACACAGGATGGTTTTTCGAAATTGCACAGATATATAAGCAAATTGCAATAGAATGTCGACTCATGCTGTCACAGAAAATATCCATCATAAAATGCCTTGTGCTGATCTAGGGGAAATATTAGCCCACACAATAAATTAAATTATTATTAGTACCCATGCTCTTAGCACTTTCTTTATATCAACAATCTAACTTCTAAATAAACAATATTCCCATCGCCAAGAAGTCTTAAATTAGTCTATAGTATTGAGGACATCAGAATATTTTACTTTTTTAACTCTATGAATGCTATCTGAGTGTGTTCTAAACACAAACAAACAGTTTTTCAAGGCACTAAATATGTTTTTAACTAAATTAAAAAGATGTCTGCGATATGGTAAATATTTCTTTGCTAGTGAATAAGTTAACACAACACATGTACTTAAAAAAAGTTGCATAGACTAAAATAGAAGCACGCACTTCACTTTTAAATACTGTAACGACACAGATAACTCACTGTTTTAGTACCTGAGTGGACTTTAAAATAGTTTTAAGAAAATTAAAATTTAAAGATATGCAGATTTCAAAGTAAATTAAAAGTAAAGTTCAAATTTAAAAGCAAAATAACAAAACTGGAAAATTTGTGTAAGTCAGCTATGCTTTGAGTTTAGTTTCTCTAGCCTTAAATTCGAAATTCACTTTGATTTCTCGCTATGGTGAATAACCCTGACATGTCAAGTAACTCTTGGCATAGAGTCAGTATAGCCTTCTGTGCCACAAAAGTTAAGCTGAATGGCAGGTGGTTCTCCTGCTCTGTGTCAATTGCTGTTTTATTCCACTGGCAAGTGCATCTGCAGAGGAATATTAGAAAATAGTGACATATGTGTCTCTGTTGTGATGTCAGTGTGCTGATAAAAAAAAAGCCAGTATGTGGCTGTCAGGGAGAAAGCACATACTACTTGAAAAGTAATCAAAAGCAAGGCCAATTGCTGGAGGGGGTAGATAAGTGTCAGCATTTGGTGTGTGTTATGTTTCTGTATCACCCACTTATAGCAGTGGCACCCATGTAGTGAAATAGGAGGTACATATTAAATGTATTTGTAAACTGTATTGTTTATGATTTATTAATGATTATATACTATATTTAGTTCCATCATGAACTAGAACCAACTTGTCTTTATCACTAATTCAAATCATTTTTTTTTTAAAGACTTTAATTAAGCAAATGGCAGAGCATACATACAAACAAGGAACCAATATCAGAAACCAATACATGAGCCATCACATAAAGTTTCATAACCACACCAAGCAAAAAAGAAACAAAGATAAAGAGAGAAAAAAAGCAAACGGGGGTAAATGGAGACCCAGAGGGATACATAAAAACATGACTAATTTGACATTAGAAATTATTGTAATAGGGCCCCACATCTTAAGGTAGGACCGAGTCAAGCAACAAACCTCAGAAGTTAAGTCATCCATTAAATTTGCATCTCTAATTTTACAAAGGACTAAAATCAGGGAGAAGCATCAATGTTTATCCAGCTCTCAACAAGGGTTCTACTATCAGCCAGCATAATTTTGCTTACAAGAAGTTTTCATTAATGGGGGGAATGAGTATACAAGTCTAGAAAGGAGGAAAACCCAAAGGAAATGGGTATGCCAGCTTGAAGGGTATATCTGATAGGATGTCATAGCCCAGAGCCTAACTCCCTTAGCACAGACCCAAAAAAGTGCTTTATTCCCACAACCCCTCCAACAATCATGTGAACTGCTCCCATATGGGCCATCTGCACCAGAGTCATTTGCTATGTAACAAGCATATCCTTAACTACCTCCTGGGTGCCAGCAAAGCTGTGTAATTGAAGATAATGTAAATGTCTTAATCAGAAGGAGTCTTAACTGTGGTTCCATTGTACCTCATATGGCACCACCTCCAACCCCCTAAATGCAAAAGTCTCCAAACCCAGGGGGAAAGAGGTGTTATGTAGGAACAAAGATACACATAAAAGGCATAAAGGCAGTTATCTGTCTCACACAGTTATGTCATGTGTGGTTTTGTTTTTGTTGTTTTTTTGTGGGTTTTTTAAAATTATATTTCAGATAGATACCTTGGCAGTGTATAGTTATTAAAACCATTACATAAGATAAGCAGCTTTAAGGTCTCTCTATCATCATACAATGTTTCTTCTTTTCTTGACTATAGTAAAAAATTAATGGGTTTAACCTTTATTTCATCATATATTTCCCTGTTTCTTCCCACCTGCCCCCAACCCCATCCCTATACTAATTATCCCTTATAACCCTTATAATCTTTCTTACTTATCTAAGTTTTCCCTATCTTTATTTGGATAGAGAGAGCCCCTCTGTCTCTTTGATTGAGCAACTATCGTCATCAATTTTATTATACGCCCATTTGACCCATCCATTCCTTCCTTATTTAATTGCTTTTTTTTTTGTTGGACATGGAAGGCGGGAGTATGGGAAAACCCCTTGCCACCTTGTTACATATCACACTATTCATCTCTCTGTCCCCCTCCTAGTTTCATTCCATTTATCTGGATGAGAGACCCTCTATGATAATTTTATTTTAAAAATTCTGATTTACCTATCCAAGTATCCCAATATTCTATTTGCGTTTAGCTTTTTTTTAAGCTCACCAAAATGCCTCTTTCCATTTTTGCTTGCCATATTACTTGTGCTATCACTTCTTGGGTGGATGGAATTTGTAAATTTTTCCAATTCCGTGCTATCAATAATTTGGCTGCTCTAATGATGTGTAAAATTAACATTGAATCCTTTATCTTCATTTCTGACTTCATATATTGATCATATATCTTAATTTCTGACCATATATGTAATAAAGTGCATTTATCAATATTGCACTGCCAACATTTATTGGATGTATGTGGATATATTTTATATCGAAGATTCTGTGTCAAGTACCATCTATTTGAAAGTTTAAACTGTAAATCTGTCAAATTTAAGCAGTGGACGTGTTTGTATGATTTATTAAAATTACTTTTCTAAACATCATCTATTTGTATATGAAGATTTTTTCCCACTTTTCAATTGCTCCGGAAAGTTTATCAAGTCTTATAAAACCTATATAAGACTTTAACAGATTTAGACAGCATGTTTTTACATTTTTTTTTGTTCGACAAGTTGAATAATCCCGTCTATTTTACACTCTCTATTCCTAATCATATAAGCTGAGACAAACCCTTTAATTCTAAGGTAGTTAAAGATATTATTCGGTAGGATACAGAATTCCTCACTTATTTGTTGGAAGGGCTTAATTGTATAATCCTCTGTTATATCTATGATTTTATTTATTCCCTTGCTCTTCCAAGAGTTGATCTTAATATTATCTAGCATATTATTAATCACTGAGATTGGTAGTGTATCTATTATTCTGTTCTGTAATCTGACTTTTTTTCTAAATATATCCCACCAACCTGTTAAATCTCTAATTACATGTGATTTGGATCCTGCCTCAGTTATAAAGGTTTTGTTGAGATCTAGAATACAGAATAGAGAGGATAGATTCTCTACCACCTTCTTTCTCTATTGAATGACACAGTCTTTCTCTATTGAATACCATTTTTCCTTTTCTGATGATGTATTCTGTGATAACATTATGTGAAACAGTCTACTGGCCTAATAACATTGATGTATTTCTGGGCAACTCAAACCTCAATCTTGTCTTATCCTGGCTACATTTTTAATTTTTCTCTTGGTTTCTTTCTATCCCAGGCATATTTTAAAAAAGAGGCATGTAACATTAATAACCAGTTTTCGGGACAGTTATGAGGCATCATTCTCCATTAATAGAGCAATTTTGGCAAGATATAAGCCCTTAGTATATTGATTCTGCTCGACCACAAGAATCGCAACCCCCTCTAGTCCCATATGTTTTTATTGGTTTGTTTTAATAAGGGTAAGAAATTAGCTTCAATTAACTTTTTTACCTCTGATGTAATGGTTATACCCAAGTATTTCAAACTATTTTTATCCTTTGGTAGTCAAACATTTTTTATAAGGAGATTAACTGATCTCTTACTCATGTTCTTGGCTGTGACTTCTGAGTTGTCTAAATTTATTTTATAAACCGATACTCTAGAGTACCTATTTATATCTTTTAACACTTCTGGAATAGAGGTCTCTGGCTATTCAAGGATTAATAGTATATCATCTGCATAGATATTTAATTTAATCTGCCCCAACGGATAACTATATCCTATAATTTTTTGATTTTGTCTTATAGCAATGACTAAAGTTTCTAATACTAATATGCATAACAATGGGGATGAGGGGGAATCCCTGCTTTGTCCTATTGTTGCCTGTGGAGAGTCATAGAGAGCAGATACCGCTTTTAGAATTGGACCTGTAAATCCAAATTGTTTTGATGTGACTGACATCAAGGCCCACCCTATCCTATCAAACGCCTTCTCTGCGTCTATTGATATGAGCATGAGTGGGATCTCTTTAGTCTGTGTTGCCTCCAAAATGTCTATTACTTTCTGAATATTGTTAACTGATGACCAACCTGGAATGAAACCAACCTGATCGTTGTTACTAAGATCTGGTATGACAACTTTCAGTTGTTCCGCAAGAAACGACGAGAATATTTTGATGTCTGTGTTTATCAATCAAATCGGTCTAAAATTACTCAACAGTTCTGGATCTATATCTGGTTTTGGAATTGGAACGATATTTGCTCTCAATAACTCTCCAGGGCATCTTCCTGTAGTTATCATGTAGTTAAAAACATTTGTGAGTTCTTCTTTTAATTGATCTTTCATAATTGTATAACATTTATTCGTAAAGCCATCTGGGCCCGGGGCAGTTCTTTTTTGAAGCTTATCTATTGCTTTAAAAACTTCTGTTTTTGTTATGGGTTAGTTTATTGCTTCTAATTAGTTGGGCAGAATTTTGGGAATCTTTATATTTTCAAATAATTTTTAAATGTCTTCATCATTACCAAATAAATCCTTGGGTAGATTATAAAGATCTCTATAGAATTTTTCAAATGATCCGCTTATTTATCAGGGACCCTTATTTATGTATCTTTATCCCTAATTCTAGATATCACTCTTTTATTTTTTTTCCTTTTTCAGCTTACTAGTCATAAGCGCTTCAGGCTTATTGCCTTTTACCATTTAGATTGAAAAGATTCTAAAGGTTTTGTTATTTTATTGGATAATTGTACATTTATTATTCTGTTCTATTTCTGATATTTTCTTAGCTATTTCTGTATAAGGTGTTATTTTATTCTGTTTCTTATATTCATTTAGTGCTATGTATAGCTCTGAGAGTGGGTTTCTTCTTTCTTTTTTATTCTGGCTGCCATCCCCATCAGGTGGCCTTTAATTATGCTTTTGTAAGCGCACCATACTACAATATCTGATGTCCCCTTATTATTGTTTTCCAAGTAAAATAGTTTGGTTATTTTTTTTTATCTGTTCAATATTATGATTTTTATCAATCGCAGTCTTTACGAAACTTATCAAACTTATCAAAAGCGTCTTTGTGATCCAATATGATTAGGTTATGGTCTGACCATGTTTTATCCTGTATTACAATCTTTTTAACAAGGTATAGCATGGCCACATCTCCCAGAATAAGGTCAATTCTGGAGTAGTAATTGAATGTTTTTGAATAACATGTGAAGTCTGACTCCATTGGATGAAACGTTCTCCATATATCCCTAAAATTATATTGATCTACCAAATTTTGTAGTCTATCTGAAGATGCTTTATTGATCTTTTTTTCCAGTATTAGTTCTTCCTATCTTTAAAAGGGTCTATCACACAATTGAAATCACCCATCATTAATAGCACCCCCTGTTTGATTTGATCAATTTTCTTCATAATATTTGTTATAAATGTTATAGTAGACTTATTAGGTGCATATATATTAGCTAATGTAAAGAGTTTATTATTTATTTCGCACACCAAGATAATATATCTTCCTTCTTTATCAAGATCTTGGTATTTAATATTTATGGATATATTTTTAGAAACCATAAAGGCAACCCCCCCACACTTTTTTTTTGTCTTCCTGAGCCGCGCTTATAATAAGCGGATAATTAATAGATCCTATATTAATTTTGTCAGTTTTTATCCAGTGTGTTTTTTGTAATGCACAAACTTGTATTTGGTTTTCCTTCAGAATATCCAGAATTAGAGATCTTTTAAATGGTGCGTTAATCCCATGGTCGTTTAATGATGCTAGCTTAATTTAACAATTTCTGCCAGCTCAAATGTCTCTCTCTCTCCAATTTGTGCATTAGGGCTATTATAACATAGGGTATATAAAAATACCCCACCAGTATTTTATATTCTTGGATCTGAGTTCTATTGTACTATCTGCAAAGGTCTTCTTCTTATGTCAAGTATTCCATGACAGGTCCTGATAGACCTTTAGCATTTCATACTCTCCTGAAAGATTAATCTTTTTCAATGATCTCAGAATCTTAAGTTTAAAAGAGGAGCAACAAGCCAATATATCTCTTGGTAGGTGGTCTGGTACGCCTTTTGGCTTGTTAACTTGGTTATACCGTTCCATAATAGGGCTTTTGATATCCCATTCGACTTTCATATATTTAAAAAATATTTGTTCTGACACACCTCTAATTCTTAAGTTGTTCCTCCTTGATCTGTCCTCCAAATCTATATTTTTTCTTTCCAGAATAACATGTTCTTCCTGGTGGGAGTTTTTCACATGTTCGATAATCTCTAGTTTTTCTTCAATACTTTGTATCCTTGGGATTAATAAGGAAAGGTCTCTCTTGATGTCCTGTGTATTCTTTTGCATTTCCTCCTTAATTTTCTCAAATTGTGTGTCTAGATGACTAATCGTTCAAATAGATTTTCTTACTGTCTTGCATTTTCATATGCCTCCGCTTGTGTACTACTCATTTCTCCTTCTATCGGATTGGTTATCTGGTGTGACACATATAAATTAGATGTATTCCTAAGCGGTTGGGGTGAGAAGAAAGACAATTTTTTTTCCTAGCTGACCTTCCATTTTTTTTTCTTCGGGTGTTTGAAATTTTGCGTCATTTTGGTGGCCATATTTTCATCTCCTTTTTATCTCCCTTCCCTCTCCCCTCTTTCCTTCATTTCTTTTTTCTTTTCTCTCTTCCTTTCCCTTTCCTTATTCTTCTTCTTCCCCCTTTTTTTTTTCTTTTATTTATTTATTTATTTATTTTTCTTCAGGGGTTTCTCATAGTACTTTTAGGTACTCTTAACACCATCTCTTCTCTTTTTTTTCCTTTCCTTTTTCCCCCTTCTCTCAAACCATGTGGTCAGGGGTTTATACACTCTTTAATTTACCTTCCCTCTTCCCTTCCCCTCTTTCTTCTTTTCTTTTATTAAATCCCCCCCCCCCAAAAAAAAATAATGAAGTAATACCCAGGAGAGAAAAACGCAAAGGAAATCTCTATTTAATAAATTTTCCCCCTTTCCCTAACCATTATTAGTCAGCTAAAGCCTCATATTATATCCTCTATAGAAACTATTGAAATGGTTAAAAGAGGGAGAGGCATAAAGCAAAAAAACTAAACAAAAAAAACACGAAAAGCAAAGCTTCAACAAATAGGGAAAGAGAGAAACTATTGTTTAGGTGATTTACCCCCTTTTGCCTAAGTGATAATTTGCTAGTATTAGTTACATCAACTATGCACTTAGCTTTAGACTGGCTGTAGTATTTCTCCATTATAATTCTCCAGTGTATTTTGTGCATGTATCCTGAGTTGCTCAGTGTTCTTTTTTTGTTTTCTTGTACTGACTATCGTCTTGCTCCCTTGGGGCGTGACTGCATTCAGACGAGGACGCCAGCTATGTGCGCCTACGTCATCGCTCCTCCCCCGTGTCATGTGTGGTTATTGGGCACCAAGCACATGGGAAATTCTTGTGCAACTTAAGGAGTCAGATAGAGAACTTGGGGAGGTCTGTACCCACCAGATCTGATTCCAAGTTCACCCAGAACTTTTCTCCTATGGATGAAGGTCAACCATGTATTTTGGAAAGCCTATCTGCATAATGGTATTGCTGAAGAGAAGAAAGGCCCAGGATGAAACAGGACATGCCTAGGATGAAAACAGGACATGCCTAGCAAACCTAGGATGTTTGCCTTCAAACAAATAGTGGATTGCAGAGATTTTAAACATAGGCACTTGTGATAAAGGCACTGGGAGCACCTGGAAAAAAGCAATGCAGCCCTGGAATCATAGTCATTTTGTAAGAAAGTTCGAAGCCCATGCAAGCTATCATAACAAATGTGCATCTGAAATTTTGGTTATTAACAGCAACAGTCCTGCAACTAGAAGAATAAATTTGCAATGAAACTATTAAGTAGTCAACCCTCCACCCAATACGATCCTGGCCCCCTGCCCAACTTCTTCTAATAACCCAAGTGCACAATAATATGAGTTACTCAAAAATAATTAATCCCCATATATACACCACACACTTGGAAAACTATGCCTCTTTGTTGATTCTATGAGCCCCAATAGCAGGATGACTTCATCAATATGCCACTTCTCCACTAGTAGGTTAGGTGAGGTCTTCTTGTCAGTGATAGTTGGTAACAGGGATTCAGTAGAAACTTCCTCAGACAGACCCTGAAGGTGGGTGTTATTTCTCCAGAAACTGCTGGACAAGTCCTCCACAGCATCTCCAAACTGCAAAACTTTAATAAGAAGAACATTTTAATTCAGAGTTAATTGTGTGAGATGTCTTCCATTTTGTCCTCAAAGTCACCCATTTTGGCCCCAGGTGTTTGTATTTAAACCCTGACAGAGGTCATAGACTTATCAATATATGTTGTTCAAAAAGACTGCAGGCTAGACATAGTCTTAAGTAACAAGGCATTGTCATCTTTGATAGTGAGGGGAGAACCCACTAGGTGAAGGGGAGAGCTTGCACCTGAGGGAAAGGAGGCAATGGCACCATCATATTGAGACAAGTCATTTTGCCTCTATGTTTAAACGTTAGTTGCCATAGAGGGATTTGAGAATTTCACTTAATAGGTTAGGGCGCATTTTTCTATGAGTCAGATTGGTTCAGAAGAAAAAATGTTTTGCACATATATTGGAAATGTGGAGGTTAGTATAGTTGCAAAAGACCAGCATGGACAAGGAGGGGGGTCTCACACAAACTAATTAAATGGTTTGTAAGAGGGCCCCATGGTTATGGTATAAATAGTCTTGAGTGCCAAGTCAGAGACAAAATAAAACAAGAGTCCAAATATTTAATGTACAAGACAAGGTATTGTAGTACAAGTATGAAAACAGAATCTTTTAAATGGAGCTGAAAATTAGCCCAAATACAAAGCACTTAAAAAAAGAAAAGAAAGAAAAACCGAACCAAAGATTATATATCTAAAAAAGAACGGTTCTATACCTGAAACAAACCAATGCAGGTCTCGAGCTATTCCTAGCCATTGTCCCTCTGCACTTATGAGAATACAGCCTCAATGCAATCTAGTCCATGGCTTCCAATTGTCAGCAAGCCTGGGGTGTTTTTGTGGTGATGAACCTAAACAGTAGGGTTTGTGTGTCACTGGTGATGAACTGCTGCAGTTGATCATGTCAAAAGAAGCAGTAATAAGGAAAGGCCAGAGACTTTATTTGATGCACAAAAAAAAGAGCAGAATGTACTGCTTAAAAAAAAGTTATCCTAGACAGAGAGACAAGGCAATGGATGTATACCTTGGTATCACTTAAAATTACATAACATTTAGTCTATATATTCTGGTAGCAAATTTGTTAGTAAATGTATTGATTATATGTTATTTTGTACTTTATAGAATTTGTCCTGCCTGAGCGATTGACATAGCAGTAAATACTGCATGTAGTGGTGCTGCATCACCTCCAAATGCCATTGGAAATTGTAGTCTGTGATTCATATCAATCCTAATAGCACATTCCATTCAATCTGAGGAACCATGTGGTGTAAGTCTGTAGGGACCAATATCCAGGTAAGTACATATTTGAATCTACACGCTCACTGGTGATATTGCTAGCACAGTGCATAGATCTTATTTTTAGAAAACATACCTCTATGTTTCTAGCTAAATTAGGGCTGAAATTACTCATTATTTTATTGTATCACAGCTACCACTTGTGCATCCTGATGTGTGAATTAGCTTAATGAAGCTATGACTGCAAAGCAATTCCTGGCAAAACTCATTTTCAAATACACTGGTGCAAATAAGATAAGACAAGAAATGAGTGGATTGTTCAGTTATAAAGAGGCAGATGAACTGATTCATTTGTTTATACTAATGATCTGTCAATGGAAGAGCATTCACAGAAAACTGAAATAGAAATTTCACATCTAGTAATTGACTGGACAATGAAAGGTGACCTTAATAGCACAAACAATAGAGATTTGTTAAGATGTCAGATGGGCAGAATTACCTCCAATTAATCAGTTTCCTTTTACTTTCGTTGCTCTACATTGATTAAAAACATTAACGGAACACTATAGAGTCAGGATCACAAACATGTATTCCTGACCCTATAGTGTTAAAAACACCATCCAGCCCCCATGGTCTCCCCTTGTCCCCCTACATATAGTAAAATCTTTTTATTTTATTTTTTTGTTCCAGTCTGCTGGTGCTGGTTCTGCCCCTGATCTGCCTGCTGACATCATCAAAGCCAATCACAATGCTTTATCATAGGAAAGCATTGGATTGGCTAAGCTTGTCAAGGAGGCAGATCGGGGCAGAGCCAGCACAAGCCAAACACAGCCCTGGTCAATCAGCATCTTCTCATAGAGATGCATTGAATCAATGGATCTCTATGAGGAAAGTTCAGTGTCTTCATGCAGAGGGTGGAAGCACCTCTAGAAGCCATCTGAGGAGTGGTCAGTGGAGGAATCCTTAGGTTGTAATGTAAACACTGCCTTTTCTGTAAAAAAAAAAAAAAACAACAGTGTTTACTGCAAAAAGCCTGCAGGGATAAAACTGTAGTTGTTCTGGTGACTATATTGTCCCACTAACCATTGTTAAAAAATAAAAAATAAATAAAAAAAACTGGAACTCATGTTTTATGGGTACAAGTATCACTGATGCAATATATCGGAACCTTAACAAAAAGTTTCATTTTTGTTTTTGTTTAAACCAATGAAATATTAACTAGCAAGTTATTTTTGCTTAGAACAATAACATTTATTTGAAATATTAAACTTGTAGACAGGATAAAATACCAGAAACATGTATAGATTGCAGTTCAGCCATACTAAAGGTACATCAATATTTTTTAACATACTTTTCATTTTCATCCTTTATAGACACGTTTGTTTACAGATTATTTAACATACCTTGGTTACAACATTTCAAAAAGATTAGTTTTTATTTAAAGGACCACTCTAGGCACCCAGACCACTTCAGCTTAATGAAGTGGTCTGGGTGCCAGGTCCTTCTAGGGTTAACCCATTTTTTTATAAGCATAGCAGTTTCAGAGAAGCTGCTATGTTTATTAATGGGTTAAGCCTTCCCCCATTCCCTCTAGTGGCTGTCTCATTGACAGCCACTAGAGGCGCTTGCGTGCTTCTCACTGTGATTTTCACAGTGAGAGCAGCCAGCATCCATAGGAAGCATTGTAAATGCTTTCCTATGCGACTTGACTGATCTTGGCGCAGCTCTTGCGTAGCGTGAGCATTCAACCCAGGAAGGGAGGAGGAGAGAAGGAGGAGAGCTCCCGCCCAGCGCTGGAAAAAGGTAAGTTTTACCCCTTTCCCCTTCCAGAGCCGGGTAGGAGGGGTCCCTGAGGGTGGGGGCACCCGCAGGGCACTATAGTGCCAGGAAAACGAGTATGTTTTCCTGGCACTATAGTGGTCCTTTAAGCAGTATGTCTTTATATGTGTTATGTGCTATGTTATCCAGTCCTTCTTCTTTTTAATATTTTGAAGAGTTAGTTTTTAAGTAAAATAAACTTATTTTTCTCAAGTCAATTTCACATTTGTATTTAATTCGTGTGGATAGCTACAACTCTGAATCAGTCCACATTCAATCAGCTAATTCCAGCTGTAACCGTGGCTGGTTCCCTTATTTACCACTATAACATCTTGAAGCATAGAACTTAGTAGGGCTAACCATACAGATATCTTAGCCATAATTTCATATAGTTAGTGTTAGAGATCCTCTATTTAACATATATAAATAATTGAGAATACAATATAAAATAAAGATTGTCTTGGAAGCAATAATGATTTGTCTTTTTAGATATTTATTATATAAAAATATAAATATAGACATATAAAATCCATTATAGCAGAGTTTATAAGATTAAACTAAATGCTTGCAAATATCATTTATAGGTTAACATACCCTCCTGAACATGTCATCATGTCAGCCTCTCTGTCATTTTAGGATGGAGCAGCGTCTGTCTCCAAGTCTCTCCTCTGTTCCTTAACATTTAAAAGTACACCTATTTATACCTTAGATGTCGTCGTTTTAGGGTCAAACAAATTATGCACTGTAAGTAGGTAAGAGGTTATTGCTTAAAAAAACAGTTATGAAAAACAATATGTTCCATTTCTAAAACCTTGTCAGTTTGCAATATCTCTTAAAGACAAAGTACACAGTTTAAGAAATACAACATTTCATTCTAAAACTTGTAATATTTGCATTTGCCCATAACACAGCTATGTGTGTTAATTATGTCCAACCTTTGAATGAGAGTTTAGTGTGCCACACACACAGCTTAGACTGAGTGTGCCAATCCATGGACTGTTCAAGCAATCGGTGCTCAGTACCGTTCATTAAATTGCTACCCAGTGACTGCATTAAATAAGTAAAAAAATAAATGACAAAAAATCCTATGAGGATCAATAATACCTGTGCATCACTATAACTGCTATATTTTACCTCCCTATGCACCCACCTGCCATGAAGCAGGTGGGGGCATATCTGCTCAATGTTTAAAACTATCGACTGAGCAGCCATTGCCATGGAATGGAGACTGTGAAATAACATGAGGAACATTTTGTGGCCAGGGGGAATAGTTAATAAAAATAAAAGGGGAACACACTTGCACCACCTGTGGTCAGTGTGTGGGACTATTCTAATATTCATGGGAGGAATTGTAATGTCTTGACCCTAATGATAATAATCAGGGGCAAGGACATAGTGTCAACACCAGCCCCATGTGCGACAGGTGGGGGCCCTTAGTAATAATACAACGTGGGCTGGACATGCAACTGTCTTCAGCCCCAAAAAAGGTAAAATAAAAATCCATTATCTTTACAATGCAACTCTTTAAAATAAAAAAAAAAAACAAGAGTTTGAAAAAATACAAACGCGGCACAATACAATGAGTCCATCTTTACCCATGGAAGGCTCATTGCACTATGTCAACTACCATAAAGCGTGGGGAAATCTTTGAATCGCTGGCTAACTAGCAAAACAATAAGGGAGTTCTGACAGCAAAGAGAAGAGAATTAATATTAAAATACGCTTCACCTGCTGACAACTGTGGTGCCATCCCCCATTTGTTTTTATTAAATATCCTCATCTGCTGGCCATGGGTTGGCACAGGAAGGAGGCCGGCAATAATCTGACCACCCCTCATTACATGGGTGGGCACAAAGGACTATGTTCCCCATGTTATATCACATGGTGCGGGGCCTTTTATAGTGACTGGGCAGCAGTGGCTGTCCAGTCTTTAGTTTTAAACATTTAGCAGACATATCCCCACCAGGTGAGGGCATAGGTTTAACACTTCCATTATAATTATATGGGGATTTTGTTAATTAATTTATTTTGTTTATTCTGTTATTTTAATGTGGCAGCTGGCTAGTAAGTGCTGCCAATGGGCAAACAAGTCAGACTTTTTTTTTTTAAATCTGGGCCTGGATTTCAAGCCTCCAGGTCCAGATTTGCAGCATTCGGTCCAGGTTTAGCATTTAGCATAAAATCTGGACAACTTTCAGGCTCGCTCAGAAGCTGCATTACAAAATCCAGTCATTATTAAATTGTATGAATAATGTCTGGACTTTGCACTCCAAATTGCCCCAAATGCAGCCTAATGGTTTTGCCTTATTTGGTACGGGGGCCATTTGGCTTTAGTGAATAACCCTGTATTGCTCTATGTACTGGAAAATGCTTCAGAATATTCAATTCAAAGAATCCAGAAATGTTAAATATTTATACAGGATCTACATAGCATTCTTGTTTCTTTATCCTATTTCTTGACTGATATCCACCTGTTCATTAGCTCTGACCTCTGTCATCCCCTAATTAGCTGTACATATCAAATGACTTCAGCGGTCTCTAGACTCAGCTGTTCATTTAACTGTTGTTTTTAAAAAGGTATTAAGTCCAGCAGGAGCTTTTTTTTTTTTTTTTTTTTGAGCTCCAGGCAAAATACAGTATTTATCCCTCTATTTATTTATTTTTTCTTCCCTCCTCTTGATCATACCCCTCCTTACATATGCACTCTGTTGTTCATTCACTTTCTAGTAATCCATTCTATGTGATTTTTACTGTTTCTGTAAACTGTAAAAAGTTTTATATTTATTTTAATACTTTGTACTTATATACTTTTTATTGCATATATTTTCTTATTTTTATTTCTATGTCCATTTAACCTTTGAATGATTCATTTATCTTTTTTTTTATTTAACTTCATTGTTTTATTTAAGGTTTACATTACATTAATAACATGCATTCATAGCATTTATATATTCTCCTGTGGGCAGTATGATAATTTATTTATTTATAAAATATTTTACCAGGAAGGATACATTAAGATTTCTCTCATTTTTAAGTATGTCCTGGGTCCACAAAACATTGCATTGATACAATAGGATACAATATTACAAAAAATACAATATGCAAACACACACATATATAAATTTAAACCATAATAGGTAATAAATATAGTAAACCATGACAGGTGCATTCTCTATGGAGGTATGTTGCCATATATCTATTAAAAGAATTTAAATTGAATGACGATTTGATTGTGTCTGTCAGGTTATTCTGTAATTGCGGTGCTCTGTAAGAAAATGAGGATCAAGTCACTTTTTTTTTTATAGCGGTATGCTAAATATCGTGGATCGGAGGTTATAGGAGGTGGGAACAGCCGGGAAGTGCATTCTACTCATTTAGGGTGGGAGCTTCCCAGAAAAAGCTCTTATGAACAAGGATGGAAAGATGATGGGTGTGTCGGGATTCCAGCAGTAGCCAGTTTAGCTCATGCCACAATGGTGGGTAAAGTGATTACATTCTAGTTCAAAGCGGCAGAACGAATTATATAATGTATTAGGTTTATTAAGTTGGGTTTACGGTACACTACATCCCCATTATCAATGAGCATTTGTTGCGCTATCTGTTTCCTTACTGTAGGGCTTAGGCAGGATTTGTTTCTGTACAGGGCACCTAGTTTTGAATAAAGTTTTGAAGAGAATTTTTCACTGTGAAGGTAATAATTATTACCTATTTCTGTTTAAATTGCTTTATGATTTTAACATACATGTATTTATCGTATGTCTTCTTCCAAAATTACTGCTGGGTTATTTCTGCCCAAGAAATGTCTTATCTTGTTGCTGATCTTGATTATAAGAGACCCTGCCACATATGAGAACTGAAGCATTGCATCACTTCCTGTATGACATGACACCTATAGACAATCCCCATGTGACAACATTCTCTACATTGAAAACTACAAATCTGCAGCACTACCTGTGACGAAGCGCACAATTTGAGAGACATCATTGATCACCTTGCACTAGCCTTGTGTCTTTTCTGGAGTAACATGTACGCACTAGCAAGTTGTTCCACCATCTGCAAGTTGGCAGTAATATAATGGAACACTGGTCCGTCCTGTTGCAACGTGTGTCTCCCAAGCTGGAACACATTCAGCTATACCCATTGGAAGTAACCAATCTCGAATATCGCTTGGTTGCCTCCAATGGGTATAGCTTTGTTATGTGGGCGTTGCTGATCTTGATTATAAGAGACCCTGCCACATATGAGAACTGAAGCATTGCATCACTTCCTGTATGACATGACACCTATAGACAATCCCCATGTGACAACATTCTCTACATTGAAAACTACAAATCTGCAGCACTACCTGTGACGAAGCGCACAATTTGAGAGACATCATTGATCACCTTGCACTAGCCTTGTGTCTTTTCTGGAGTAACATGTACGCACTAGCAAGTTGTTCCGCCATCTGCAAGTTGGCAGTAATATAATGGAACACTGGTCCGCCCTGTTGCAACGTGTGTCTCCCAAGCTGGAACACATTCAGCTATACCCATTGGAAGTAACCAATCTCGAATATCGCTTGGTTGCCTCCAATGGGTATAGCTTTGTTATGTGGGCGTTTCAACTTGGATACAGGAAATTGTTAAATTCACTACACCAGTAATCTTCATTCACTGTTTACTTGTATAAACGTGGACTTGTTAGGACCCTGCAACATTTCTGATGAGACTTGAGAGGATAAATGCATGTGGTCCCCATAACCCTTTTGGACTTTTTCCATTGTTTTATATATATTATTATTTTATTACAATAAAGTTAACTTTTTATCCTTTATATTTATCTAGTTCATTCACTTTCATCCTTCTTCCTGGGTACTCACAATATCCTAAGGTGGAAATTATAGCACCCAAGCCTCATACCACTAGAGCAAGTTCTGCTCTAGAAAATCTCTTTTATATCTAATTTGAACGTACTTACTCTACCTTTAAAGTATCTCTTGCTTCTGTTCCAACATATTATATGGAAGGTTTCACCTGGACCTATATACATCCTTAGACAGAGATTATACAATATGTGCGCAATCCAACTATAGCTCATATTTTTGATAAACTTAATGCTGACCATGATAAAAATGTGTCAGAACAAATGGTGCATCACAGTTTGCTGGATATGTGGCTGCGTAGCCACAGACCTGTCAGTGTCCTTGACCTCTGTCCAGCAGCAAAAGTGCCTTCAATCATGACATGAGCATCAGAACTGGACCATGAACTGGACCATGGAGTAATGGATGGCAATGGCCAGGTGCATGGCTGGGTGCATGTGCGTCATTTACCTTGGGAAGAGATGGCAGCAACATGAACTACAGGAAGAAGGCAGGCGGAAGCAGTGTTATGCTCCGGACAATGTTCTGCTGGGAAACCTTAGGTCCTGGCATTCATGTGGATGTTACTAAGACATGTACCACCTACCTAGAGATTGTTGAAGACCACACACACCCCTTCTTAGCAATGGTGTTCCCTGATGGCAGTGGCCTCTTTCAGCATAATAATACACCTTGCCACACTGCAACAATTACTAAGGAATGGTATGAGGAACAAAACCAAATCCTCCAGATCTCAAGTCGAAGAGCATCTGTGGAATGGGTGGACTAACAGACACATATTTGTAATCAGACGAGTTAGACACCCAGGAACAGAGGGATTGAGGGCCCTGCTCAATGAGCTTACATGCTAGAGGGAGAGGAATATAGTGATACAAAAGGTAAGGGGATGGTAGAAAGGTATGTTGCTAAGATTGTATTAATTTCCTGTGAATAGTGGAGAATATGGACTATTATAATATAAGGATTTTTTTTGCATTTTTTTTTTCCATTTCAGAATATAATTTTTATGTGCCATGTAGATCTGTTTTATGTTATATATAGGGTAGGCTGCGAAGGCCATGGGTCAAACCTAACCGGGGAGATCAAATGTTTTCTCCAGCCAGCACCAGTGCTACTCCATCACCAGCTCAAAGATGGTGCTCCATGGTCAAATCAAAGATCTCCTTCACCAGCCAGGCCACCATACTGATATTGATCCTGTACCCAGAACTGTCAGGAGTTTATCGTAAGAGGACAACAATGAGCAGAGTCAAAACCAGCTGAATCATATGCTGTAAATCAATCTGGGTGCAGACAATGAGACTGGTGGTGAATTGTTAATGCTGATTGTGTGGATGTTTTTATGTTTGATACTCAGATTCTAGTTATTATTAGTGATGTACCGAACGGTTCGCTGGCGAACGGTTCCCGGCGAACATAGCATGTTCGCGTTCGCCACAGCGGGCGAACATATGCGCGGTTCGACCCGCCCCCTATTCGTCATCATTGAGTAAACTTTGACCCTGTACCTCACAGTC